>OX243814.1:22437344-22867344 GCA_945859605.1 Lumbricus rubellus
ATTTGGATTTCGCGGATGACATAGCACTACTGAAGAATACATGGAAAGAAATGAGAAAACTCACGGGCGGTGTAGAGAAGCAGGCAAGCTTGGTCGGTTTAAGGAGACACACCTCAAAGACAAAGATCATGAAAATAGGATAATGATAAACGTCAGAGTGCATCAAGGTCCGAGAGGATGTGTTGGATGAGGTGGATGACTTCTGCTAACTGGGAAGTGTGATTGCGAACAATGGCAAGTGAAAAAGATATCCGAACCAGATTAGGGAAGGCGAATACGACATTTATAAGATTAAACAACATATGGAGGGACAAGGGGCTCAGTATGACAACAAAGACAAGATTATTCAGAGCATTGGTGCTGACAGTGTTGCTGTATGGAGCAGAGACATAGTCGGTGTCCAAAGAGCTCATCATAGGTGGCAAAGGAGGATAATGGAATTACTCGGAGAGATAAAAGGAGAGATAAAATCAGAAACGAAGACGTAAGGAAAAGAACATCTATGGAGAAATTGGAACAGATGATGAAGAAATTGCGACTGCGGTGGTTGGGACATCTACACATATCAACTGAAGAAAGAATCGTGAAGCAGGTAATGGATTGGACTCCGACTGGATGGAGGAGAAGACAAGGACGGCCCAGAAAACACTGGCGAGATATGGTGATGCAGGACTTGGAGGACGGCGGAATGACGTGGGAAGTGTCCAGAGCAACTGCGGAGGACAGAATGACGTAGAGAAGCTGTGTCGCCCGATGCGCTACAAGTGCGTGAAGGACTAAGGTCTAAGGTAAGGTTATTGGATATATAAACCTTCTAATTAGGTCCTATGCTTTTCTTAGTGTTTAAATTATTTATTCTAAAGTAATTCCGATCAAACAAATGGCGTTATTGGAAATTAGCAAAAATAGCGAATACATAATAAAAGACAATAAATGTCAAAATATATTACAATATTTAATTAATTAAGATTATTTAGCGTAACAGATTAACCACTTTAGTAGAACGAAGAAAACATTTGTACGCAACTGCAGGAAAAGAAGCCTAGTATGTCTTTACAAAGTGCCATGACTCCCAGGGCTGGGAACACGGTAATCCTGGGTGAAAATGTGGCTTCCACGGCCCAATTATTATTGGTTCACGGGTCGGAATGGACATCAGCCCACTTCTTCGTCTGTAGCCACCCGAGTCATGGCCCTATTCACAGTAGGCTACCCGTAATCGCAGTCCCTGCCATCTATAAAAGTTAAGAGTCAATCGCTTCTGTAAGAGATAATATACTAGCCCACTTAGCTACATCGGTAAGAGAGCTGGCGGTCGCGTGTCAATTGAATAGAGCGTGCGGGCAGCGGTTCGATTCCCGAAGGTGGCTATTTAAGATATTAAAAATCTCGGGCTAGCACGGTGCGACCACAGGGACCTAAATGGCGTGTCGTCCTCTCAAACGGGCGAGCGTTGTGAAGGATCTCACCCTCAGGGTCGAGGCCATAAGACGGCCGCTACATAAAATCCGATTACATTAAATTTGTACATTTACATTGTACTCTGTGTCGGAGTCCGACTCTGCCCCTTTCCTGGTGATCGAATGGGCAGAGCGTTATAACAAGTCTACTCTTTTAGACCGAGCGTTCAAAATATTCTCATTGTAAGACCTCCGAAAAACTGGCGACAAGCTACATTTTACTTTTTCATATACATATTTGTGTGTAGATGTTGCAAAAATAGATACACAGTTCACGATCAATTAATTTTGCATCTTTTTAGTAAGCAATTTAGTAGCGAACTCTGTTTTTGGTTGTGGTGCATCAATCAATCACCGCTTTATGAATATTCAGCAGAGCGCATCACAATTACCATTAATAAATTGCCGCTGTATGAATATTGCGTAGTAAACGTAATATTCTTCATACAAGAAATCACCGCTTTATGAATATTCATTAGCAAGCGGCGTATTTTTGGGTTGGTTGTAAATAAACATCGATCGTACTAAATCATTTTGTTTTGCGTTTCAAAAGCTTGAATACAATTCGGATATGTCGCAGCAATTAGTAATCGTCCGAAAAGCAAGGCTTCTTCGGTAAGTTTTGATTTTACGAGCAGCCCAATTGGATGCTTGAACGCTTTCACGGCCGATCGCAGTGGCTTGACTTGCGTAATTGGCTGTTGCGGTTCACAGCAAGAAAATCTAACGACAGTCCGCTTTGATGGAAGACACACTCTAATCAGATTCAGTAAATTGCATGAAAACATTGCCTTGAATGAGTATCTGGAAGGTAACCCTCCAGTAGTAAACATTCACAAATCATGTCAACGACGATTCACAAATGCAAAATATGTTAAACAAGAAATAGGCCCACCAGCGCAAGACATTGCAAGTAGGCCTACATGTATAAGGTCACTGATTGTTCCATTTCATTGGAAGGAAGAATGCTTCTTGTGTTGTCATACAGTGACCGATCGAGCGGCGATACAGACAAGTGATGACGATGGAGATTCAAAACACAATGTCAGAATCATGTAAGAAACGAAACGTTGAATGGGGTTTTAAGTTTTGGGACGGTTGCAGACATGTGGTGATCTCGTAGCTGCAGAAGCACGTTACGATATTAATTGTCATAAATATTTTACATTCGGCAACCCTAAACCAAATTTCACTAACGAAAAAATCAGTGAAGGTGGTAGACCTATCGACAGGAGAATGATGACCATTTTTTAGCATTTATGTGAGTGGATGGAAAATGCAGACAATGAACTTCACACTTTAGCTGAACTGCATGAAAAGGTGATTGAAGTAGCAGTTGATGACCACGATAGTGTATATACACCTGGATATTTGAAAACCTTATTGCTGAAACGTTACGGTGAGTACATCTAATTTGCATCCATCTCTGGTCGAAAGGATGTAATTTGCTTTCGTAACATGGCAGCTCGTGTTCTGAATGACAAATGGTATGACAATAGAGAAAAAGACATAGAACAAGAAAGTCAACGAATCATTACCGCTGCAACTAAGCTCATCAAGGCTAGCATATGTGATATGGAATGTAACATGAAAGAGTATCCTTCAGATTCAAACATCAGTGATCGATCTGTTGCTGAAGAATGGGTCCCACCTTTGCTGCGATTGTTTTTGAAGAATTTAATTTGCGATGAACTGAAACAGGTTGCTCTGGGTCACAGCATAGTGCAGGCCAGTAGGCCTCGATCTGTGATAGCGCCTGTTCTATTTGGAATCGGTGTGTCTTTGGATCACGTGCTGGCATCTAAATGGTTGACCACTACATTGTCACGTTTAGGATTTTCAATAGCTCATGATGAGGTGATTCGATACAAACAGTCGGTTGTTCAGACTCCTGAGATTGAACTTCCTTCTGCATATCCACAAAGCTTCACCCAGTGGTCAGCTGACAACGTTGACCATAATGTGGTCACTCTGAATGTTCCATTCTGAATGTTCCATTCAGAGTGTTTCACGGAATGGGAATTATCTCGATGTCTGTTAATTGCAACTCTGAGGGAACTTTTTCACCAAGCTTAGAAGCTATTGTCAAACGTTCGCCAAGGTCTGACGTGGTAAAACTGACTCGTGGCCATGGTATCTCTTTGCTAACTTATGTGCAACCAAATGAGCCTCCTCTGTCTCTGATAAAGTACAAGCCAATAAAAGACCTGTGCACCGCACAAGTAGTTTAGATGAATTCAAGTTGGATTTGTTGTGGCATATAGGGTGGTTGTTCAGAAATGAGACAAGTCCACGACCCAACTGGAGTGGTTTTATGCAGACTGTACACATTGGTGAACATGCTCCACCTGCAGATTTTCGAATGCTGCCTCTCATTGACATGATTTCTACTGATAAAAGTTGCATTTTGTCCAATCTGAAATTTGTTGCAAGCCAAGCAGAACAACTGAAACTTGAAACTGCATGTGTGACATTCGATCAACCGTTATGGCTGAAAGCCGTTGAAATTATTCATTCAGAGAAATTGACGAACATAGTATGTAGACTTGGTGGATTCCATATGATAATGAGTTACCTTGGAAGTATCGGCATGGCCATGAGTGAGTCTGGTCTTTCAGATGTCTTGGAGACTTGTTATGGTCCGAACACTGTAGTGCATAATTATGATGTCTGGGAAGGCTGTTTCGAGAGCCTTACGTGGATTTTTCTTGGTAGATTGTGCTCTCTGCATCCTGCTGCTCCGACCAGTACTAGATTCAATTAGCACAGCAACAGATGCTTCGAATGTACATGGACTGGACACTGAAGATTTTGACAAACTCAGATTCATGTATGACCATCTTTCTGATGCCGAATCAATTTTGCCACTTGCAGAAACTCCAGATTGTCTGAAGAAGTTTGAGAAGGTTCTGTCTGAATACAAAGCATTGCTTGCAAAGAAGTCTAGAACTGCCAAGTTATGGCTTCAGTACATGGACCATATCCAAACGCTGAAGAACTTCATCCGTGCCGAAAGAACTGGGAACTGGAATCTGCATTTGAACACGGTGTATAAAATGTTGAACTTGTTTGCTGCAACAGGTCATAATAATTACGCCAAATGCAGTCGCTTGTACTTACAGATAATGCAAGACTTGCCCACAACCCACCCTTGGCTGTACGAGAAATTTGTGAATCATGGATATCACACTGTTCGTCGAAGTGATAGGTATTGGGCTGCTCTGTCAACTGACCTTATCATTGAACAAGTCATGATGAAGGCAATCAAGGGTCGAGGTGGCTTAACTCATGGCAGAGGTATGCACGAAAGTGTTCGTCTGCTCTGGGTCAAAAGTATGCATAAGTGTGCCAGTGTGCGAAATGCTTTGTCTTTCCTTACCGATATTGAAAATACTGCAAATGATAACCAGCATGTAGATCTCGGAAATTCAAGAGTAGACAGAGATTTCAAAGATTTGTCAGAAACACTTACATGGTTCGAGGTGCATGATCCATTTAAGGCTTCGAAGCATTTCCTCTGGTCTGGTGGCATCAGATGATGATAAAGTAAATTGTGACATGGCTGATGAAGTTGGACAGTCAATAATGGTCAAAATGGATGAGCTGACGTTTGCAAATGTTGTGTTGAAGAAGGCCGATCAGATTAAAACATTGTCCAGTTTAGATAAAAAAGTCAAAGGGTAATAAAAAATGTGATCACAGACAAGAGTTTCTTGTTTAACCGACTGTTGGTCATAATGGCAAGAACAACACCTACATGTACCAATCTGGAAGATTATTTCAAGTACGAGCTGACTATTGTTCTTACAGCCTTATTCACAGATCGTGGTTTGTGTAAGACAAATAAGTCAGTATTGACGACCGAGCTTAGACGGAGTTTGTGCAATGAACCATTGAAGTCTGAGCTTCCGCCGACAAATGTGATTGATGGTGGTTCCTTATTGCACCGAGTTGTTTGGAGTCATACTGGCATATATTTGGACATTGCTGAACAGTACTTGCATTTCGTGAAGAAACATTATGGCGAGATTTGCACTGTGATTTTTGATGGCTACACCAATGGACCATCAGTGAAAGACCATGAACATAGCAGAAGAGCGAAAAATTGTAGTCCTGATATTGATGTAACTGAAACCCGCCCTGTGTAGAAAAACCAATCTGCCTTCTTGTTGAATGGGAAGAACAAGCAAGCTTTTGTGCTGCTTCTGTCTCGTCTCTTAAGTATGAACGGTTATGAGGTTCAACATGCCAAAGACGATGCTGACACTTTGATTGTTCGCTGTTCTCTCCAGCTTGCTAGCCAACAAATACCTGTGACACTTGTTGCTGATGACACGGATATAATGGTTCTGTTGGTTCATCATTTCAAATATGAATTCGCAGACATTTTTATACTGTCGGAGATTACTCGAAGTCGTTCTGCACGCGCTGCAATCACATCTGTGCGTAGTGTTTGCAACGCAATTGGTGGGAAAGCTGCACGACAGTTGCTAGTTGTGCATGCCCTAAGTGGATGCGAAACAACGTCAAGTTTGTTTGGTCATGGCAAACGACAAGTTTTCCGAAGTTTGATCTCGAACAAGGACAATGAGCGTCAAACAGAAATACTTGAATCAGCAAGTGCTTCACGTCAGGAAGTTGCTGAAGCTGGGTTAGAACTGATGACAGCGTTATATGGTGATCGGAATGATGACACACTGAACCACTTACGATATGTTTCGTACTTGCATCAGCTAGCTACAACCAAGACGTCTCCAAATCCTGAACGACTCCCTCCAACTGAAAATGCGGCACGGTACCACATCTTACGCGTTCACCTGCAAGTTATTCAATGGAAGTATCTAATGGATGTGCCGTTGAATCCAGAAGATTGGGGTTGGAAGATTGAGAACAATACCACTGATTTAAGCTGCACCAGATGATTTATTGAATGTCATTGCTTGCAAGTGCAAAATGTTAGCAAAAATGCCTTGCAGCACTCGGTTGTGTTCATGTCGGAAAAATGGTCTGAGATATATTCCTGCCTGCAAGCACTGTTGTGGAAAGGTGTGTGACAATGCTGAACTGGTTGCCAATGAAAATGACAGTGAGACTGATGATGATCATTTTCAGATTGTTCTAGATGACCTGAAAACAAAGTAAGGCCTTGAAGCTCACGAAGACGCTGTAGAAACAGACATGAACTTTAATGAGCAATGAAAATATCTGCTGAAGGAGTTGTTTAATAATGTCTGATTGTATAGATTGATGTTTATAACCAATTGTTTCATGCTACTATGTAGGCCCAAACATGGTGTGTAGGTGTTTCTTACCAACTGTGTTAGGCCCACATAATATTTTTCCTACAGTAGATTTTAGCCAAATTACCACTTACGATATGCTTTTTTGCACTGTTGAGTTTTAATTTCTGCTAATCAATTTGTACTTTTTTATGTATCTTGGCTACATTATTATAGTACATGTCAATTTTCTGTTTCACTATTCCTGATCTTTTTTTCGGACCTGTGCAAATTTTGCAAGGCTTCTGATGATTGAAGAAACATTTGTCCATGTAACCTTGATTTAATCTTAACGCATTAATAAATTTGCATCTGTGAATGCTGTTTTGTCCGCCATTTTGTTTTCATGCAGTGCCTAATATGTGAAATTGGTTTCATTGCTTTCCTTGACCTCTAAAATGTTTATTTAGACCCTAAAACCATGTTTCCATTGCATACATAACTTCACTTATAGCCGTTTACGCTTCTGGTCGCCATTGTGTCCGCCATTTTGATTTTTTGCAGTGTTGCTTGTGTTTTTTTGGGGACATTGCATTCCTTGAAACCTATAATCTTAATTTAGAGTCAAAAATCATGTTGGTATCACATATAATACTTGACTTATAGCCATGTGAAGCAACTGACCGCCATTTTGTTCGCCATCTTGTTTTCCCATACAACCCCCAACATTCCAGCTTGCTAACCGCGATTTTGGTTTTCAGTAGGGTCAAATTAGTATAGAAACGCCTGTTAGCAAATTTCTACATGATTTGCTTCTAACAGTGTCATTTTCAGTTTCCAAGCCTGGTCTAATGGTCTAAATTGGCAAAACCCTAGAGGCGTCTTTTTTGGTCCACCCTGTATATTAAGCGGAGTCCGATCTGTGTGTATCTTCACCAGGACTTACTACAAAGTGTATGAATTAAGTTTATGTAGAGATTTGCTTGTCAGTTTTTCCTGGGTGACTCTTCTTGTCTCCCCGTCTATTTCTGGGAATACGGGAACAGTGTGACAAAGCGCCGAGGGTGGTCGGGTGTTGAGCAGCGGCAATGACGCCCGAGACTTGTTGACGATCCAGCTCCACGCATCGGTTTATGGCAGCGGAACCAAACCCCACGTAAGGTCCACTGGGTATCCACTCCTGCGGTCCATATATTATGAGAAGAAAGGCTGCTGTTATTCTGGACTTGATGGCTAATGTCTGTCGGGGGCGTCGTGTGTCTTTGGATCAGCAGTCGTGAACTGATGATGGGTTCTCTACCATGTATCATCAAACCTACTCCGTATTCTAGTAGCCTACTGAGTGCTGCAGATGAGAACCTCCTGTCATGTCGTGTGCTAATGTGCACTGCTAACCGTCAGTGTACCAAGTCAGTTACCGGAGCATAGAGTATCTTAACGCCCCTGTAGGTCCCTAAAGAGTTTCCTTTAATTCTGCACGCTCGGTCCCCGGCCTTTTAAGCCCGCTCATTTTGTTCGATTCTGGTCGGCGAGATCTGAGGCGTGAGTCAGGGCAGTTTTCAGGATCGTCTCGAAGGACGGGCGCTTGACTGTGTGACAGTACGCCGTGTTCGGGCGAGTGAAGACCAACGAAGGCCGTCTTAGCATCTCGGTTACTTGGTGAAAACCCGACAGCGTCATCCGGATTTCCGATCGCCGCCGATCGCCGCAACTACCTGGTCGTGCTTGGTGTTATTGATCCTGGTACCAGCTGATGAGCTCGCCGTCTGCTCGTAGGCGTCACGGCCTGATACAATTGTCCGTCTTTTCCCTGTTTCGATGTTCGATAAGTCGTTTTGGCGCGGCCTGGGTCAATTTAGTTTAGTCCTCTATTACAGTTTCCCCTAGAGTGGCCGTGGTTCAAATCGCTTTGGTCTGTGGAGTTAAGGCAGCGATCGGTGATGCCCGTCGGTGGCAATAGTTCGGGAGCTGCTGTGTGTAACATGATACGACGAGGTGCTGATCGGTCCGGCAAGCGACAGAAGAGGCTCGTGGCCGTGAAGGGAAGCTCCGTACGAGGGTCCTCTGCTCGCAGAGTGACAAACCCTGTTTTGAGCCCCAGCCATCGTCAGGTTGGGGCAGGGTCGGACTCCGACGCTTAAGAGCTGTATACCCTATCACGGGCGACCGTTTCAGACCCCTCTTGGCCGGATAGAGAAGAAGGTAGTGACGGTGCCTTGGCGGCACGTTATACCGCGAAAAGACATCGGTGAGAGAGCGATTCGGGCGGCTTCTGTGATCCTGGTTCGAGGGAGTTTTCCCAAGGCGAGAGCAGCAGACCGCTGCCCCTCGTGCGTCGGTCGATGTAGCGGCGGCGAGGGGACGAGTGCCACTGGCACGGACGACGGGCAGCAGCCCGCCACACACGAAATCTTGCCCAAGCTGATGTGTTGAAGCAGACATCAGGTAATATAAAAAATTGACCTTTGTACAAATGATGTAATTCCCCCGCCGCTGCATGTTCCGCCGCCGCCGCCTTCAGCGGTAGGAGAGGGGGATCCCTAGCCCTAACCCTATATGATTACATAAAAACCCAAGATTTTAGGTGGTTATGAGTCATTGGGGGTCCTCGGTGGCAGTCTATTTGGCTAGATGACGTCATTGGGTGTGTCGCTGGCAATTATTTTATGGGTGCGTCACTGGCAATTATTTCTTGTGTGCGTGAATGGCAATTGATTTTTGGGTGCGTGAGTGGCCTTTAGCCCTCTACTACAGTCATTGTTTGGTTTTATCTTCTGAGTTGCGACCAATGGATGTAGGCCTATAGGCCCTTCCAGCTTACATATATTCGCCTGTAGGCTACCTGTAAGACTGTAAGGCGTGCCCTTCTTTGCAATTTATAATTCTTCATTCGTGAAAAAACTCCAACTCACATTATTGTGTAGGTAGCAGGTACTGCCAAACGTTGTCACTATGTGTGTTGCACTGTTGCAGCCAGGCGCAGATTTGTCTTGTATTAGAAAGGTGTTGAATTTCGGAATAACAACTATTTCCTTGTAGCCTATGAAAGGCTACTTTTCTTGTGCAGCATGATATCTATTGAAGGACCACTAGCTTCCTCTCAATATCTGCTGCTGCAGATTGAGTGTTCACAGCAGGAGTATAAACTAGTTTTAACTCTGGTTCAAATCGCAAAAGAACTGCAAGATCGATTTTAACCGAATTCTTTAATAACAAAAACCAAAATCCATTTGGCTGTCGCGGGCCACATTAATCGGGTCCACATGTGGCGTGTTTGAGAGTGTAGGCCAAGGGAAATTCCTAAACATATAATTTCAGGTGCATGGCATATTTGTATGTTGCGGCCCGCCAGCCATTTGAAATTACCAAATGTGGCCCACATGATGACTTGAGTTTGAGACCACTGTCTTAGGAGCTGAGACAAGAATTAAGCGTCGTAGTTCAACACTTGATATCTCGTGTAAAACCGGATGACGAGGGAGATCACCACCCGGAAGGCCAAGCACATGGCAAGGCCACGAGCGAACGATTCACCACTTCCATAGTGGGCCATTCTTCGCACCAGGACGAGATAGCTGTCAAACCCTCCTCCGGAGGATTTATCCAGATAGGATGTCTAGACGGAAGACGCACTCCTGGGTGGGGAACGGACATTTCCCTCCCGGACAATTCCCCGGACGTTTCCCCACCTTAGAACATTCCCTCCCCGTATACGTATACATACACACATCTATGCACGCATGTATACATACATGCATATCTATAATTATACATGCATGCATACATACATACATACATACATACATACATAAATACATGTATGCATATACAATGCCATACATACATGCATACATACATGCATACATACATGCAAACATACATGCATACATACTTGCATGCATACATACATACATACATACATACATACATACATACATACATACATACATACATACATACATACATACATACATACATACATACATACATACATACATACATCCATACATACATACATACATACATACATACATACATACATACATACATACATACATACATACATACATAATTACATATGTATGTATGCATATTGTACATATATATACGTACATACACTGTGTCCCAATAAATCGGGACCCCTTTTTATAATGTGAATAAAACAAGCAAATCTTAATCGATTTTCAAAATTTCAAAACTGTTTTTATCCTGAGATAATTATCTTACATTGATTCAAATAGGAAGTTTCTGGCATGAATACTGACGTCACAATTACGTCATTTGCATCAGAGAATTCAAATGTTAAATATACCGAACACAACGATTTTTGTTGACATTTGGTTTCGATGTGTAAATTAACGACGTCATTATGACGTAATTTTTTAGTGATGGCCGTTCATAATTTACAAATTTGTACATAATTATCTCAGGATAAAAACAGTTTTGAAATTTTGAAAATCGATTAAGATTTGCCAGTTTTATTCACATTATAAAAAGGGGTCCCGATTTATTGGGACACAGTGTATATACACATTCATGCATAAATCGTATGTATGTATCATCATCATCATCAAAATCATTGGGCTCAATGCCCGTAAGAGTCCGACGCCACTCTCTGTCTGAGACTCTGAGTCTGTCTCGCGTCATGCTTCCCAGCCTCAACCGGTCCGGTCAGCAGATCTGCTCCATACCATAAACATCTTGGAGCAGCTAGACCACCTTATCTGATTGAAGAGAATGCATGTATGTATGTATGTATGTATGTATGTATGTATGTATGTATGTATGTATGTATGTATGTATGTATGTATGTATGTATGTATGTATGTATGTATGTATGTATGTATGTATGTATGTATGTATGTATGTATGTATGTATGTATGTATGTATGTATGTATGTATGTATGTATGTATGTATGTATGTATGTATGTATGTATGTATGTATGTATGTATGTATGTATGTATGTATGTATGTATGTATGTATGTATGTATGTATGTATGTATGTATGTATGTATGTATGTATGTATGTATGTATGTATGTATGTATGTATGTATGTATGTATGTTTGTATGTATGTATGTATGTGTGTGTGTGTGTGTGTGTGTGTGTGTGTGTGTGTGTGTGTATGTATGTATGTATGTATGTATGTATGTATGTATGTATGTATGTATGTATGTATGTATGTATGTATGTATGTATGTATGTATGTTAGGGTGGTTGCATCTCTAATGGTAAATTTTCAACTTAGGATGTCATATTTCTCCAACCCGCCATTCCGTGCCACTTGGTCTAAAACCTAAGTAACCAAAAAATTATGAGAATCGAAGAATATTTAGGACTTGCACAACGTCGCTGAAGTTTTAGGATTTACAAATAATTGTCGTAATTTCGTATAATATTATGAGTATTATTTACTTGATTTTTTTAAATTGTGAATTTTTTTACTGAAATATTTCATGATTTTTTACTTAAGCATAGATGAAAAGTGAATTCTACAATGCCCTTGTCATCAGTGATTACTAATTATTCATTTTTTGAAGCATTTTAGTCGTATTTCACAAGTGAGGGAATTCCTGTGAATTCCATTCAATGTTATGATCTTTTAGGCTACTAATTATGCCTACAATCTAAATCATCGAAACACTACTGTAACAGTACACACTACGCATGGTCTTACATACGTTGGGCAGATTGTAGGCCTATATTGTGCTGTACTGCATCTCACACATTAAACACTAATGTATTATGCAGTTTTAAAGGTTCCATGTATAATTTTAAATGCCTGTATCCCAAGTAATGATAACAATTCTCTCTTTCCTCATATCCTTTTTGCATCAGCTTGCAAAAAATGTTTCTACCTTCACCACTTGAACATGCTGTGCTTGTTCATTGTCAACTTGTTTCCAACAACGCCATGCATAATTATTACTAACATAACACAGCATTAAAGGGACATTATCTAAATGTCTGCATCTAATATAGCGAAAGCAATGTCGATTATAGTAGAGTCAATACTCGTTCAACAGCGGTAATGTCGGCAATGTCGCAAGCTAGGGGACGGAGGATGACTTCAAAGGTTTCCAGCTACCATCTTGTGGAGACGTTATCGCAGATAACTTCTCAGAGTTGGCCTGCTGTTCCATCATCACAAGCAAGAAAAATGTGGCCTCGGGGACAGTCTAACCCAGACTAGTGAGCAGCATCTTCCCATTTTGAACAAAGCCAAACCTTTGACAAAAGTTTCAACTCAGGTGACTGAGCAGGTTTGGAAGCTGCAGACCGGCAAGGCTTAAAGAAGCTAATATCGGCTGCAAACCCCTTCATAACAGTATGGATGATGAGAGCAATCTACTGCTTGAATAATGAAGATTTTGCTATTTCAAAACGAGTACCCTCTAGGTCATGGGTTCTCAAACTTTATTTTTATTGTACCCCCAAGTAAAAAAATCAGATCGTGGCGTACCCCCAGCAAAGTCAGATCAGAAACAAAATGCCATTGCCTAATGCCTAGTCACCATTGCAGTGACAACTAAAAAATACTTGTAATCATTGTATGGTGTGGCCTATTAGAGTCGTATAGCCTACATACAGGCCCTTACAGGGAGCAAAATTGAAAATATACAAAGTTTTAATCATGCAAATGATGCAATCATATCAGCAAACAGGGGAAATTGGTCTATAATTCCTGTAAGAAAGAGCTAACCTATAGCGCTATTTTGCTGCGTGCTTGTTTTGATTAGCACAGATTTAAAAAAATACCTGGTTTAATAGCCTATTTGTCAATTTCAAACTCAAATTTAGCCCATATTTATTTTTGATAACAAGAATATTATAACCTACAGTTTAAAAAAAACTAGTTTCTAACAGATATATAATTAATTATATGACGTGCTGAAAGGAATCACAAATTTTAAAACTCGACCAGAAATTAATCCTTTGACCAATTCAGAATTATTGAGCTCTATATCCTGCGCTCAGGCTTAAAAATTTCCGACTTTGGTTCTTTCAAAAAATTATACATTATTTTGTTTCAAATTTATAATGACAGACCTAAACATAAACATGTTGCGTGCACTAGGCGTATAACATAAGATTAGTATATGAGTTTAGTCACATGTTGTTGTGAAAGAAAGAAATGACGATGCTGTTACATGAAGCAACGTTAACAATCATTGCTAATCAAGAAAAAATGGACACAAAGTCCATAAACTCAAAGAAAAATTTATATTTCTGGAAATTTTCGCGTACCCCTTACCGGCGCCTGGCGTACCCCTTGGGGTACGCGTACCACAGAACCCCTGCGAGTCTAGGTTACATCAACGAGTGAAGACATCACGTCGATTATCTTATCACGAACATGACATTGTGTGGAAACATCTGGAAATTATTATGAGGCTCTTTGGGATATGCACCTGCATGGCCTCTATTAGTTTCAAACCCCAACAGTAACCACGGATCCTGGGAACGATCAAGTACTGCTGTGTATCTCTCTAAATCGATCGAAGGTCATTGCTGATGATGCAGTGACACACTTTGGTCGCATTCTCTGGTATTTATCCAAGCTGTTGTTGTAAGGTTTGAGTTCCTTTCACAATGACGTGCCATTGAAAGAGAAGAAATTGATCATAGCAGTTCTAATGGACAAAGAAGGTTCCGAGCTCTCAAAACGCATGCCACAACTCTTCTCCCAACCATTCACAAGTAGACTAGGCCGAAATCATTTCGTGACAAATTCAAATCGTGGTCTGTTCCACATCTTGAAACTACTAGATGCACTTCTGAAACACGTTCATTATTGGCCGGAAAAATCATGAGTTCGACAAGATGCAGATCCATACAGGTTATCAGTGATCTAGCTGAGCAAGGTGTTATCCTTATTCAGCATTTCAATGCCTCAAGTACAAGGAATGAACAACAAAAAAATTCTATCACTAGTTGTAGAAGAGCATCACAATTCGTTCTCGGCACGAACAAAGGAGAGTGCCGTTGAACCGTAAAACCTTCAAAGTCACATTGACATTGATTAAGTACATGGGGAGGAATAATAATTAATTTTTTAATCACCAATCAGTGTGATCATCAGTAATCAGGCATGAAATAATATCGTTGAAATCTGTTGAATGGATTTCTGGTGTGAAGATGCATGGCTGATTACAACAATTATGCTTCCTGTTCAAGGGTCCCCATTATAAACTTTGACCGTGTTGTGCAAGTCCTAAATATTAATATTTTCTCACACAACTTTTTGTGTGATGTTTCTGGAGGGAATGGCACCAAAAGGAAACTTGGAGAACAGTAGATTCCAACTTTCATTTTTAACAACCACCCTAATGTATGTATGTATGTATGTGGCCAAAAGACTGGACAAGTTCTACATTCATCCCTATATTAAAAAACTATTTGTGACAGTTCCTTATTATATATCGTATGAATTTTGTGACAACGCGTGACAATTATGGATGAGCCCTGGGTAAAAAATCGTCCAAAATGACGTGGCGTCATTTATGGACGGCCCTCTATATTGCTCAGATAGTACATTTCAACTTGTTTTATTGCTGATTAGTCAGAAGTAATGAAAATTATATCAGTCTGGTGTCTAATAGTGCAATTATAAGTCCTATCAGTTGCTCGTATTGAAAATACAGTGCGATTTCGACCAAAATGGGTCCCTAAGTTCAGGGCCCATGAGGGACCTCAGGACGACATTTTCATTCTGTAAAAAATATCTGTAAGCCACACATGAACAAAATCATGGGAAAAACTTCAGTATGGGTGTTTTCTAAGACATTTCTCTTTTCTGGACATCCCTACACCCCGTGCTTGGTGGGATCTACAGCGGAAGAAGATGGGTCGCGCTTGGATCGTCTCTTGCGCCGAATGCAGCGGATAAGATTTCTGCCCGAGGCCTAAAGCCCTCTGCTGCTGAGATGGTTGGGGAAGCTGACGGACGCTTGCTCCGCGCTGTCGTATGGAACAGTTGCCATGTCCTTCGCGACCTATTTCCCCCAATGACTAGTACGGTTTACAACCTTCGACCCAGTTGTCACGATTTCCAGCTCCCGCAAAAGGACAATAAGACCTATATTTCCAGAGTCCTGTACAAGAGCGTTAACAATCATGAAATCACCAAATATTATTAACAATTATCTATTGAAATAAGGCGCTTTAATTTTCAGTTTGTTTTTCTTAACATCACTATGTACCAGGCTGCGGTGTGTCAGCCTGCACTTTTTCAAGAATTAAACGAATATATATATATATATATATATATATATATATACATACATTAGCATACGGGCACTACTCGCTTCGCCAATATAAGCTTTAGTCGAATATTAAAATGGGTTCTAAGATCTACAAAGACATAAATGTCGAAGGCGTCGTACTACTTAATATTCCTCCAAGCAACGTACAGCTAGAATCTAAATATAAAAAACTTGAGAGGCGTTTTCGTACGAGACAAGCTGCCGAAGAATCCTAGTACGAACGAATGCGCAATTCTAAAGGGAGTGGGACGCATTGGGTGGGGTGGATAAGTTATATTTCGATAGTTACGGCCTCCCTCTCCCTTTGGATCTGTTAAAGTATTTACGGCGTCCAGTGTTTTATAACAGCGAACGAATACAGCTGGGTAATGGTGTTTTGTGGCCATTTGTGTTTGTATGTAACGAAGATGGTGGGTGATCAAGTGAATTTTCAAGAAGTTATAAACGGCTTGCATTCAAAATTATTTTATATAAAATGCCTGTCAATAAATTCTGCCACACGGATACTGGAACATCACAATTTCACAAAGAGTAATATTATTGCTGGAGGTGTTACTCTTAGTCAAGTAAATGCTTTCCTTCGATTGGATGAAGCAAACACGGCGACTGGAAATCTAAATATGTGTGGTCACGTCTACCTACAACGAATATTTCAACAGCAGGAATGGATGAGGCTCTAAGTTGGGGACAAATACTAACCGCGGGTCCGACTGCAGTCATATCAACAAATTTTTTGGTCGCTGCATCGCCGTCACCGCTGGAATCGCGCAATCCTAAAGATGCTCTTATACACATAACGAATTACGATGTCTAACGATAATCATTTGATGAATAAGAAATACGTTGATGAGCGAACGGCTTCGAAAGTGTCTAAAACTGGTGATACCATGACTGCCGGCCGACCTACTCTTAACCATGGCAGGGATCTTACGCGGACGATGGGATGTAAGAATAAAGATTTTAATATATTTTTTACGAAATACAATGATTAAACCAACCAATTACATCGCTATCGACAGATGGATTTCGTTTTAGAATAAATAATGAAACCGTCTTAGAGATGGTTAAGTAACTTGTAACTCTTTATTTTTATAAGTTTTCTATAAATTATGTAGTTTCTTCGCTGCATCGATCAGCTGTACGTTGGTTAGAGATGGTTAAGTAACCGATGCTTAAGAATAGGTCGACAGTCATTGTATCACCATTCACCAGTCATAATCGTAAATACTTTGCTTATTAAGTGTTGTGATATGCCAAGCAAATTTCTGTCCAGGGTTACGGCCTCTGTTGTCATATACTCTGGTCAAAGCGGATATATCCATCCAGAAGGTTAAGTCAATGGATGACAGTCCTCCGTCTAAAATAAATGTGTATAAGAGCATCTTTAGGACTGCGCGATTCCAGCGGTGACGGCGATGCAGCGACCAAATAATTTGTTGATATGACTGCAGTCGGACCCGCGGTTAGTATTTACACTTTAACTCGTCAAGCCATAAACGCTAGAACTCACACAAGGGTTTCTTTCGACATAGTTAGATTAAAAACCGATAGTGCCATCAGTACGAGTCTGACTCGTTTCACTCCTGGTAAAGCCGGATGCTATATCATTTCGACGTACATAGAATTTTGTAACAATAGTAATACTGCTCATGGTAACGTCTACCTGTATAAAAATGGGGTGTCGTAATGCAAATTGCGGGGGGATGGGGTACGAGAGGTTCGTGTAACAATTCAACCGGTAGTGCATAGTTTTTGTAGCCGATAAAGAATTACATCGAGGTATTCGTTTATTCGTCCACTGCTATAAGCATAATAGGTAGAGATTTTTCTGCGGATTTCTTACGGCCTTAATGACATAACATAAATTTTAAAACTTATCCAAACTTATTTTGGGGGGTGGGGGTGTAGCGGTGGCGTCCTTCACTCACAATTGCTCAGCGCTTCGGCGTGAAACACCGATGCAGTGTCCGCTCTACATTCGGGAGCGCTTCTGGGTTCTAGTGTATCGTTGTGTGGCTCAATTGTCCGTCTCGCTGCGACGGAGAGACATAGCCATTATTCTTTAATTGGTTCCAGCTGAGATGGTTGCATTACGAATATGGTCGTGCCGACTACGAGTAAGATGATGATAATGATGCCAATGGTGACGACGACGACTATGATGATAGCGATTTTTAGCATTGAACGGATGCTAATAGTTTACAATAAAAAACGGTGAGGGTCGTCCCGAGTCGCATTCCGACCGAAATCCTTATCACTTCGTCGGACAGACGCAGACCCAAAGCAGTTACCGGCCAATCTCCCGCGTTTGGTGCCTGAGAGGGTAAGAGACGAGCTCGGTCAAGTGCTGTATTCGCAGACTCGTTCAGGGTTGTCAATGCCTTTTTGATCCAGAGCTTTTGATCCCATTCTCTTTGACGATGAGTTGCTGATCCAGATGGTGGCTCGAATCCCGTGAGTGCTGTCCATGCTTTTAACGCTGTGTCCATTAGATTGTCCAGGGTGTCATCTGTTTCTGGTGGCAGTATGTTTGCATGGAGTTCGTTAGTGCTCGCAGCAGATACCAAGAAGACAGAAAGTGCCAGCGTTGCCGCCCAGCGTATTCCAAGCACCTTCCTTCATCGGTAGGGTGTGTGAAGCCATTTCTCGTAGGATAGCTCCACATTCAGGATACTATATAATCATGTTCTCAGCAAATAATCAAATCTAACGAGAATAGAATAGTCGACGCATAAGGCAGTGCGCATTGTGTAGAAGAGCTTTGGTGCACTCAACCCATTACTTAATAGAATTAAAGCATCATAAGATAAGATAAGATAATGTGTGGCAGAGCTGCCTGCTATCACACGCGTCCACTAGATATAGAGGTTAGCTGCGAAATAAGCAGGTTATACCTGGCGAATAAGCAGTCGTGGACCAACAGCGGCAAGGCTAGCAGGGCGCAGTGTGAGACGAGGGTGGCACCTTGTCTCACAATCAAAAACTGCAAAAGCCCTCTGACGGCTTTGTGACATGGCGAGTTCAAGGCCACCACTTAAATAAGCCTTTTGCCCCCGCTGCCTTGCGGGTCGGTGGTCATCACAAAAGGCTAGGTCCACAGCCGACAACTGTGGTTGACGTCAGGAAGGGCATCCGGTCTCTAAAAACCTGCTTCAATTCATATCAATGGATCTCACTACATATAGACGGCAGAAGAAGAGATGGATGGACATGATCCAACAAGACCTGAAACATCTCAAGCTGAGGCCAGACGACGCTGGTCAAAGATCAATATGGAGACAGAGGATCCGAGTGGCTGACCCCTCCCCAGCGAGGGACTAATTCAAGCCCGAAGGAAAAGAAAAAGAAGATAAGATAAGATAAGATAAGATAAGATAAGATAAGATAAGATAAGATAAGATAAGATAAGATAAGAATATTCTTTAATATACTAATTGCTATCCGCATTTTGGTGTACAGACCAATGCTATGTCCGTACATAATTTCTATAGTCTATCCAATCAATGTCAAAATGTTGTCACATAGCACTAAATCCTAGGTCCAAAATCCAATATAAATTTTACTTTAAAATAATAATTGTGTTATTTTAAGGACCAACAATTTATGCTGCACTTTGGTTTCTATGGTATTACATTCAAATATGATAGAGCATTCTCGTCAAAAACGATTTCCTAGTTAGGTTGTCCGCCCTAAGGATGATTCGGTCGTGTAGTCTTGGCCTCATGGATTAAGGCAGGGGCCTCAATGGTGGGAGGAGTGGGTGTAACACATGTCCTTGATTAAGGAGGAGGGCTGCGGTTAGCCTCCCGTCCGCCATTCTACATAGCTTCTCCTTAGGAAGGTAGTGCATTTTGATCAAACGGTCCAAAATAGCGCGCAGTCTGCCGCCCCTGCCTGAGCCGCATATGACATTCGGGCAACTGTGGTCACTGGTCATCCTAACAACGTCATGCAGGCTCGGTCTCTTGAGGCCATGCGCAGTCATAATCCGCAGGTCGTAAAGTGATTGTCTTGCCTGGATGCAAATTCGCTTGATATTGGCTTAAAACTCCAGTTTTCAGTTATGACAACTCCTAAAATCGCCATACTTTGGACCCCAATAAGACCCGGAACCTCTGTTGGAGCAGACTCTAGCATTCCTCGTCCCGGACGGCGAACCACCATCTCCTTTGATAGAGAGTCTAGTTGCAGCGTTTGGCCCACTCGGTCACCTGATCCAATTCCTCCTTAATCGTGTTACTGTTGAAGGCTTGTACTATAAGGTAAGTGTCGTCAGCGTATTTGGCCATGCGGCTACCGTGACGTACAGTTTTGAGTTTCGAAATGGCCGTTAGAAAGTTCTAAGGACCCAGATCAGACCCCCGGAGCAATGATGTCAGCTGCATCCGATACCAATCCATTGTATTTTGTTACGTGTGTGCGGTTCGTGAGGAAAGTCACAATCCAGTTGTGTACACAGTCCGGAATGGGCAGTTCGGCGTGTCTGACCATATCAAAAGCTTTAGAGAAGTCGAGAGCTATTAAGTGAACGAAAAGGTTGTCTTTGAGAAGCTCCAAAAGACCCTCAGTCAAGGATATTATAAGGGCTGCGGTGCGATCCAGTGAAACGGAAAGCATACTGATCTGAAAATTGCTGGTTTGAGCAAGGATCCGTCAGAAAAGGATAAAAGTAACGGTGCGCTGTGATCTTATCCAGGAGTCGGCATAGAATAGACGTGTCAGAGATCGGGCGAAAGTCGACAGCTTCCACAGCATGAGGGATCTTTGGCACCGGTAATATTGTACTTGCTTTCCAACATTTGCATAATGGATCGACGAGTTGAATAGCTCTCCATGCTGTCAGTCCATCAGCACTTGTAGCTGTTGCTAGTCGATGCTAGCAATCTGTAAACAGTATGTGCATCCACATACTCCTTTAATTCGTCCATGACTGTTCTTTTAAGTTGAGGTATTTCGTAATGCTCATCTGTTGAAATAGGACAGAAATGTTGATTTAATATCTCCGCAGTGACTTTACAATACGAGTGAGGAGTTTTCCTGTGGTCGCCTCCACGCAGCCGATTGACCCACCGTTTCTCCAGTGATTATATCCTTATCCAGAGAGTTTTCCTTCCTCATGATGTGACCAAAGTAACTTAACTTCCTCCTACCACCTATCCCCACAGCCTTACGCCACCCACCTCGTGAAGCACCTCCTCATTCCTTCTCTTAGCTGTCCACGGTATTCTTAGTATTGTGTGATGCACAATAAAGTTAAAAGCGTGCAAGTTTGTACAAAGATAACTTACTTGTCTGAGAGGACTCTGCAGACGTACACGCTCTACGGGCAAGACTGCCTCCGTCGCGGGAGCTGTACGGAGGTCGTCATTACCCTGAACAAGATCTGCAAGAGATTAGATTGTACAATGTAAAGACTTTAATTTGGAGAGCATAATCCATAAGATTATAGATTTATTTATAAATTGAGCTGGTGTTAAAATAATTTTCTTTCACTCACTCAAATCGATGACGCCGCTGTGTTAAACGTTCGTCCAGGAAGTCCTCTGTTGGTTGTAGAAAGATCTCGCATGTAGCCCCGGCGTGTTGATAACGGAAGTTCTTGTAGAACAGCGTTTCGATCTCGGAAAAGAGCGTATTTAGGTGGTGGCTGACGGAGAATTTTATAGAGGGCCGGAGTGACATGTCGCCATCATAGCTTGTGGTGGCGAAATAGTTTGTTTGGTTATTCCTCTCTTCGTGTGTTTGTTTGTCTGACAGCACAAGTGTGGATGGCACGGGAAGCATCGCAAGATGTGGAGACGTTTGCAATATTATTATTATTATTATTATTATTATTATTATTATTATTATTATTATTATTATACTAATCACTTATCGTTATCATTATCGTTATTATTATAATTATTAATATTATCATTATTATTATTATTATAAAATTATCCGAAGTAGTTCAATTCACAAAGGTATACAAGACAACGAATAGTGTATATAAAGACTATGGAATCAGTTGTACTCATTTATTATTATTATTATTATTATTATTATTATTATTATTATTATTATTATTATTATTATTATTATTATTATTATTATTATTATTATTATTATTATTATTATTATTATTATTATAATTATTATTATTATTATTATTATTATTATTATTATTATTATTATTATTATTACTATTACTATTATTATTATTATTATTATTATTATTATTATTACTATTATTATTATTATTATTATTATTATTATTATTGAAAAACAAAACAAGCTTGAAACCGGACTGATAACAGAAAAGTGTTCAAGCGTAGAGAGCATTGATGTCGTCCCCGGGGAGTGGTGCGAAAGTACCCCTATAAGCAACTGCATTGAAACGTTGTGTGCAAATAGAAAGTCTCTGGAAGAGGTAGACAGTTTCTCTTGGGTCACCGGAAACAGCGGCACAACGGCGGCCTAACTCTAATAAAATTCCCGACCCACGCTATTGATGGGACCCAATGTTTCAAATACAATTGGTACAAACTCGTGGGAGACAGGAAGAGAAGAGTATTTGTTACACTTTCGATCCGCAGCATATTCGGCAGCACCCCCGGATACAGTAGATGACAGATGTAGGTAGGAGACAGCACAAGTGTGGATGGCTATGAAATCCCAGGCGATGTATTTTCCTCTGGCCCATGGGACGAGGGTGGCTACGTCTGGTCTTTTCCGGTCCGTTCTTATCAGGCCTGGAGGCTCCTTCGAACCCGGGATATTCACTTTCGCGAGTGCCCTCCACACCAAGTCGTTGACCGCAAAGTGTCGGGCTGTTCTTCCCGATGATCGTCTGCAGACAAACCTGTGGTGTCCTCTTGAGTCGGCGGTCTCTTCGCACTGACACTGGTGTGGTGTACACAGGTCCAAACCCAGGCGCAGTCCAACGGCAACCCGATTGCATCGTTGCTTAGATCTAAGCCGCAGGCGGTCACAGGAATAGTTAAAAGCAAGTCCCCCGCATGAGGGGAAGTCACCGCAAATAGCCTGGCCATGTTGACTGGATCGCTGTAATCGGCCCATACCGCTGCCCTGCCTGCCTCTATCAGTGGACTATCCCACACGCTCTGCCTGTTCAGCATGGGCTCTGCGCTGCTCGGCTGGGTGTTCTTGCGGACCTCGAGCATGTCGTCGATGTGAACATCATCCCACTCCTCCTTGTTCAGCATGGTGCTCACGAGTGACTTGGTCGATGCGGCTGATGCCAAATAAGCTGAAGATGCCAGCATCGAGACGTCTAACTCCGAGTCCACCATCTCTAATCGGGAGTGTGGCTTGTAGCCATCAGATGTCGTTGAGGCTGATGTTGATGATATTCTCAAGTCCCCTGCGCATCTGTTCGTCCATTTTCTCGAGCAATGGATGGCCCATAGGGCAGTTCTCAGCAAATAGGTTAAGTTTTGCTGCCCCAAAACTTGCCCGCAGCAGGATCAACGCTGCCTGAGCTTGAAGGATATACAGGATACCTTGGGTTCTTATTATTATTATTTTTTTTATATATATTTATTTTTTTAAAATATTTTAAATTTAAACCGCCTAATATAAAATCACAGTCTGGAACGGCCCTATTCATACTCTGTGTCCTGATCGGCGAAAGTGCCCCTAAACGCAACTGCGTTGTAGCGTTGTATCGTCAACGAGATACGCCGGAACAAAAATGTTGTTTCTCGTGGCTCCCCCGATATAGTGCTTATCCTTTGTCCCAGGTCCGAAAGGAATATCAATCCTTCACTGTTAATCGGACCCAGGGTTTCGAACGCCAAAGGGACAAAAAATATGTTCGTTGTATTTGTCGATTTTGCGAACCGATGCCTTCTCTGCCGCAGCACCGGCCGTTTGACTTGTATCTGGTAGGTAGGAAACGGCCATCGTGTCTGTTACGGTCGCATCCCAGATGAGACATCGCCCGGCGCGCCATGGGATCAGGGTTAGACCATCGGGTCTCCTGCCGTCTGTTCTAACGAGGCCTGCCGGCTCCTTTGTGGATGGATAACCGGCACGAATCAAGCCCCGAAAGATCAGATCGTTCATGGAGGCATGTCTAGGCAAGCGACCCGGACCCAACCAACAGGAAAGCCCGTGGTGGCCATCGGCCAACACAGGGGCTCCACATGGGCACCCATGCGGTTCGCAAAGCGGGACCCCCAGCCGCAGACCCGCCGCAACCCTCACCGACTCATTATCAAGACCGAGTCCGCAGTTTGTGATAGGGAGGGCTAGCAGCCAGTCCCCAGCGTGCGGAGCAGACACCGCCCTGAGGCGTGCCTGATTCTTTGGATCAGGGAGCCTGGCATACAGACCAGAGACGGCGGCGTCGATCAGGGGCCTGTCCCATGCCGACTGCTTGTGGGCAAGGTTGCCTTCTGGGCGCTGTTCTGCACTCGCCCCAAGCCATATGGCTAGCTGTTCCGTGCAACGTGGATCGGCCTCTGCAGTCTCTCCCAACATGGTGGACTGGAGCAGTTCGGTGCTCGCGGCTGATGCCAGAAAGGCGGGAAGTGCCAGCGATGTCACCGAACGGATACCCAGTCCGCCCATCTTGATGGGAAGTGAAGCCTGAAGCCATGCGTCGTCTGAAAGAGGCAGATTGAGAACCCTGCTTAGGCCGGATCGCAGGACTGCATATTACTGCACCAATCCTGGGTGGCCTTCACACGAGCAGCTGCGGAGTATGTGAAGCAATTTCGTTGCACTGAGCGAGCATCTCAATAGGATGATAGCATCATGCGTTGCGATGTTAGCTAATTTCTCCAGCGCCCGCGTTAGTTCGGATATGCGGGCTCCCAAAGCCCCATCCAGCGCTTCCAGAGTTGAGAGTGGAGCTCCCATGAGAGATGAATTCTGGGGGCTGATCCACGTGAAGAGATTCAGCGGGTGGTGCTCCATGGCTATGCTAGATGACCTCGAGATCCCCTCGCATTTCGTGCGGTTCAGCTGTAATCCGAGTTCTCTGCATTTTTGCTCCAATAGTGTCACGTCACCGGACACCAACTGGGCCTTCCCTCCCAATGTGAGGTCATCAAGAAAACCCAGAGTGAGCGGAGAAGACATTTCGGCTGCAGGGAAGGCAAAATAGCAGAGGGCCCAGGGGGTCACCCTGCTGAGGTCCGACCTGCGACAAGAGATTGAAAGCACCATATTTGAGATTAGATGGCTCAGAATATGCCAGAAAGCAAAATGGTGCGAGTTCATGGAGTTCTGCATAGAGCGATTGTAGCATTTGGTCTCTAAAGATGCTGTTAAAAGCATTAGAGAAGTCCACCTTTACTAGGATAGAGTCATCGTCCATGGTCTCCAAGAAACGTCGCGTAGCGTGCACCGCTGCCTCGCAACCACCTGCTACACCCACTCCAACCTGTCTAGGGGCCAAATAGGCCGCCATCTTGGGCGCTGCAAAGCGTTGGCACATTTGGCCGCCAGTCTTCGCCAAAAATAGCCGATGACTATCTGGCGAAGGCCCCCTGAGCTTTTGCGCAGGGCGAAGAGGGTGCCTCCAAAGAGGGTGGCGCGGATCAGCGAGGGGCACGAGCCAGCCAACAGTAGGTTGACCAAGGCCGTGATCGCCGCTAGAAGCTCTGGCCCAGAGTCTGTTTGGCTAACCAATTCCAAGATGTGCTGGGGGCGGATGCCATCAGGGCCCCCCGAGGATCCCGCTGGAAAATTACGGATGCTGGTCATAACCTCAGCCTCCGACACTTGGAAGGGCGTTGTCTCAGGGGGGACCGGTATGGGTGGACGGTCCACAGGGGGGGCAGGGGGCTTCAGCCTCAGCTCCTCCAGTGTGGCCGCGTTAATCAGGACTGGTTTGTCATCCGAGCAGAGGATTCGCGCAGCCGCCCTGATGTTGCCATCTTCCAATTTCGCAGACACTGCTGCTGCTATCGTCTGCTCACGGTTAGGCCCTTTTCTCCCTGGTTCTGAATTTTCACACGGAGTGAATAGCATAGTGGTCTCCAGCGGCACCCTTGCGAAGAATTCGCTTGCCCTTGTTTTGATTTTGGAGGTCAGATTGTGACGTCTGCCTTTCCTCTGAGGTTGGGCAAGCGTAAGGGCCCCGAATGACAGCAAATGCTGCCAATGGATCGATGAACCCGGGTTCTGTATAATGCGGCCGATAATGGTTGTTAGTAGTCCACTCAAGCTGTTTCTGGCCGCTTTCGGTATGTGCTTCACAAGCCGAGTCTGAAGATAAGGATGGGGAATCGAATCCTGACCAGCCTCCGACACAATGTCGGCCATCGGCCCCCCAGGACCCCCCAGATGGGTCCGGGTCGAAGCCGCGCCGGGCGACGCTGATGGACATGGTCCCACTATTGGTGGTTTGTGGGAGCCCGAACAAGGATTCCCTCTGGGTCCATGCTTATGCACCAGACCGTTTTTGTGGTGTAATTTCCATTCGGAGAAGCAAACTCCACAAATTCCCTTAGCTTTCGATTGTGACCTCGTAGGGGATAAATTATCATGTGTCTGTTCCATTTTGCGTCATTTGAGACTCAACTGCACTTCGGCCGACACCATGAATGCTAATTAGGTCAAAGGTCGAGGGGGCGTGGCAGGCTAAATGCCTCCGCCTAACAAGGCTATGTTTCTCTCTCCTTTCTATTGAAAAATGTTTAAATACAACCTGTGATATGTAAGGGGCACCTCGCCGTCTCTCAAAACGTTTAGTTATATTAAAAGCCTGTCAGTAAAATCATTTCTGCGCCGGAAAAATCGAGTAAAACGGTCAGTGAAAACAAAAGCGCCATCTTCAGCCAGACATTATTATTTTATTTATTTATTTATTTATTTATTTTTTTATGCCCTGAGGTACTTCGTTCCCCCAAGGGCTTATAAAATATTAAAAGCAATGTGCCTGGAACGGCTATTATTATTATTATTATTATTAATATTATTAATTTTTTTATATATTTATTTATTTATTTTTTAAAAAAATTATTATTTTATTTTTTTATGCCCCGAGGTATTTAGGATCCCTCAGGGACTTATTACTAGCTACGTGTTTAAAAACCAGTCCAGAATGGCCCTAATCGTCGATTTCCTGGCTAGCGAAAGTGCCCCTAAACGCTACTGCGTTAAACCGATGTATTGTAAGTGAAAGACGTTGGAATAAAAAAGTTGTTTCCCTTGCGTCCCCCGTAACGGTGCAGAGTTTCTGACTTAGATCGGACAGGAACGTCAGGCCTTCGTTGTTGATCGGGCCCATGGTTTCAAAGGCCAAAGGTGTGAAGTGATATGTGGACGACAGCTCTGTGTATTTGTCGATCTTTCGGGTCGATGCCCGCTCTGCAGCAGCACCAGCGGTTGGGGGAGGTGTCTGGCAGGTATGAAGCAGCCAGAGTATCTATCACAGTTGCGTCCCAGATGAGGCATCGCCCAACACAGGGTGAGGCCGTCAGGTCTTCTGCTGTCCGTTCTCAAGAGGCCCAAGGGCTCCTCTGTAGACGGATAGCCGGCACGGATCAAGCTCTGAAAGATTACATTGTTCAGAGCTGCGTGTCTCGGCATGCGACCCGGCGCGCAGGAGAGCCCGTGATGTCCATCTTGCCAACACCGGGGCCCCTCAAGGGCACCCATGTGGTTCGCAAAGTGGAACCCCGAGCCGCAAACCCACTGCCACTCTGATCGATTCGTCGTCCAGCCTATGCTTACAGCTAGTAATGGGTAGGGCCAGCAACCAGTCTCCTGCGTGTGGGGCTGATATGGCCTTAAGGCGAGCCTGATTTGTTGGATCGGCGTGTAGGCAAGAGACTACGCCATCGATCAGAGGTGTGTCCCATGCTGATTTTTTATGGATGAGACTCCCCTCTGAGCACTGCATTGCACTAGCCTCGCACCATCTGGTCGTCAGTGCCTCGCGTTGTTGGTCGGCTGAGGCTGCGTTTCCCATGGTGGACTGGAGCAGATCGGTCCCTGCGGCTGAAGCCAGAAAGGCGGGTAGTGCCAGCGAGGTCACCGATCGGATTCCCAGTCCGCCCCTTTTGATGGGGAGGGAGGCCTGAAGCCATGCGTCATCAGATAAGGGGAGGTTTAGAACCTTGCCCAGGCCAGATCGCGAGGCTGCATCGTATTGCAGCAGTCCTGGATGGTCAACACAAGGACATCAGCGCAAGGTATGGAGTAGCCTCGTCGCGCTGAGCGAATATCTCAGAAGAATGATTGCGTTATGTATGGAAATGATTGAAAGCTTATCGATCATCCGCTTCAATTCAATCGTGCGAGCATCCAAGGCCTCTTCCAACGCCCCCAGGGTCGACAGAGGCGCTCCCAAGAGCGAAGCATTCTGGGGTAGTGTGGTCCAAAAAAATGAAATTCAAGCTAGAATCCAAGACTAAGTCCCAGTTTGTTAGACTTGTTATTAGTATTATTGAGACCAAATTTCAGCCCCAGATTCGGACTAGAAGGCGGTGCTTAATGACACACAAAAATTACCACGTAGTAGTATTAGCTAGAAATCTTGATACCTTTCTTCTTTGGTCAAAAACTCAACATATGTCATGTAGATGAGCTTGAAATAGTTTCTGTTGTTTATTTGTATTTGCACTTGTTATAGCGCCCCTTCAAGCCCCTACTCAGAGGCGCTTCCGACTGCAGAGCAGACACTGCATCGGAGTTTCATGCCGAAGCGCTTAGCAATTGCGAGTGAAGGGCTTGCAACTTGAACTTCGAACCTCTGACTTCAAGGCAATGACGCCACCACTACACCACCGCGCCCCACGTTGTGTTATCATACTTACCAGAATCAACACTACACAGTTAGTAACTGTTGTTAAGCCATTAAGTGACAAGTGTATTTTATGGAAATGAAACTTCTGGTGATTTGATCATGAAGGATTGAGATTTTTGGTGCCAATTTCTGCAGCACTTGTGTAGCCTACTATCCTTCTGTCCTGCGCTTTCATGGAGTACCATTAACAAGGAATGCTTAATAAGACCAGGATGGAGCATGCCGAAGTTGAAAGATCTGGTTTTGTACCACCAGATTATCCAGTGGTAGCACACTGGATGGGAAATTCCTACCCGAGATCTTCAGAGCAGGAAATGTTAACCGCCTGCCAGTGCTGGTTTCAGGTGATGGTGTGTATAAACTCTTAGGCCCAAATTAGCTTCAGTTGCAGGATGCAATTCAAATCCAAAGCAGTTCGCTATTTTCTGGAGTTATGGAAACTCACTGATAATATGCAGGCCCAGAACTCTGATACATCATTATTCCAGCACCGGAATTTTCAATAGAGTGCACGATTTGGCATGAAATCAAGATAGGTCAAGAGTAAGAAGCCTTTCGCTCAAGCCAGACACGTAGTTGCATTAAAATCCGTCAGTAAAATCAAGCTAGCGCCGGGAAGCTGAAAAAATGCCAGCACTAAATAAACAAGCCGCCATCTTCGGCCAGGGCCATTCCAGACATTCCATATAATAATAATAATAATTATTATTATTATTATTATTATTATTATTTTTTTTTTTTTTTACCCGAGGTACCTAGGATCCCTCGGGATTTCAAAAATTATTATTATTATTTTTTTTTTTTTTTTTTTTTTTTGCGCCCGAGGTAGTAAGGATCCCTCAGGCTAAAAGTGTAAAAATAAAAATTAAAATCAATTATTATAAAAAATATTAATATACAATTTACAATAATATTATTATTATTATTATTATTATTATTATTATTATTATTATTATTATTATTATTATTATTATTATTATTATTATTATTATTATTATTATTATTATTATTATTATTATTATTATTATTATTATTATTATTATAATGATGGTTGTCAGCAAACCACTTAGGCTGTGTCTGGCTGCTTTTGGTATGTGTTTGATGAGCCGTGTTTGTAGATGAGGTTGAAGAATCGAATCCAAATCGGGTTCCAACTGGGTGATTGCCGTGGGTAGTCAAAGGGCTGCAGAAGACGATTGGGTCGGGGCCCCGTCGGGCGTCGACCCTGTGGGAGGGAGTATCATGGGTGGTGTGTGAGAGCCTGAACAAGGGTTATCCCTGGGTCCGTGTCTGTGCACCAGGCCATTTTTATGATGCAGTTTCCATTCGGAGAAACAAACTCCGCATTATTATTATTATTATTATTTTTTTTACCCGAGGTACCTAGGATCCCTCGGGATTTACAGAAATTATGCTTGGAGCTGTTTTTGTGTGTTTAGAAAATCAGGCCTCGTCCTCCGCAACAGTATTAAAAGTGCCACAAAATGCTATGGCGTTGTAGCGCTGGATACAGATAGAAAGGCGCTGGAACAAAAATGTCACCTCCCGCGACTCACCAGAAATGACCGAGAGACGTTGGTCAACCTCGCGGATGAAACTGAGCCCGGCAGAGTTGATGGGCCCAGTGTTTCCAGGGCAATGGGAAGAAAGAGATGTGAAGATGGCAGCCCCACGTACTTCTCGATCTTTCGTACGGCGGCTTGTTCCGCAGCGGATCCCGCCACATTTGCTGTGTGAGCGATATAGGATGCCGCGCAGGTGTGTACCACCGTGGCATCCCAAGCCAGATGCTTGCCTGCTGCCCAGGGGATCAGTGTGGCCCCATCAGGTCACTTGCCGTCTACACGAGATAGACCAGACGGCTCTTTACAACTTGGGACATCGGCTCTCTGCAACGCCCGCCAGACTATATCATTGATGGCGTGATGACGAAGGGACCGCCCAAAAGCCAATCTACATGCAAGACCGTGTTGGCCATCGGGGCCCACCAGAGCACCGCAGCCACATTGATGTGGGCTGCAGAGACTCAGACCCAACCGAAGACCAACTGCCACGCGCACTGCCTCGTTGCTGAGACAGAGGCCGCACGATGGGATTGGAAGGGCTATCAACCAGTCACCGGAGTGAGGGGAGCTCACTGCCAGCAAGCGCGCTCGGTCAATTGGGTTGATGCTGTTACCCCAAACTGCCGACTTATCCGCATCGATTACTGGCTTGTCCCATGTTGCCTGTTTAGCCGGCAACGGGTCGACACACGATGGAAGTGTATCCCTACGAGCCATCAAGATATCACCCAAATGCGGATCAGACGCCGCTGAGCTGAGGTCAAGAATGGCTGACTGGAGTGCAAGGGTTGTCGCAGCTGATGCCATATAGGCAGAAGAAGCCAGCGATCCAACCCTCCTCACGCCCAGACCGCCATGTTTGATGGGTAACGTGGCCTGCAGCCATTGGGTGGTGTCTAGTTTGACGTTGACGATGGTTTCGAGGCCAACTCTCATGATGTTGTCAAGCCTTTCTAAGGTTGAGTGGTCAGAGCAAGGGGAGCAGCGGAGCAGATAGCTAATCCTAGGGGCTCCAAATGAGGATCTTAACAGTATAAGGGCGCTTTGAGATGGCAGACGGTGTAGGTTTTTGATGGCATCACTTAAGAGCCCACACTGTTGCTCGAGAGCAGCATCTAAAGCCTGTCCCTTGAAGAGGGGTGCCCCAAGAAGGGTGATCGAATCACTGTCCAGGCGTTGGAAATCCGACCAACGGTGATCGTCCCCGAAGCCCCCGCTGTGGGAGTACCACTCACATTTGCCGGCGTTTAGATGAAGACCCATTGCTCCACCGCGCTCGTGGATCAGTTCGACATCCTGGGCTACTGTCTCCATGGGGCCTCCCAAGGAGAGGTCGTCCAAGTGCCCTAATCGGAATGTCGACTGCAAAGAGCGAAGAATGGGTTGCAGAGGCAGGCAAAAAGGTAAAGGACCAAGAGGGTCACCTTGTTGGGGCCCCATTTGTGAAGAAATTGAGAATTGGCCAAACCTAAGAACAGAGGCTGTCCCATAAGCCTGATGGACAAAACGGTAAATTTCTGGTATAGCTTCAAGCGCAGCCTTCAGCATGACATCGCGACGCAGGCTGTTAAAAGCGTTGGCGAAGTCAAGCTTTACAAAAACTTGATCATCGGGTGATGATGGACTGAGCCGTCGATGCGACGGATCTCACGTCGTGACCAAAGTTCCAGTCCTGGACTGTCGAGTCTGGTCACATTCAGCACGTTGTTTCTTTGCTTTACGCAGCTGCCGTTTTTGCTTGAGCTGCACTATCCTTTGAAATTCAAATGTCTCTGTCGCTTTGCTGCACGTACCGCGCCATTCCGAGCGCTCTGATGCTAGTCCTTCCAGATCGGTAGCCGATATGCCGCACTTTTTCAAGTTGGCTTTCAGGATGTCTTTGTACCGCTTGTATTGGCCTCCCTGTGCCCGGGTGCCCTGTGCAAGCTGACCGTAGAGGACTTGTTTCGGGATCCGTGAGTCGGCCATGCGTACTACGTGACCAGTCCAGCGGAGCTGTGCTGCTGTTAGCATGGCCTCGATGCCCGTGATGCCACAGCACTCAAGGACCGCCGTGTTGGGAAGCAAGTCCTGCCATCGTATACGTGCTATTCTTCTAAGGCATCTCATATGAAATCGGTCAAGCTGAGCAATGTGCCTGCGATATGGTGTCCATGACTCGCATCCATAGAGAAGCGTCGTCAGCACAACTGCTCTGTAGACTGCGATCTTGGTGGCCAGGTGGATGCCATGGTTGTTCCACAGTCGTCGCGAGAGTCCTCCAAATGCAGCGCTTGCCTTAGCCAGCCGAGCAGCAATCTCCTCGTCAATGTTTGCAGCATTAGAGAGGATGCTGCCAAGGTAACAGAATTTGTCTACCGCTTTGAGAGTCGCACCATTCACTGTGATGACCGGGGGAGTGCTGTTAGTCCTGTTCTCTGTCTGCAACATGACTTCTGTTTTCTTTAGACTGACGGTGAGTCCGAAGCGACGGGCAGCACATGCAAAGCGATCGAAAAGTTGTTGCGCCATGACCTGTGTATGTGCCATCAGTGCACAGTCATCGGCATAGAGTAGATCGCGTATGATTGCTGAGAACACCTTTGTGCGGGCCTGAAGCCGTCTCAGATCAAACACACTCCCGTCTGTTCTAAACTGTATAGGTATGCCCATGTCGCATCCTCCGTAGGCAACGAGCAACATCATGGAGAAGAAGATGCAGAAGAGCATTGCAGCGATCACGCATCCCTGCTTGTTCCCGTTGGTTACCTTAAAGGGCGATGACGTTTCACCGTTGTCCAGAACCCGGCCCATCATTCCATCGTGCAGTGATCGGATCACATTTATGAACTTCTTAGGGCAGCCGATCTTCTCAAGAATCTTCCATAGGCCATCTCTGTTGACCGAATCAAATGCCTTTGTTAGATCGATGAAGATCATGTACAGATCCTGGCGTTGTTCCCGACATTTCTCCTGAATCTGTCTGGCGGTGAAGATCATGTCCATGGTGCCACGGCCTGCACGAAAGCCACATTGACTTTCCGGGAGGATGCCATTGTGAGCAACGTGGGCAGTTAGTCGGTTCAGCAGGATCCGAGCAAGTATTTTACCAGCGACAGATAGCAGGGATATTCCACGGTGATCGTCACAATTGGCACGATCGCCTTTGCGCTTGAAGATGTGCACGATCAGTGCATCTTTGAAGTCCTGAGGCACAGACTCTTCGTCCCAAATTTGTCTGAACAACCCTGTCAGGCGGTTCACAAGCTGGTCGCCGCCGTTTTTATAGATCTCGGATGGAATTGAGTCCTCGCCCGGCGATTTGCCGGATGTCAGCTGCTTGATTGCAGTGTGTACCTCATCTATAGTCGGATACTCACTCATTTGGCTGGCTTCATCCCACTGCGGAATCTCATCTAGGACCGTGGCATCAAATGACGATGGTTGATTCAGCACCGACTCAAAGTGCTCCGCCCAGCGTTTCAGGATCAACTCACGGTCTGTGATCATGGTGGTGCCGTCCTTGGATCGTACAGGTATGGAGCCATTGTCCCGTGGCCCATAGACGGTCTTTAGGCCGTCGTAGAAGCTCTTCAAGTCATGTCTGTCCGCCGCATCCTGTAGCTCGCGGGCTTTGTCGGCCCACCAGCTCTCCTTCATCCCGCGTAGCTTCAGTTGTGCGTTTTGCTTTGCCTTGGTGTAGGCGTTTTTCTTGGCGATGCTGTTTTTGTCATTGATCCAGGCCAGATGCAGCTTGTGCATCATATCCAAGAGCTCTTGCGCATCGACGTCATGCTCGTCAAACCAGTCCTGATGTTTCCTTTGTTTGTAGCCAAGCACCTCTGCCGCCACCGTGCAAGTGACGTCTCTGATCTTGGCCCATTCCCTCTCGGTGGTGTCGGGAGCGGATGCTGAGTCGCTCTGTAGAGCCCGGTCGAGTTCATCCTGCAATCGGGACCTAATCTCGGGTAAAAACTTGATCATCGGGTAGATCATTGATGAACCTACGAGCCGCATGTGCCGCCGCTTCGCAACCAGCAGGCGTGGCAATGCCAACCTGCAGCGGGGCAAAAAATGATGTTAACTTGCCCACTGCAAATCTGTTAGCACATTTGGCTGCGATACGTCTCCAGACGTAACCGATTATTATTATAACACAATCATTTATTGAAAAACAAAATAAGCTTGAAACCGGACTAATAACAGAAAAGTGTTCAAGCGTAGAGAGCATTGATATCGTCCCCGGGAAGTGGTGCAAAAGTACCCCTATAAGCAACTGCATTGAAACGTTGTGTGCAAATAGAAAGTCTATGGAAGAGGTAGACAGTTTCTCTTGGGTCACCGGAAACAGCGGCACAACGGCGGCCCAACTCTAATAAAAATTCCCGACCTGCACTATTGATGTTTAAAGGTGTTTGCTTTATTATTATTATTATTATTGTCATTATTAAGCCCATTTCAGGCAGTTTGTGTTTCAGTGTGAATACTTTTGTGATGATTTTGGCCATCTATAGTAGCATAGACAATGCGACGGAAACTTATTAGGCCTATGCATTTTAGCTTGCCCATTTTCTGTGATTAATATATTCATATTACCCTCATTATTATTATTATTGTTATTATTATTATTATTATTATTATTATTATTATTATTATTATTATAACTGTTGTCGGGATATAAATCAATAATAATTATTATAATTATTATTATAATTATTAAAACTAGTCCGGAATTGTCAGGCATCGTCTTCAGGGTTTGAACAGAAAGAGCCTCGGAAGGCCACGGCATTAAAGCGCTGGATAGAAATCGACAAATTATCATTATTATTATTATTCATCGTCTTATTATTATAATAATTACCTTAATAGTTGTAGTACAATGATTACTTTATTATTATTATTATTATTATTATTATTATTATTATTATTATTATTATTATTAATATTATTATTATTATTATTATTATTATTATTATTATTATTATTATTATTATTATTATTATTATTATTATTATTATTATTATTATTATTATTATTATTATTATTATTATTATTATTATTATTATTATTATTATTATCTTTTAATATCTTCAAGAAAACATATCAATAACAGGAAATACAAAAAACTAGAAAAGCTATAGCTATAGTTACATGTCCTCTGGCTTCGACTCAGCTAAAGTGCATCGAAAGGCCACCGAGTTGAATCGCTGAACAGTAAAAGAGAGGCGTTGAATCAAAAAGCAGGTCTCTCTGAGATCACCGGAAGACAATGATAGAATGCGGCCTAAATCTGATAAAAAGTCGAAACCAATAGTACAAATGGGACCTAGAGTCTCAAGGGCAAGAGGGACAAAAAAGTGAGTGTTTGCAAGTATTAATAATAATAATAATAATAATAATAATAATAATTATTATTATTATTATTATTATTATTATTATTATTATTATTGTTGTTGTTGTTGTTATTATTGTTGTTATTATTGTTGTTGTTGTTGTTGTTGTTGTTGTTGTTGTTGTTGTTGTGGTTGATGTTGTTGTTGTTGTTGTTGTTGTTGTTGTTGTTGTTGTTGTTGTTGTTGTTGTTGTTGTTGTTGTTGTTGTTGTTGTTGTTGTTGTTGTTGTTGTTAGGCTATTACTAATAATATTATTATTGGATTTTTTTGCCTCGAGGTATACAGGATCCCTCGGTGACTTATCTACCACCTAATATAAAAATCAATTATTATTATTATGGTTTATTTGTATTTTTTTATTATTATCACTGTTATTCGACAAAATCTGGTACGACAAAAGAACCGCGGAAGGCCACGGCATTAAAACGCTGGACGACGATTGATAAGCGCTGAAAGATATAGCAAATCTCTTTAGAGTCTCCGGAAAGTTTTGAAAGTCGTCTTCCTAGATCTTTGATGAAATCAAGACAGTTTTCGTTGATGTGACCAAGGGTGTCGAAGGCAAGGGGTAAAAATAAGTGGGTTGTGGACAGCTCACTGTACTTAGCGTTCTTTCTGGTGGTTACCAGCTCAGCCGCCGCTCCAATTGCGCCCGACGTTGAATTTAAATAAGATGGAGCCACGGTATCCGTCACTATGACCTCCCACATGAGACTGCGGCCATGGAACTAGAGTCATCCCGTCGGGTTGCTTTCCGTCTGTCCTCAGCTTTCCGGTTGGCTCTTTTATGTTAGGGACGCCCGCACGAGTCAGGCTGCGGCTGATCAGGTCGCTAAGTACGGCGTGTCTGTCGTGTTTACCAGGACCGAGACCACAAGACAGACCATGGGAGCCATCCGCCGTAACTACCGCCTTACTGGGACATGCGTGTGGCTCGCATATGCCCAACCTAAGTCAAAGGCATATCGCAATTCTAACCGCCTCGTCGTCCAGTCGCAAACCACAGTGTGGGTGGTGTACAGTCATTCTACAATCGTGCGACTGTTTGGGGGACACACTCTCATCTGGCGGTGTAATGCCGCTCGCTTCGCACCAACGTCGCATCATCTCTTCCACACATAAGTCGATGTCGGTCTGATTTAATCTCAGCATGGAGGATTGGAGGTCGCGGGTGCCTACAGCAGAAGCCAGAAAGGCAGGGAGTGCAAGCGTAGCCACCCGACGAATTTCAAGACCACCCAACTTCACGGGCAAAGAGGCATGAAGCCATTGATCGTTCGATAAGGCGATGTTGAAGACTGTGCTTAGTCCGTTTCCCGGATTGCGTCGAATCTGTCGAGCGAAACGTGTCCTGTACACGGTCTGCATCTGAATGTGTAAACCAGTCTCTGTGAGCTGAGTGAGAATCTTAGGATGGTCAAAGCATCATGTTTGGCAATTAACTCTAATCTGCTTATTGCCAACTATAGTTCCGTGCATCTGTCTTCCAGTCATTTTGTCAATGCTTCACTGGTGGACTGGCGCACCTAGCAAACGGGCTTTCCCTGGTGTCGTGACGGTGAAATTATGGAAGACGCTGTCGACGTACTCTATGTCATGGTGATAGATGATTTCACACTTTTCTGGGTCAAGTCTAAGTTGCTGATATCACTCTTTCAGTAGTTTCACATCCTCCGCCACAGTGACTGCATTTCCTCCGAGAGTAACGTCATCCATGTAACCCAGTACTAGAGCGGTGATGACAGATCCTGCAGAATTGGCTGTAGCGGAAGGCAGAAAAGTAACGGACCCAGCGGGTCTCCCAGTTGGGGACCGACTTGTGAAGAAACGTTACAATGACCAAACAGTAGATCTGAAGGCTCAGCGTAAACTAGGCGACAGAATGGAGCAAGTTCCGGGAGGACGTCGTCAATAGAAGACGGCATTCTATCTCTGTACAGACAATTGAAGGCGTTCTTAAAGTCTAGCTTTATTACGATAGACCGAGCAGGCATTGCTTCCAAGAAACGTCTCGCTGCGTGGACCGCAGCCTCTGCTCCACCCGGCACACCAACACCAACTTGCCTCGGTGCGAGGTATGCAGTGGCATCTGCGATCGCGTAGGTGTTTGCACATTTTGATGCTAGTCTGCGCCAGAAGTAACCTATTACAATCGGTCGCAGACCTCCAGATTCCTTTCGAAGTGCCATCAAAGTACCACCGAAGGGAACAGGTCTTATGGGTTCAGGGCATTCACCCTTCAGAAGAAGATTGACCAGACCGGTGATGGCGGAGATCAGCTCCGCTCCAATTTCTGCGCAGTTCACGAGGTCTGAAAGGTGTTCGGGTCCGCCCGAAGAACCTTGCGGGAAAGAGCGGATCCTGCCGAGTACCTGATCTTCTGTTGTCTGTAAGGGCGCCACCGTGTGTTTTGCCGTGATGTGAGGCCGGTCGATTGGAGGCGAAGGGTGTTTTGATCGTAGCTCCGTTAAGGTATCATGATCAGCCGCAACGGGTCTGTCGTTAGAGCACAGAATTCTGATTGCCGCTCTGATGTTGCCATCCTCTAGTTTGGATGCAACAGCTGAAGCAATCGACTGGTCTCCATCTGCTTTATATCTTCCACCATGTCTGTTAATGATGGGGGGACTCAGCGAAGATTTCTTCTCTCTGAAGTTTCCAAGATGTCTGGAAGTCAACTACCCTTTTCTTGATGGTTGATGAAAGATTGTGGCGGCGACCACCTCTTCTTGGTTGTTCCAAGACCGCAGCACCAAAAGTGAGGAGCATCTGCCACGTGGAAGGGTTTTCGGCGTCCCTTAACACTTTGTTGATTATGGTTGTGAGAAGTCGTCCGGTTTGTAGTTTAGCAGCTTTCGGGATGCGTTTCAGCAATTTGTGTGACAGTCTTGGGTGCGGAATTCTGATATCAGAGGCGTTGTTATTCACCAACAGTTGCTCCGTTCTGGCATCCGGCGGCGTCAGCTCAACCTCATCCGACTGGCTACCTCTTGATCGTCACCCTCGCTGCGACTCGTTCCAAGAGGTAGTCTGTGCGACCCTGGGCACGGTTGATTACGAGGACCGTGAAGATGGACCTTCCCGTCTTTGTTATGAAGCTGTCTTAACGATCTGCATACGCTGCATACGCCTTTAGCTTTTTGTGACGCACGGACGGGCGACGTCATATAATCCGTCGTCAGACGACGTTGCGTTGTCATGGCAACGTTTATGACATAGCTAGCGGTTTAAACGAGATCGTTAAATTTAAATGGCTCTCTGAACGTTATGAATAAATCAATTTAGTGGCCAACCATACTCAGCAGAATCCTGGTCGTTTCGCAAACTGTGACTTGATCTTAGCGAAACGCACAAAGCAAAAAGAAACCATCGAATCACGAGACGTTGATCTTTCAGATGATGAAAAAATTCAACGATAACAAATAATCAATTCGCAAAATATTAATTAAATAGCAGGAGGACTAAAAATGTCAGCCCACCCTGACCGCTGGTGACGTCATTGAAACAGGAGGGACCCCGTGAAGGTGGCGTGTGTGGACATTTGAGCAGCAGAGGCTATTTGAGTCGCTTGCATACCCCATATTATTATTTTTTTAAAATTTATTTATTTTTTTTTGCCCCGAGGTAAACATGATCCCTTGGGGACTTCAACTCTCTCGATAAGAAGGAAAATTGTCTGGAATGGACCCTAATCGTCAAGAAGGTCCCAGTTGGAGAAAGTACCCCTAAAAGCGACATAGTTGAAGCGCTGAATCGTTAGCGAAAGGCGTTGAAACAAGTAAGACGTTTCGCGGACGTCCCCAGTTGCAGTGCTTATGCTTTGTCCCAAAGCAGAAAGGAAAGTCAAGCCCTCGTTGTTGATGGGGCCGAGGGTTTCGAAAGCCAAAGGAATAAACAGATGGGTTTCAGACAACTGACAGTATTTTGTGTGTTTGAGGGCCGCTGCTCTCTCGGCCGCCGCACTCGCCACCCGAGAAGTGTCGGGTAGATAAGAAATGGCTGAGGTGTCGGTCACGCTTGCATCCCAAATGAGGCAGCGACCAGCACGCCACGGAATCAGAGTGAGACCATCAGGTCTCTTGCCGTCAGCCCTTGACAGGCCAACGGGTTCCTTAGTGGAAGGGAAGCCAGCCCGGGTCAAACCTCGGAAGACAATATCGTTCAAGGTCGCATGTCTGGATGAACGACCTGGACCCAAAGAGCAGGAGAGCAGGTGCAGGCCGTCAGCGGCCACGGCAGAGCCGCAAGGGCATCTGTGCGGTTCACAGAGGGGAACCCCCAGCCGGAGACCAACTGCTACTCTGACTGACTCGTCGTCGAGTCTGAGCCCGCACGAGGTTATAGGGAGAGCAAGCAACCAATCGCCCGCGTGCGGGGCAGAGACAGCTCTGAGACGCGCTTGATGGAGTGGGTCCTGAAGCCTGGTGTGCAAGTCAGATACGATCTTATCTGTCAGTGGTTTTTCCCAAGATGATTGCCTGTGGACAACACTGCTGTCAGGAAGCTGCACCGAACTGGCCGTTGGCCAGCGGGACAACATCTCTCCATGTTTTGGATCGGCAGGGAATGGCTCACCTAGCATGATTGACTGGAGCGGAAGTGTACCTGCGGCGGAGGCCAGAAAGGCGGGTAATGCCAGCAAGGTTACAGATCGAATGCCCAGTCCACCATCTTTGATTGGCAATGAGGCTTGAAGCCACTGATCCTCTGACAGGGACAGATTTAAGATCTCGGTTAGTCCCGAATGTAGGATCGCGTCGAAAAGCGCCAGGCCCGGGTGGTCCGCACAGGGGCAGCAACGTAATGTATAGAGAAGTCGCGATGAATTGAACGAGTATCTCAACAGGGTAAGGGCGTCGTGTCTTCCAATATCCTGCAGTCTTGTGAGCGCCCGCCTGAGCTCTGTCGTTGGCTCCTCCAAGGCCTTTTCCAGCGCACCAAGCGTGGACAGCGGTGCACCCAAAAGCAATGCCATTTGAGGGCTAGTGTATGTGAAGAAGTCCAAAGCGTGATGATCCGCTGCGAGACCAGGATCATGCGAAATCACTTCACATTTTGAACGGTTAAATTCAAGACCTAAATTCCGGCATTTCAGCTCCAGTAGTTTAACATCATCAGCAACTACTTGCGCCTTCCCATCCAGAGTGAGGTCATCTAGGGCCTAGGTAACCTAGCGTGAGAGGGGATGCCAATTCCGCCAAGATGGGTTGGAGAGGCAAACAGAAGAGTAACGGTCCCAAGGGGTCGCCTTGTTGAGGACCGACCTGGGAGAGAAGATGTGCCGTATTTCAGGCTCGAAGGTTCGGCATAGGCCAAATGGCAAAAAGATGCGAGCTCGGGGAGAATTGCAAAAGCAGAGTTCAGCATCTGATCTCTGTAAAGGCTATTAAAAGCATTAGAAAAGTCAAGTTTCACCAGCATAGAGTCATTGTCCAAGTTGTCCAAGAAGCGCCTTGCGGCGTGCGCTGCTGCTTCAAAGCCTCCTGCCACGCCCACTCCCACCTGCCTTGGTGACAAATATGTCGCAACCTTCGGTGCAGCATAAGCGTTTGCGCATTTGGCGGTCAGCCTACGCCAAAGATAGCCAATGACTATAGGGCGCAGACCTCCTGAGCTGTTGCGCAGAGCAAAGAGAGTGCCTCCAAAAAGGGTCGCACGAATCTGAGAGGGGCATGTGCCCACCAGCAACAGATTAACCAGAGCTGTGACTGCAGAGAGCAGCTCGGGACCACAGTCGGCCTGGTTTACCATTTCCAAAAGATGTTGGGGGCGAAGGCCATCGGGCCCCCCTGAAGAACCCGCCGGAAAGGTTCTCATGCTGGACAGCACCTCTGCTTCCGTGACTTGAAGCGGGTTATTAGTTGGGAGCGGAGGGGTGGGCGGGCGTCAGAAGGTGGCGTGGGGTGCTTCAAACGGAGTTCTTCCAGAGTGGTCTCATTGATTTGGACTGGCTCGTCATCCGAGCCGAGAATCCGCGCTGCCGCCCTTATGTTGCCATCCTCAAGTTTTGCTGCGACCGCTGCAGCAATCGTTTGTTTCCTGCTTAGACCCGACCTCCCTCCCATGCACGGGCTCTCCTGCGGGTTGAAAAGAGCAGGAATCTGAAGGGAAGCAGCTAAGAAGAATTCATCAGCCCTTGTCTTAATCTTAGAAGTGAGGTTGTGTCGTTTGCCTCCTCTAACAGGTTGGGAGAGCGTAAGGGCCCTAAAAGCGAGCAAGTGTTGCCAGGGGATTGGAGACAGTGGGTCCGACAGGATCCGACTGATAATAGTCGTTAGCAGTCTGCTAAGGCTATGTCTAGCTGCTTTAGGTATGTGTTTAACAAGTCTGACCTGAAGCGTAGGGTGGGGGACCAGGTCTGGGGCAAGGGCTAACCCTGCGTCGTCCACCAGTGGTCCCGGAGTCCCCTGAATGGCCTGCTGCGGCGCCTCAACAGAAGACGTCGAAGGAGGCGGCCCCACCAACGGAAGTGTGTGGGAGCCAGGGCATGGATTATTCCTAGGTCCATGACGGTGCACTAGGCCATTTTTATGATGCAATTTCCACTCGGAAAAACAAACCCCGCAAATTCCTTTCGCTTTCTGCTGGGACTGCGACGAAGAGGGAGTGTCGTTAGACGCCAGTTTCGTGTACGATAAATGAACAACAAAGCGGCATGGCTAAGTAGGCCAGAGAACAGGGGGCGTAGTAGGCTACGAAAAGCCACAATGCCGTCGACTAAACTCTTCAAACTGAGTCTGAAATCGATTTATTATTATTATTATTATTATTATTATTATTATTATTATTTTATTTTATTTTTTTATAAAATATTAGAAGCAATAATAGAAGCAATGTGCCTGGAACGGCTAAACCTCATCCATTTCGGGCGTAGGTCTTTATTATTATTATTATTATTATTATTATTATTAATTTTATTATTATTATTATTAATATTATTAATATTATTATTATTATTATTATTATTATTATTATTATTATTATTATTATTATTATTATTATTATTATTATTGTTATTATTATTATTATTATTATAATTTTTTTTACCCGAGGTATCTCAGATCCCTCGGGAATTCGAAAAATTATCCGGAGACTTTAAAAAAAATTGTATTCTGGAACGGCTAGAACTCGTCAAGATCAGGCGAAGCAAAGGTGCCTTGAAAGGCAATGGCGTTGAAACGTTGGATATCCGAACATTATTATTATTATTATTATTATTATTATTATTATTATTATTATTATTATTATTATTATTATTATTATTATTATTATTATTATTATTATTATTATTATTATTAATATTATTATTATTATTATTATTAGTATTGTTATTATTATTATTATTATTATTATTATTATTATTATTATTTTAATACAAGCTAAAGATAGCATATTATTATTATTATTATTATTATTATTATTATTACTAATATTATTATTATTTCTTTTTTTTTTTTTTAATTATTATCTTTCATGCCAATGGTTTTTAACCATGTATTATTATTATTATTATTATAACATGACTGTTAGGTTTAGGTTTCGGTTTAGTTTTAACAGAACAATTTTAGTTTGCTTAGAGTGGCCGGTCCATAGCTCCGGGTAAACGAGACAAGGTGCCTTGGTAGGCAACGGCGTTGTAGCGCTGGATGGTGACTGACATGCTCTGAAACAGAAAGCCTGCTTCACGTGAATCCCCAGAGATCTTCGACAGCCGGCGTCCGATCTCGGACACAAAAGCGAGACCTTCATTGTTCTAAGGGCGGCAAATGAAGTATACCTCCAAGTACACAAAATAATGTTGACGACAGTTTGGTAGATGAATTGAGCACAGGATCGAGCAGGGCCGCCACCAGGCGTACGCACTTAGGCCTACGCAATGCGTACAGCGCTGAAGGGCTAAGGGGTCGTCCATAAAGGACGTCCGCAATGAGGGGGAGGGGAGTCATTCAAATGCAGACAAATGCGGACATGAAGGAGGGGGTCGTAACAAGTTTATTATTATTATTATTATTATTATTATTATTATTATTATTATTATTATTATTATTATTATTATTATTATTATTATTATTATTATTATTATTATTATTGTTATTATTATTATTATTATTATTATTATTATTATTATTATTATTATTATTATTATTATTATTATTATTATTATTATAACACACATTTATTTTTCCAAAGAAACTGACAAAGTCACTTAAAGTCTAACGGAAATGCTCCTGTTCACAATAAGAGCTAACATAATTCTTCAGTGCAAGAATTCATGTGTCTTGACTGTTCGAGTCTGTCGTTCCCAAAATCGACAAAGTCGCCCTATTTGTAGGGCGACTGATAGACGCTGGAGCCTGGAGCAGATGGCTCCTTTGGCCGCTGAAAATTTTCGTCCTATGTCTTGTACAAACTGCAGAGAATCTGTGTTTCAGCAGCTGCCTTCTGTTTCGACTGCAACAGGGACGAAGTGATGTGATCTTGCTAAGTCTGCATACTTGCTCTCTTTATTACGGGCTGCTCTTTCCGCCGCGGCACCTGCATTTTCTGCAGTTAAATGTATGTACGATGTTGCAAACGTATCCGGTACCGTAACATCCCACGCCAAGAGGAGACCTCCTCGGTGCCAGGGAATGATGGTAACTCCATCTGGCCTTTTATCATCAGATCGGGAGAGACCATTCGGCTCCTTTATGGCTGGTATTTTAGCTCTTGCGAATGCACGCCAAAGCACGTCGTTGATCATTCCGTGACGCTGCTGCCTTTCAGCTTCTTTATTGCAAGAGAATCCGTGCAGTCCATTGGATTCGGCGCCACATTTGCATGTGTGCTTTTCACACAACGCAGTGCCTAGTCGAATGCGGGTGTCATGCGAAAAACTATCCGGCAACAAAAACTATCCGAAACCTTCTGTCATTGGTTCACGTGACATATGACGTCAGATAGCAACGTTAGACGCCTCAGCCTCGTTTTCGTTGATAAATGTGATCTGGGCTGATTGTAGTTGACTATAATAGTTGATTGCGGAAAGCAAAATGCGGGATCTTTATAAATAACATTGCATTATAATTACAAATCCCTCTATCTTTAGGCTATTTATTTATCATGAACGAGACATTATTGTAATCTTATTGCGTTGCAATGTCTCCGGAAATTTGGTCGGAGCTTCTGAAGATTGGGCCTATGTAACCTGTGATCCCAGATGTGTGTCAAGTTCGCAAGCATATTGAGATTCAGATTCGCCATACATATTCGTTTCAGGTGTGACCTCCCAGTAAGGCACAGAAGTCGCACGGCCGAAGTATTTGTGTGATCATATACTTCGCCCCTTTCTGCCGCGTCGCTGCGTCCTCTTAGGTCCTCTGATCGCCTTGACCTTTTTGTCCCCAGAGTCAGGGCCGCCATGGCTCAATCCAGATAATTTTCCTGCATTGGTCCATCCCTCGCTCTGCCATCCTCTCTGGTAGTGTATCATCGTCTTTCTCTCGTCTAAAAACTTGCCTGTTTTCTAGGGGCTGAACGCACTGGGAGCGCTTCTGAAAGGCTCTTGCTTCGAGAAGCGCTTTATAAATGGTCAGATACAACCAGTGACGGAGTTAGGCAGATGTATTTGAAAAAGCATTAAAATATTTGTTAAGTGTTTATCGTTAGACACCCTATTATCTTGCATAAAGTTCCTTAATAAACGATCCAATTTCTAAAACGGATTTTCCATTCTAAAAATAGAAAACCGGTTTTTACTACGCTTCGTTCTTAAGAATCACGTTCTTTTCCACGTTTACTTGCACACTCGCAATGTCACTAGCCCATTATATCACTTACATGCATGTATTACAACAGTTCGTTGCATACCGAGTTATATGCTTCATAAAGCGAATTATTCCTAATAAACGTCGAAAAGCAGCCCGTATAGCTTTTGTCAACGGATTGTTTTTCGCATGACACCTGCTGCTATTCGCAACGTGTCTCCCGACATTCGTAGTCTGGCTGCTTGCTATTATCGGAAGCGCATGAAGCCAGTCCCCTGAATGTGGTGATTGCGCGGCTAAAAAGCGGGCTTTGTCGGCAGAATCAGTTGTTCTTTCTGATAGGTCTTCAAGTGCATGTGTGATAATTGCCCGTCCCATTCTCTTTGTGCTCTGTGAGAGGTGCGTTCGTTCTCAATGAGCACGAATTGAAAGCCTCCTATACTTGACCTCTAGTCCTCTACCAATGACACCTGCTGCTATTCGCAATCACAAGCGATCAGCGACATCGTGTAGAATTTGGTCTTGAAAGCTTCGTGTGTCAGCGGCTGATGCCAAAAAGGCGGAAGTTGCCAGCATAACGGCACTACGAATCCCCAGACCACCTCACAGGTAAAGATCCCCGGATCCACTGATCGTCGCTCATGTGAATGTTGAGAAGACTGCATGAGCCCGTTCTCAACGTGTCGTCAAAGTTGTGTAGAAGTCCTTGGCTCAGAAAACAGGCTGATGTTCTTAGCGTATATAATAGCTCTTCAACACTCTCAACAGTTGAATGATCGTGCAGATGTAATGTCTCAAGTCTTGTGATAACTTTCTCCAGATCGTTTATGTTCTTTTGGATGGATTTGTCGACTGCACTGCCCGACAGAAGCGGCGCCCCAAGTAAAGACAAATCCTCAACGCCTACAAACTCAAAATCGGAGAAGACCTGATTCTTCTTTACTTCGTCGTAAACTCTGGCTGATGCTTCACATTTAGCTCGATTCAGTTGAAAGCCGTACACGAATGCTTGTTTCTCTATCAAGCGGATGTCATTCTCAACCTTGTCAATCGGTCCAAGCAAGAGTGAGATCGTCCATTTAACCAATGCATATTGGTTATATTATGGACGATCTATATGGGTAGTTGGGTCACCAGACTCTTAAGAAATGGATGTATCGTTACACAAAACTCCAATGTCCCTAACGGGTCGCCTTCCTCCGGAGGAATAAGCGTAGTTGTCGAATCATCATCATCATCATCATCAATATCATTGGGCTCAATGCCCGTAAGAGTCCGACGCCACTCTCTGTCCGAGTCTGTCTCGCGTCATGCTGCCCCAGCCTCAACCGGTCCGGTCAGCAGGTCTGCTCCATACCATTAGCATCTTGGAGCACCTAGACCACCTTATCTGATTGAAGAGAATATTGGGAGAGAGGCATGAAGGACAACCTGGGACAATGCCCGCATGTGTCCCATGCTCTCCCCCGACTCTCTCCACCGGTCTGTCCTGACTGGCCTATGCATGTCTGCTCCACATCATGACACCTTGAAGCATCTGGATCACTTGTGTCGTGGTTTTTGCGGATTTCAATCGTCTTGGTCTTTTCCTGCCAGTGTATCGCCACCCATCTGGCAAACCTTCCTCCTTTGTCCGGGCTTAGGACAAGCACAGGGACGTTGTTGGTTCCCTGTGGCAGAGGATGGATGCAGTTTAACGTCATGCCCAGGACATGACGTCCCAAGTTGTCGAACCTGTATATTCCTGGAGCTGTTGCTGCTACCGTCTCTAACATCGAGTCTCTTCTCAGAGAAGGCGTTCGAAAAGTCCAGTTTCACTATAACATGGTCTTCAGGCATAGACTGTAAGTAGCGTCTGGTTGCGTGAACAGCAACTTCGGCTCCTCCTGGTACTCCCAAGCCGATTTGAAGCGGTGACAGAGTTTGAGACCGGTTAGGAGTAACAACATGGCAGACACATTTAGCAGCCAGACGTCGTGGCCACGTGTGATTGGTCTGATTCCACCATCTTTCTTACTGAACGTTATCAGTCTTCCACCGTAGATAATCTCTGCCATGTGTTTCGGTAGGCCGCCTCTCAATAATAGATTGATTATCTCTGTAGTTGTATCCACAAATTCAGTGTCTGTTGAATTACTCAGAAGGTCTTTCAGATGTTGGGGTGAAGGGAAGGGATGCTAGATGCTGCTGGAAAGGAAACTACAGAATCACAAACCATCTTTCCGAAGACCTGAATGGCGTAAAACCTGTCTACGGGAGTGTTCTCCTTTCATATTAGTCCTTTGGGTGTTTCTTTCGCAATTTTTCAAGCACTCTGGGCGAATCTTCTACTGGCACGTCATCAGAACATAGCAGACGAAGCCCCCTTTATGTGTGTGGTGTGTGTGTGTGTGTGTGTGTCTCTCTCTCTCTCTCTCTCTCTCTCTCTCTCTCTCTCTCTCTCTCTCTCTCTCTCTCTCTCTCTCTCTTTCTCTCTTTCTCTCTCTCTTTCTCTCTCTCTCGCTCTCGCTCTCGCTCTCTCTTCTTAATACCTATTTTTGTCTTCCTTCCCTTCCCTTCCCTTCCCTACCCTTCCCTACCATACCCTTCCCTACCATACCCTTCCCTTCCCTTCCCTTCCCTTCTCTTCTCTTCCCTTCCCTTCCCTTCCCTTCCCTTCCCTTCCCTTCCCTTCCCTTCCCTTCCCTTCCCTTCCCTTCCCTTCCCTTCCCTTCCCTTCCCTTCCCTTCCCTTCCCTTCCCTTCCCTTCCCTTCCCTTCCCTTCCCTTCCCTTCCCTTCCCTTCCCTTCCCTTCCCTTCCCTTCCCTTCCCTTCCCTTCCCTTCCCTTCCCTTCCCTTCCCTTCCCTTCCCTTCCCTTCCCTTCCCTTCCCTTCCCTTCCCTTCCCTTCCCTTCTCTCCTCCTCTCTGTCTCTGTCTCTGTCTCTGTCTCTGTCTCTGTCTCTGTCTCTGTCTCTGTCTCTGTCTCTGTCTCTGTCTCTGTCTCTGTCTCTGTCTCTGTCTCTGTCTCTGTCTCTGTCTCTGTCTCTGTCTCTGTCTCTGTCTTTGTCTCTGTCTCTGTCTCTGTCTCTGTCTCTCTCATTTTCTCTCTCTCTCTGTCTCTTCTTAAGACCTATTTCTTCTCTAGAGGTTATCGCACTGGGATCGCTACCGAATGGCCTCGGCTGTGAGCGGCACCATGTAAATTAATAATTACACTACATTACATTGCATTACAATGTAGATAGAATGAGAGAACTTAATTGACAAATTGTGTATATTTCATTAATAAAATATATATTATAGGACTTGAAAAACATCACACAAGAAAACCAGTTTGACCTCAATCGTCGAATTTGGTTTTTAGAGCTTGAAAAAGCTTTGTTTCCATTTCAGAATGAATTTGTGGCAGCTAGTTAAATTGCTAAATAACAGATTAAACGATGCTACCATAGCCGCTTGTCGACTGTGACTTCCAATGCGCTACTGTTATTCACGCATACTATGCCCCTATGCATTTGACCTACGAGTGATAAGATATTTTCTTATAATTATTTCATAGGCAGATAGTTTCACATTACAGAATTGTCCGTAACAGCGCTAACTTGGGTTGCAAGAAGCTTGAAGATTGTGCAAACTTATGCAGTTTACTTGGAAATACTAAAAGAAAATATAAATGACTACTCTGACCAAGGTATTCTACATGCTTGCCTTCGGACCATGCGCAGTTGCGGACAGTCGCAGTTGGTGTCGTCCATTGAAAGCCGGTTTGATAAATGAGTGCCTTCTTGATATCGTTTAATTATTAGATGGCATAACCGGAAACTGTCTAGAGACAAAGTACAGCGGATATGATCAGATGTCAGTTAAGACAATGAGGGTCCATCGAACAACAACAGTCCAATGGCCAGGCTGGATATATAAATTCATGGAAGAATTCGTTTTCGAATTATTGATCTCTCGATCATCTTTTAATTCCAATGGTGTCAATTCGTTGATTTTGAAAAAATCAAAGTTTCGTTGTCCGTATTGCCTGGATTGCACTTAGACTATAAGAGCGAGACGTCTGACAATAAGAAGAAGCATGGTCAGTTTCAAATCCGAAGACAAAGAAGGTAAGTTGTTAGAAACCTGTCCATGAAAACATGCGACGACAGCACGGATCACATGGAGGGTTATTAAAATTCGTTTGATGAGAATATATAGCCCTCCATTTAAAAGATAGGTGCGCCCAGTCAAATTACTTTCGTACAAATCGATGAGCAGTAGGCGTGAGACTGTCTCGTACTTGACCACCGCACAACTCAACAATCGCTTGTATTCCAGAATTGAGTCTCTGTGGTGTAGGCACCAAACATTTATTATGCCATCATCACCCATGATAGGTTACAAAACAGGACTTTTTTACGACTTAGATTGATTAAATTGACAGACAATCATTCGTTTTGAACCAACAAAAAAGCAATACATTGGTGATTGAAAAGACCAAAATCTATGACAACATCTGGGATCTCTGAGACCTAAAAGGGCTTTTTTAGTAGACGATAAAGACATACAAAGAATCAGGACATGGAGATTCAGAAAATTAATGTAGAAAACCAGTATGGGGCGCGGTGGTGCAGTGTCGTTGCCTTGAAACGTAAGGCTCGAGGTTCGAATCCGCCTCGCCTTGGAAGGACCTTTTGCAAGTCAATCACAATTGCTCATCGCTTCGGCTTGAAACTCCGATGCAGTGTCGGCTGCATTCGGGAGCGCCTCTGAGTAAAGAGCTTGAAGGGGCGCATACAAGTGCACTTACAAACAAATAAAGTGCTTACTTTTAAAACAAATTTAGCGTAGTGTGAAAATAATGTTTGAATGAAAAACTCAGCTATTTGGTTAGTTTTTTGGATGTGGTTCCTTGAAATAAGTTTAAAACGTATGGTTTTAAAAGTAAGTAAGTAAGTAAGTAAGTTTATTTGACCACCAGAAAAACGACGAAAACGTACAGAAGAAAAAAAATAGTAATATAAAACATTTATGCAGGGTTATACAGCATAAAACTTCCTTTGGCAAAAGAATCAACTTTTGGAAGAGTTAGATTATGTGGCCTAAGACACCTAGGTCGAGTATTGTAAGGAGTAACCTTTTGATCAGGTAGGAGGTCGTGAAGAATGTGACCAGGATTTAAGAGGACAGATAGAGCGGAAAAGAGCAGAATCAGCTCTGGAACATAGTGCGTCAAAACTTGGAAAATCGGTTGGAAGAAAGCTTGAATGGGTCAATTTTCGTAAAAGACCATTAAGACGTTTACGCTCCATGGCATTGGCTAACAGGGGAGGCTTAAAGTAATCCTGCGGTGGTAGTAGCTCTAACAACGTCAAACAGACTTTGACCGTGGAGGCCGTGGCTACCAAAATACGGTTGGAGCAAGGTTCGGTGATAAAGAGATAAAAATACTTACGTACAACAATTTTTTCCAAGATACCAGAGAGGATGGATGTGACAATTATGTGATGTGTTGTGACTCTAGGTGGGTCTAAAGTCAGCTTCTTTGACAGTGCGGGAAATCTTGGTTATTGGGGTGATCATGTAAAAGAACATAGGAGTTAGTGATAGAGCAAGTGAACAGATCCGCAACAGGCAGAGCTAAGAGATGGGCCATGGTTGACATCAACCATGATGGTATACCATCGGGGCCGGTAGAGTTACCTTTTACAGATGCAAGTGCTCTATAAATGTCGCAGATATTAAAATTTACAACATGGTCTTGAACAACAGTTTGTTTGAGTGGAGGAGACTCGTAATGAGGATCAGTGAAAATGTTCATGTAGTGATGGTTGAGCGATGAAGCCGTGATGGACTTAACAGTTTTTGGGTCAGCTGCCGACGAAACTCCAAAAGCGATTATCTTTTTATAACTAATGCTGATAACGTGTTTATTCACAAAAGGTCGGACCGTCGGAGGCTGCTTTTGGGAATTATCATCCAATTGTTATTTAGTTCAGGAAATTTGTCAATTAACATCTTATTAATCAAACGCGACCTGTCAATGATCCAATAAAAATAAATTATTTCCCTCTCTTCATTGTCCTCCTGTACTGGACAAGTCACGAGCAAAACGACATATGTCATCTGTTCACTATTATCCAGGTTGTACTTGTCCAGGACGAATTTTTCTACGCACGAGAACCAGGTCTTCGCACCATCACTCTCGAATTATGGGCTAATTGCCGCTAGAAAATAAGTCAGACATTGTGAGTTGCCTAGAAGAACTAACTCCCAGCGACTCCTTATTCAACAAATGAATTCAAGGCAGATGAATCCAGGTCATTCACTCGGTGCTAAAAATGTGGACGCCGTCAATGTCAACATACTGAAGCCTGGCACCTTTTCAGAGTATGCCTCCCGTATGTTGTTGCCCGGCATCACAAGACAGCTAGAGCATACGGAGAATCTACCTAGATTTTGGAATAGATGTTATAAGGAATGAATATGTGGGTGGCAGCTCGAAGACATGCACACGCAGTGTGAGGGGAAATGGAGGCGCGTCGAAGCCAGAAAAAGGCAGGATTTACTGTGGAATGACGAAAACAAGTCAGAATATTTTTTCTTTCTCGGGTCTGCAAATAGTAAAATTAGAAATAGAAAGAGGAATATAGATCTACACGGTGTCCCAATTGAACTGATACCCTTTTTGTTTTGGCGATATACTTGTCAATTCCAAATGAATCTCTATAAAATTTCAGAGGATGTAAGAGGGATAAATTATCAGTTTTTTCTGAATTTTTTTTATCGAATTCTATGAAAAGAGTCTGAAGTTATGCATGTTCAAATTTGGGCAACGAAAATTTTAAGTTTCCAACATGTAAAAGATAGGAAATTATAGTGTTAGCGCTGTTCTTCAAAGCTGCTCGAACGCATGCTCTAAGGCGCTTTCGTTATTCATTGGTTGCATTGTCAAAAATCCCTTGATCAAAACGATTCCATTCTTCCACATTTCGCTGTTTGAATTGGTCACTGGTCAACGTCACGTAGCCTATGCGAGTTTCAAAAGGCTACGACGAACCAGTTTCTGTTAGAAAATTCCTTTAAAACATTTTTCACCGTAATGTTTTTCTTCTATTAAATTTTGTTATTAAAGTCAAGTCATCTTTGCTGAAAACCATTTTTATTATTGTCCCCTAACATGGAAATGACGGAAATATGACGTCACATTTATTAATTTAGAAAGTAAGGATTGCATTGGCAAACAATGATTTCCTATCTTTTACATGTTGGAAACTTAAAATTTCGGTTGCCCAAATTTGAATGTGCATAACTTCGGACTCTGTTGGCAGAATAGGATAAAATTTTCAGGAAACATTGCAAATTTATCCATCTTACATTTTCTGAAATTTGATAGAGTTTCATTTAGAATTGACAAGTATGTCGCCAAAACAAAAAGGGTATCAGTTCAATTGGGACACCGTGTATAACCACTTACCGCAAGATCTGTCTGAGACAATTGGAAGACATTCGGCAAAGTCATTCCGCCTTCTGCACCTTAGCATCAACTCCCAGCTCTGTTTATGCTCAACTCGATACCATTGAGCGTTTTGTGGTTCTTCTGTGCCAGTGGTGAGGATAAGGTACCTGGTAAACGAGACAAAGAAAGGCCTTCTGCAAGGTGGAACCTAATTTTACATGGTAGTCAGAGAGCTGACTACCATGTAGGTTTTGGCACAGATGTTCCTAAACTACACAGCTGATCCTAAACTACACAGCTGAAACTACCATGTCTCCTGGTCAATCGGGGTGGCTGAAAAAGATTGAAAGCGATTGTGAAGTGAAGAGGACAACGTGTCGCGAGGCGTCTCGTGCCTGTCATGAACATCTCAGACATGGCTGTGAGAAGGGCTGTAAGCGACAATGCAATTGTGTGAAAGCTTCTCTACAGTGTGCAGGTCTCTGTCTCTGTAGAGGCCTATGCGACCGTGAATGACATGGAACATGTTGTATTGTTGCATAATTCTGTTGCCAGTACTTTGTCTGGATAAAGGTTCCCAAATGACGACTTAAATAATGTTACGATGCACATTTACGACAACATCAATAATATCTTGGATTGCATATAGTCCAAAACATAATATTATATTGCCAATTGAACATGAACACAATTAGAAGTTTCAGAAACAGTATGATGCAACAAGTAGCACTTAACGCAGCATGAGCCCATAACTGCTGATTTTCAAATAAGCAGGAAATTTCTACCTTGCGCATCATTGACGTTCTTGGCTGGAAAGATCTTGTGAACAGAAACGCTCGTATTTAATTTAATCTGGAAACCTGCCAGCCCTGGCCTTTAACTATTGCTGTGTAGACCCGACATGACGATTTTAAGTGTCATGTTGAAGAGCTGAGATATTGAAAAATCCGTATTTTGGTCTGCCATTTTGCGCTATGGCCGCCATTGAAACCGTGGGGAACAATTTCAATGGCTCTGTTGGAATCTTCGCCCTAATTATGTATGTTTAGGCACCAAGATGACGTTTCTAGGTTTACTGGACGCTGAAATATTTAAAATTCGATATTTTGATAGGCCATTTTGAAAAATGACCGCCATTGAAGCCGTTGGGACGATTTGCAATGGTTCTGATGGAATACTCGCCCCAAACAATGTATGTTTAGACACTAAGATGACGATTGTAAGTGTACATTGTGGGGCGCGGTGGTCTAGTGGTGGCGTCGTTGCCTTGGAGTCCGAGGTTCGAATCCACCTCGCCGCGTAAGGACCTTGGGCAAGTCCTTCACTCACAATTGCTCAGCGCTTCGGCGTGAAACTACGGTGCAGTGTCCGCTCTGCATCGGGAGCGCCTCTGAGTAGAGAGGGAGCTTGAAGGGGCGCTATAACAAGTGCACATACAAACAAAAATACATGGACCCAATATATATAATTTAAAATATGTTAACCGAAGGCTATTTTGAAAAGAGTTTAGGACATAATTTATACAGTCTATTTGTTTAGTGTCCTGCAACAAACGTTTGTCAAAGTTAATTAGGCTACGTCTCAGCTTCGTAGACTTATTAGCGTCGTTTCAATTCAAGATTAGATTCAATACACTAGACTCACTAGAGAAATGAACGACTTAGAATCGTATACGATAAGCAGGCAGGTTAGTGTTAGTATTGGCTACAATCAAGGCTTGTTAACGTCAGTTAGCTATGTCTGAGCTTTGTAGACTTAGGCCTATCAGCGTCTTTTCCATTAAAACATTTTTACATTTATGAGAGACTTTGCACCATGAGTTGTTTTACAATTAATGGCTTTAAATGTTTTATAATATGCATATTAAACCTTCAATTAACTTAGCATTTTCTCACAATGTTAAACTTATGTGCAATGTATGACTGGGGGGGGGGGCTAATGTCCTACTTCGGGGGGACACTTTGGTCCGGGGGGATAATGTCCGGGGTGGTTTATGTCCGGGGAGGCTTTTATCCGGGGGGGGGCTAATGTCCGTTCCCCTTTGAAAAATGGCTGCCATTGAAGTCAGAGGTCAAATATTCTATGGCCCTATAGCCAAATTTTTTCTTATGACATGTTCGTAGAAATGTACCAATTATCATGCTCGAAACACAAAGCGAACAATTTTTAACCAGGCCGCTGTACCAGCAGCTCGATATTCGTTATTCAATGCAAAATGCACGAAAAACTATAATATTTTGGACAGCATTTTGCGGGGTGACCCCGTGGGCGGATTTTGTCAGATTTTGGATAAAAATAAATAATATGACAAATAAAAATGTATAAGATGACATCAGCAAATTCTGATCAGGAAACCGTTAAGAAAGCTTCTGTTGCAATTTTTTCCCTGATGAAACTGTAAATTTCCTGAGCTAATTCAAAGTCTTTTGCACATAGAGGCTTCTGCATCTCTTTGGACTTTCATATTATGGCTATTTCAGCGGAAATTGGTTTAAGCTTATACAAAGCAAATTCTCGCGATGCCCAAGGCAGATGAGACGAAGGAGCAAAATTAAGTACCGGGTACAAAACTGTCTGATTAGGTTAGGTGGAGTTCTTTTCAAACGAGACACTTTGGACAATAATGATGATAAGTGACCTACCATTGATGAAAAAAATTAATTTTCTTGATGGTCTCGAAATACTTACCATTTCCAAGGTTTCTAAACTTTCTTTCAATTTCTAAAAGTTTAGTATTTAGACAGAAAGAAATGACTTTGGAAAGTAAGATTTGACAAACTATTCGTAACTATAATTGTGTTTTACAATTGAATTTTCGTAAAGACAAACTATTCGTAGCTATAATGCTGATCATTTCTTCGCGGCTGATATTGACATTGAGCACTTCATTTTAGTATGCTTTGCCGTAACATCGGAGTTTTAAAATATCATTAAATTTGTTTTTTTTCACTGTAGTTCATTGGATATGCACAACAAGAGTGACGTTGGCTATAATCGGATTTCTTGGTTTCGTGATTCTGTATGCCCTTCGGGTGAACATGAGCGTCGCCTTGGTGTGTATGGTTAACCATACGGCCATTGATCAAATGCATTCGAATCAATCGACGATTGAACAGAACAATGCGACTGCGGCTGGTGAGAGTCAATGCTCGTCAAACGCTGCCACCGCCGGGCAGAAATCGGTTCGTTAACACCATTTTAATTTTACTGTTTCTATTCACGTGGAATAAGAATCAATTATATCAGTTTTAATTAACTCAATCAGAGTGGCGATATATTCAAGATTAAGAATTTTTCTTCACAAACATTAAGGCTGAATCCCGTATAATGGGTAAATTGTTAGATAAATAGGTAAAGAGAAAAACAAACGCAGAGATCAGGGCGAGAAGCACGGTACTTTGTAGCAGCTTATGAAGCACGCCCGCCGTGTATTTAAGGCGGTAACTCATCCACGGATTGCACAGAGATCCTGCGTGGTCGAGTGGGTTGTAGCCTGCTCGCCGCGCCGTCGGCCCGGGTTCGATTCCCGGTCAGAGATTAATTTCTCGGATCTTTACTGCGGGTGGCTCGGTCGCAATATAAACGTGGAGTGTGAGGTTGTACTCTGTCTCCGACACTAATCATCTTCGATATGAAACAGTGTCGTTAAGCCCGAAAACAACACGGATTGCACTCTGGCAGTGCCATTCCAAGCCTATTTAAATGAATTCGGGCGACCCTGATTACACTGGACAACAAATTTTAACTTTTTTTTTGCTTCCGAAAAATCTTTGACGGTTTTCTATATAATTTGACGTGCTGAACACGATGGTGTGCTCAGAATTTTTGTATCACGTAAGGTTTTTGAGAAAAACAGTATGCAAGATTTTAACTTAAATGCTCATATATTGCATAATTTACTATATACTATAATTTAATTTTTTTTACTTCCAAAAGATCTTTGATGGTTTTCTATAGAATTTGACGTGCTGCACACGATGGTATGCTCAGAATTGTTGTATCACGTAAGGTTTTTGAGAAAAACAGTATGCAAGATTCTAACTTAAATGCTCGTTTATTGCATATAATTTACAATATGCTATAATTTAATTTTTTTTATTTCCAAAAGATCTTTGATGGTTTTCTATAGAATTTGACGTGCTGAACACGATGGTATGCTCAGAATTGTTGTATCACGTAAGGTTTTTGAGAAAAACAGTATGCAAGATTCTAACTTAAATGCTCGTTTATTCACTTTATTGCATATAATTTACAATATGTTATAACTTAATTTTTTTTTATTTCCGGAAAATCTTTCACTGTTTTCTATAGAATTTGACGTGCTGAACACGATGGTATGCTCAGAATTATTGTATCACGTAAGGTTTTTGAGAAAACAGCATGCAACATTTTAACTTAAATGCTCATTTATTGCATATAATTTACAATATATATTATAACTTAATTTTTGTTATTTCCGGAAAATCTTTCACTATTTTCTATAGAATGTGACGTGCTGAACACGATGGTGTGCTCAGAATTGTTGTATCACGTAAGGTTTTTGAAAAAAACAGCATGCAACATTTTAACTTACACGCTCACATTATATTGTACACATTTACAATATACTATAATTTAGTTTCATTGGAAAACAAATCTTTATAACAGTTCTTCCTCATAATATTGATGCTGATGATGACTGTATTACTTAGAAAAGTTGGAAACATGAAATTAATGTTTTACAGTTATTTCTTGTTTAGTTGCACATGTACAATGTATTGTACGGGATGAGCAAAAAAGGGGGGACCCTTAGGTTTTTGGCCAATAGTAAGAATTTCGACATGAAATTTTACAAGCTTAAAGACAATTCATATTTACACCAGATGGCCAAATTTCATCAAAATATTTCAAACAGAACAAAAGTTATACCACTTTTATGGATGCCTAATGCCTAAAACCACTGTTTTTTTTACGATTCCAAAACGTAACGAAAATTTGACGATTTCTCAAAAACCTTACGTGATGGGACAATTTCAAGGTGATTTTCGTGATCAGCAGCAGAAACTGCATAAGAAACACATGAAAGTGTCCAGGAAGCAAAATCACTGTTGTCCAGTGTTACCAGAGATCCTGCGTGGCCGAGTGGAAAGATCCTGCGTGGCCGAGTGGGTTGTAATCCGCTCGCCACGCCGGCGGCTCGGGTTCGATTCCCGGTCAGAGATTAATTTATCGGATCTTTAGGCTACTGAGGGTGGCTCGGTCGCAATATAAAGGTTGTACTCTGCCTCCGACACTAATCATCTTCGATATAAAACAGTGTCGTTAAACCCGAAGTACTACTCTGATTGCCACACAGTTACGTTAAACTGCAACTACTACAACTCTTTCAGGCGGTCTGTTCTGTTCAAAATTGATAGTTGAATAATGGAGAAAAATATTACTATTATTATTAAAGCAGGTTGCGAACGCAGAAGGAAGAGGTAAATTCAGGATTATAATGGGACCAGCAATTTCGAGCACGTGCAACGTTTTTTCTGAACAAGGTCAACTGAGTCTTGGAATAATTAAGTCTTAAGGTCTGTTTGCAGTCAATCAAGGGTGGTGACCGGACAAAACCCCCCCCTGGACAAAAAACCCCCCCGGACAAAAACCCCCCCGGACAAATACCCCCCCGGACAGAAACCCCCCCCCCCTGATTTAGCCTAGGACATTAACCCCCCCGGACAATTCCTCCCCTTTGCTGGCAAAGTGCAGGTAGGCCTACAATTTGTTTAAACTTAGGCTAATTATGGAGTTCCCGTGCTGTGTCAACTAATTAGTGTCGTACGGGTAAACACCTGTCGCTGTCATTCAGGCGTGAACTTATAACTTGTTAGTGTCATTCAGTCACTCCGATATGAAGCTAGTACCTGTTGGTGTAATCTAGGACAGCATGAATCGTTGTCATCAAACCAGCTTCCATTTAAAAAAGAGTATTTTCATCAATCCAGCTTCTATTTGAGAAAGAGTATTTTCATCAATCCAGCTTCTATTTAGGCAAGAACATTTTCATCAATCCAGCTTCTATTTAAGTAAACTTTATTTGTATCAATCCGGCTTCTATTTATATAGCGAGAATTCTTTTCATCAATCCAACTTGCGTACTTAGGACACCGTTTTATAGTACCAATCAATCAATCAATCCATTACAACAACCATATAGATATATATATATATAGTACGACAACCTATGTGCAATATATTCTACCAGGGGGGGTTATGTCCTACCCTGGGGGGGTTTCTGTCCGGGGGGTTTTGTCCGGGGGGTTTTTGTCCGGGGGGTTTTTTGTCCAGGGGGGGGTTTTGTCCTACAACCATCAAGGGTATATATCTTGCGATAGCGACCGATGTGGTCGCACGATGAGATTTATTCATGCACAAGAGTTTGGACATAACATAAGCGGACAGAGTAAAGAGAATCTACAACCCCTAAATCAGCCCTAACCAATGATCGTGAAATGGTATGAACAGCTGCAGGAAGATCGACGACGCCGGAGCACGAAAGAGTGCAAGAACAACTGAAAGCACTCGATTGCCGTGTTAGCCTACTGATCATTCAGTTTTAAAACTATTTTAAAGGCTTTTTTAGGCTTTTACATTTGGCTTTTATTGTTTCTTTCGTTGAGTTATATTCCATATGCCACAACTTGCCTCGCTTACGGGATCTGTTCTTTTGGTGCAAGTTGTCTTGACAGTAAGACCACTTGCCTTTTTGATTTTTTTGCACAGGACGGAGAGTTTATTTGGGACAAAGAAACACAGGGCATCATTCTTGGATCTTTCTTCTACGGCTACTTAGTAACACAACTTCCAGGAGGAATTCTAGCGCAAAAGTTTGGAGGAAAAAGAGTTCTCGGATACTTCTTAATAGTAGCTTCTGTCGCCACGCTATTTTGCGGTTTTGGTGCTCGATTCAGTCCATACATGCTCATCTTCCTTAGGGTTATCATTGGAATGGGATCCGTAAGTCTTTTAAAAAATAAATGATAAATTACATTACTAAAAATAATAAAAACGAAAATAACATTTCTCTATAAATTGCTGCTTATCGTTTCTTGGAAGGCGGCAACATTCCAACAACTCTTAACTGATGATTAACTGTCACAACATTATCATTGCACAAATCGTAAGTTTAAGACTCGTAAGTTTAAGACAATTGCGGCGCAACTACGTATCGCTGCAGGTCACTAATACATTTTTAATCTTGACCATCAACGACAAAAATGTTTTTTTAAAGTTGTGACCATTACTTTTAGTTCAATATACTCTACCTAAAGATATACTGTGGCCATGATGCGAAATGCTGAAATTGTATGGTGCCGCTATAGCGGGTGGTGGTTGAAGGCTTTTGGTATGATCATATTTTTGCTGCTGATGACGTCAATATTTCTTCCTTAAAGTTAACTTTTAGACCTAATCTAATGTAGTCATTTACAATGACCAAGGTAATACCCTTGCTTGCGTTTTTAAATTCACATCTCGAAATGTATGCCTTCCGATTTGACACAAATTTCAGCGAATTTGGAGATGGTCGAATCAAAGATATGGTTCGATGAATTCCATGTTTAGAAGTTTTCACGCAAAGTGGTATTAAAAAATATTATTATTATTCAAGTTTTTGGCTGGAATTCTTTTTGCTTTCATTGTTATAAAGATGTTGCTATTTTTCTATAATATTTAAATGTTAAACTGCTGCCTAAAATTGTCGATGCATTCGTATAATATGTTTTGTGGCCATTTAGGGCTTTTGCTTTCCATCAATGCATGATATATGGGCAAAATGGGCGCCTCCGATGGAACGTACGAAACTCATCGGATTCACCCACGCAGGTACTTTCTACAAATTTTACATGCATTCTCATTACATACATGTAGTTCATAACAGTTTAAGAAGTGTTTTTGCTCTTTTTTTCACTCCTTTGTACAATTGCCATCCTCCAAATTTGCTGCGACCGCTGTGGCAATCATTTGCATCGGTTTTCCAAATTGAAGTAGGCCTACTTCTATTCAGAAAAATTCTGCCGAAATGAAGACATCTTTTCTATAACAAACGGGGAAAAAGAATGGCAGATATCGAAAAGCCACGAAACCATTGAATGAACGAACAACCGGTGAATGAATGCGATTTTAGACTGGTCAAAGTTATGACAGATACAGACATGTATTTGTGACACATGAATGAAAATAAATAAATAAATCTGATACTAATAGTGACACTTTTTTCATAAATTAGAACAATGGATCTTGTTTAATGTACTTCCTATTACTGATATTGTCTGTTGAAAACAATAATAAGATAATAATAATAATAATAATAATAATAATAATAATAATAATAATAATAATAATAATAATAATAATAATAATAATAATAATAATAATAATAATAATAATAATAATAATAATAATAATAATAATAATAATAATAATAATAATAATAATAATAATAACCTATTTCTCTCATAAACAAGTGGGGGTGGGCACTCCTGGAGGATGTGAAGCAGCTGTCCATACAGTTAGGCGCTTCATAAGCAAGATGGAAGAAGGCTCAATAGTTGTAAAACTTGATTTCTCTAACGCATTCAATAGCTTATACAGAGACCAAATGTTGTCCTCAGTACTTGACACTCTACCTGAACTTCTACCATATTGCAATTTGGCCTATGCAGAAGCTTCTGACCTAAAGTTTGGTCGTTTCTCTCTACGGTCCGAAGTGGGCCCGCAGCAAGGCGATCCCCTCGGTCCGTTGCTATTTTGTCTCCCGTTGCAAGCGATATTACTGAACTTGTGTTCCTCTTTGGTTCTAGGTTATCTCGATGATGTTACCTTGGGAGGGGCGGCAGCGGGGGTGGCTGCCGACGTTGAGACTATCGAACGTGAATGCATGGAACTGGGGTTGTCCCTAAACCATGCGAAATGCAAAGTAATAACGCATTCCATCGACTCGCAGTTACCTGAACCGCTCAGTCGCTTTTCAGTCACTGCACCGGAGAAAGCCGTTCTTCTTGGTGCTCCACTTTCCACTTTAGACGCACTCACGGCCTGTCTCGTAACAAGATGCTCTGATGCTCTGAGTTCTCTCTGGCCCTGTCCAGATTGGTAAGCGTCACTAAACAAGACGCTCTCATTCTACTGAGATGTTCACTCAGCTCCCCCCCCCCCCCAAGCTGATGCACATCCTCCGTTGCGGTCCTTGTTCGGACCATCCTCTTCTTGAACAATATGATTCTTTGTTGAGAGCTGGTCTCTGTTCGATTTTGAATCTTTCGCTGACAGATGATCAATGGTTGCAGGCCACCCTCCCTGTTAAAGCTGGTGGTCTGGGTATCCGCAGGGTATCCTCGCCTGCGCTTCCTGCCTTTTTGGCCTCTGCTGCAGGTACCCTCGCCCTCCAAACCTCCATGCTGAGCAATGTGAACATGGGAACAGACCCACATTTTTCTACCTCGTTTGAGCATTGGTGCTTAAAATATCCTACATACTGTACTGATGGAGAACTTGCTCACAGGCAGTCCTTCTGGGATAAACCGGTTATTGCAGAATCAATAGCAGAGCTTGACCACTTTCACACCAGTGATTACCACCAAGCACGTTTGAAAGCAGTCTCAGCACCTCATGCAGGCTGGCTGTTTGCCTTACCCATAAGTACATGCGGTCTCAGGCTGGATGACGAGGCGGTTAGGATAGCGGTGGGCCTCCGTCTAGGTACAGTCATTTGTCATCCACACAGCTGCCCGTGTGGCACTCTTGTGACCGCTGAAGGAGCGCACGGCCTCTCGTGCCGTCTTGGTCCTGGTCGTCAGGCCCGACATGCGGTCCTGAATGACCTAATCTGCAGGGGCCTTGTTCAGGCAGGCATTCCTGCAGTTAAGGAACCACCTGGTTTGTCAAGGTCGGATGGCAAAAGACCAGACGGCCTTACATTGATTCCCTGGCGCTCGGGTCGTTGTTTGACCTGGGACGTTACAGTTGCAGATACTGTGGCTACCTCTTATCTCGGCACAACCTCCATTCGGATGGGGGGGTGCTGCGGAACTGGCTGAAGCCAGGAAAAATACAAAATATGCACATTTGATGCAAACCTACCACTTTGTCCCATTGGCTTTTGAAACAATGGGGCCAATTAACGCCAAGGGACAGGCATTTCTCGCCCACCTGGGTCGTCTCTTGAGCCAAATTTCAGGCGACGCAAGAGAAACAAGCTTCTTGTTTCAGCGCCTGTCTGTCACCATTCAGCGTTTTAATGCTGTTGCATTCCACAGCACTTTTGTTCTTCCTGATCTTGACATGGATGGCCACTCTAGAGTTTAAATTTCTTATTAATATCTGACACCTAAAGGATTATAGATACCTCGGGTACAAAAAATAAAAAATAAAAAATAAAATAATAATAAAAATAATAATAAACGAATAATAATAAACGAATAATAAGCGAACGAGCAGCGACGTCCAAGTCGATCAAATATGCCACCATCACCAGAACCCACGCTTTTGTGGCGGTCGCACTGGAGACCGGTGGAGCTTGGTGTTCTGAAGGACAGAAATTCATTACCGAGTTGGGGAGACGAATAACTACCGCAACCCACGACCCAATGGAGACATCTTATCTGTTCCAGCGGATCTCGGTGGCTCTACAACGAGGGAATGCTTTCTGCCTCTCCGGAACATTGCCACCGCTCCCCGGGCTGTGAATGCGATGACGCATCCTTCTTGACACTCATCAGCCACTTGATATACTGTATAATAATAATAATAATAATAATAATAATATTAATATTATTATTATTATTAATAATATTAATAATAATAATAATAATATTGTTACAGAGGCAATGTGGAAGAGAAGCAGATGGCGTTGCCCCGCTGGACTGCTATCGAGATTCTTTGAAGGAGGTAGCTTGTCTCGAGTTTGTCTTGTGTCGCCTCGGTCAACCTTCGTCCCAGGTCTAAGACAAAGTCCAGTCCTTCCGTACTCCAGGATCCGCTGCACTCCAATGCCACCGCCACAAAGTCATGTGTCCGGGTGATTGCGTCGTATTTGGTCCTTTTGGCAGCGGCTGCTCGGTTTGCGGCCTCCCCTGCTCCTGCTGATGTTGCTGCCAGATGCGATGCCGCAAAGGTGTCTGACACCGTCACGTCCCAAGTGAGACACTTTCCACATGTCCATGGAATGAGCGTCACGCCGTCCGGCCGTTTTCCGTCTTCCCTTGTGAGCCCTAACGGTTCCTTCTGAGATGGAATGTTGGCCCTTCTTAAGGAGCGCCACACAATATCGTTCAGCATATTGTGACGTTGTTGTCTGCCAGAGTTTTTTCTGCATGCCAGACCGTGGAGTCCTCTGGCGTCGACTCTTTCGCCACAATGACACACGTGCGGTTCGCAGAGGGTTGTCCCGAGTCGCATTCCAACGGAAATCCTTATCACCTCATCGGACAGGCGCAGACCCAGAGCAATTACCGGAAGTGCTAATAGCCAATCTCCCGCGTGTGGTGCCTGAGAGGCTAAGAGACGAGCCCGGTCAATTGCTGTATTAGACGATTCGTTCAGGGTTGTCCATGCCTTTATGATCCAGAGGTTGTCCCATTCTCTTTGACGATTAGCTGCTGATCCGGATGGTGGTTCGGATTCCGTGAGTGTTGTCCATGCTTTTAACGCTGCGTCCACTAGGTCGTCTGAGGTGGCAGCTGTTTCTGGTGGCAGTATGTTGGCCTGGAGTTCGCTAGTGCTCGCAGCAGATGCCAAGAAGGCAGAAAGTGCAAGCGTTGCAGCACAGCGAATTCCAAGGCCACCATCCTTCACCGGTAGAGATGCCTGAAGCCATTTTTCGTCCGATAGCTCCACATTAAGAATTCTTGATAACCCTGTTCTCAACAAGCAGTCAAATCTAGTGAGACTAGGACAGTCGACGCATAAGGCTGTGCGCATTGTGTAGAGGAGCTTTGGTACACTCAATCCATTACGTAATAAGATTAGAGCATCGTGCGAGTGAAGCATGGACAGCCTCCCTATCGCTCGCTCCAGGTCTTAATAATAATAATAATAATAATAATAATAATAATAATAATAATAATAATAATAATAATAATAATAATAATAATAATAATAATAATAATAATAATAATAATAATAATAATAATAATAATAATAATAATAATAATAATAAATATAGCAATTATTACTCTTCGGAAGAGACGTTAGAATAGGCACTTGTCTGTTTTGCAATAAAGGAAGTTGAATAATAAAAATAAAAAAAAATAAAATAATAATAATAATAATAAAATAAAATAAAAAATAATAATAATAATAAGATGCACGGAGCAGTTAGCCATATGGCTTGGGGTAGGCGCAGAACAGCGCCCAGAAGGCAATCTTGTCCACAGACAATCGGCATGGGACAGGCCCCTGATCGACGCTGCCGTCTCTGGTCTGTATGCCAGGCTCCCTGACCCAAAAAATCAAGCGCGCCTCAGGGCAGTGTCTGCTCCGCACGCTGGGGACTGGCTGTTGGCCCTCCCTATCACAAACTGTGGACTCCGTCTTGACAATGAGTCGGTGAGGGTTGCGGCGGGTCTGCGGCTGGGGGTCCCGCTTTGCGAACCGCATGGGTGCCCATGTGGAGCCCCTGTGTCGGCTGATGGCCACCACGGGCTTTCCTGTGGGCTGGGTCCGGGTCGCTTGCCTAGACATGCCTCCATGAACGATCTGATCTTTCGGGGCTTGATACGTGCCGGTTATCCATCCACAAAGGAGCCGGCAGGCCTCGTTAGAACAGACGGCAGGAGACCCGATGGTCTAACCCTGATCCCATGGCGCGCCGGGCGATGTCTCATCTGGGATGCGACCGAAACAGACACCATGGCCGTTTCCTACCTACCGGATACAAGTCAAACGGCCGGCGCCGCGGCAGAGAAGGCGTCGGTTCGCAAAATCGAGAAATACAACGAATTGTCGTCCACGCATTTTTTTGTCCCTTTGGCTTTCGAAACCATGGGTCCGATTAACAACGAAGGATTGATATTCCTTTCGGACCTGGGGCAAAAGCTAAGCACCATATCGGGTGAACCACGAGAAACAACATTTTTGTTGCGTCTCGCTGATGATACAACGATACAACGCAGTTGCTTTTAGGGGCACTTTCGCCAATCAGGATACGGAATATGAATAGGGCCGTTCCAGACTGTGATTTTATATTAGGCGATAGATAAGTCCCTAAGGGATCCTGTATACCTCGGGGGAAAAAATAAAAATAATAATAATAATAATAATAATAATAATAATAATAATAAAAATGGCACAGTTTGTAACAGAAATAAATGATGGTTATTATTATAATAAATTTAAAATTAAAAAAATAAAATAATAATAATAATCATCCGATTCCGCGCGGTCCGAGTGGATGCGGATTACTGAGATGGGAGATCCAACAGAATATCCAGGTCACAAGCAGTCACTACTGGACAACCCGCTGTTGCTTAAGACCGTGCTTTCCATCGAGTCCAAGCTACAAGACCCATACGATCGGGCACGATTAAAGGCGTAAATGGCACCACACGCCTCTGACTGGCTACACGCCCTTCCACTGACCGCGTTCGACCTCAGATTGAGTGACGAGGCTGTGAGAGTTGCGGTTGGTCTCCGACTGGGCGCGCCCGTATGTGAACCGCACACATGTGTTTGTGGCGCTCCTGTCTCAGCAAGGGGTTCGCATGGTCTTTCTTGCTTCTTGGGATTCGGTACAGGCAAGACACAGCACCATCAACGACTTTGTCTACCGAAGTCTAAATAGAGCTGGAACTCCGGCAATCAAGGAGCCGTCGGGCCTCACCAGGTTGGACGGAAAAAGACCGGACGGCCAGACTCTGATCCCCTGGAGTAACTGGAAGGCGCTGATTTGGGATGCGACTGTGGTGGACACGGTGGCCGCCTCGTACGTCCTCGAGAACGCGGCCGAAGCCGGGAGAGCAGCGGAGAAAGCCGCAACAAGGAAAACTACAAAGTACGTCGACCTCCAAAGGACATACATATTCGTCCCCTTAGCAGTGGAAACAATGGGGGCCCATCAACACTGAGGGTATCGCCTTTGTGTCCGAGATTGGTCGCCGGCTGTCAAAGTTATCTGGAGACATACGTGAAACAAGCTTTTTATTCCAGAACATTTCAATCGCTATCCAGCGCTACAATGCCGTTGCCTACCAAGGCACCTTGTCCGGATTACCTGGGGCCATGGTCCGGCCACCCTAAGCAATCTAAAATTGATATGTTAAAGTAAATCGAAACCTAAACCTTACATTCCAGTTATAATAATAATAATAATAATAATAATAATAATAATAATAATAATAATAATAATAATAATAATAATAATAATAATAGTAACCTTTTGTAACATGACGAATAATAGCAATAATAATAATAATAATAATAATAATAATAATAATAATAATAATAATAATAATAATAATAATAATAATAATAATAATAATAATAATAATAATAATAATAATAATAATAATAATAATAATAATAATAATAATAATAATAATAATAATAATAATAATAATAATAATAATAATAATAATAATAATAATAATAATAATAATAATAATAATAATAATAATAATAATAATAATAACACACGAACAAGGAGGATTGACAAGATATACGATAAAAACAAAGTATCTTGCTCAAGCGGCGTCCAGGAGACTCGAAGACATAAAGGGTGCTCTTCGTCTGCTATGTTCTGATGACGTACCTGTAGAAGATTCGCCCAGAGTGCTTGAAGAATTGCGAAAGAAACACCCAAAGGTCTACGATGAAAGGAGAACACTCCCATGTCTTCCGGAAGACAGGTTTGACGCTATTCAGATCTCCGGAAAGATGGTTTGTGATTCTGTGGCTTCCTTTCCAGCAGCATCTAGTGGAGGTCCCGATGGCTTCACACCCCAACATCTGAAAGACCTTATGAGTAATTCAACAGACACTGAATTTGTGGATACAACTACAGAGCTAATCAATCTGTTATTGAGCGGCGACCTACCGAAACACGTGGCAGAGATTCTTTACGGTGGAAGACTAATAACGTTGAGTAGGAAAGATGGTGGAGTCAGACCAATCACAGTAGGATACACGTGGCGACGCCTGGCTGCTAAATGTGTCTGCCGTGTTGTTACTCCTAACCTGTCTCAAACTCTGTCACCGCTTCAAATCGGCGTGGGAGTACCAGGAGGAGCAGAAGCTGCTGTTCACGCAACCAGACTCTACTTACAGTCCATGCCTGAAGACCATGTTATAGTGAAATTGGACTTTTCGAATGCCTTCAATGCTCTGAGAAGAGATTCAATGTTAGAGACGGTAGCAGAAACAGCTCCAGGAATATACAGATTCGTATTCGACAACTACGCTTATTCCTGCCAGCTACAGACCAGACATCATATCATCCTTTCGGAGGAAGGCACTCAGCAAGGCGACCCGTTTGGGCCATTGGAGTTTTGTCTAACGATACATCCACTTCTTAAGAGTCTGCTGACCCCATTACATATTGGTTATATGGACGGTCTCACTCTAGCTGGACCGATTGACAAGGTTGAGAATGACATCCACTTGATAGAGAAACAACATTCGTGTACGGCTTGCAACTGAATCGAGCTAAATGTGAAGCATCAGTCAGAGTTTACGACGAATTAAAGAAGAATCAGGTCTTCTCCGATTTTGAGTTTGTAGCCGTCGAGGATTTGGCTTTACTTGGGGCACCGCTACTGTGTGGCAGTGCAATCGACAAATCCATCCAAAAGAAGATAAACGATCTGGAGAAAGTTATCACAAGACTTGAGACATTACATCCGCACGATTCATTCACTCTGTTGAGGAGCAGTTTAAGCATTCCGAAGCTACTATATACACTAAGAACAGCAGCGAAGGACTTCTACGCAACTTTGACGACGCGTTCGGAACTGGTCTTTGCAGCCTTCTCAACATTCACATGAGCGATGATCAGTGGATTCAGGCATCTTTACCTGTGAGGAACGGTGGTCTGGGGATTCGTAGTGCCGTTATGCTGGCAACTTCCGCCTTTTTGGCATCAGCCGCTGGCACACGAAGCCCTCAAGACCAAATTCTACACGATGTCACTGTGTCGCTTGTGGACCCACTGGTGGAGGAGGCTTTCAATTCGTGGTCATTGAGATCGAACGCACAACATTCGTGTACCATAGTAGGATGCTCATGCACAAAGAGAATGGGACGGGCAATTATCACACATGCAATTAAGACCTTTCAGAAAGAACAACTGATTCTGCCGACAAAGCCCGTTTTTAGCCGCGCAATCGCCACACTCAGCCGGATTACGAATGTCGGGAGACACGTTGCGAATAGCAGCCGGCATTCGACTAGGCACTGCGTTGTGTAAAAAGCACGATTGTAGGACTTTATCCCCCCCGGACATTATCCCCCCCGGACATTATCCCCCCCGGACAAAAGCCTCCCGGACATTATCCCCCCCCCATTTTGACTAGCACATTATCCCCCCGGACAAAATCCCCCTCTGTGCAGTTGGTCTGTTTCTTCATTTAATTGATAAAGATTAATCGTTATGGTTTGTCCGCTTTGTGAACTTGTGAATGCCGTCACCGATACATACAAACATGCACGCACGCACACACATGTACTTACATACATAGATACATACATGCATGCATACATGCATGCATACATGCATACATGCATACATGCATGCATGCATGCATGCATGCATGCATACATGCATACACATGTACATGCATACGTGCATACATGCATACATACATACATACCTACATACATACATACATACATACATACATACATACATACATACATACATACATACATACATACATACATACATACATACATACATACATACATACATACATACATACATACATACATACATACATACATACATACATACATACATACATACATACATACATACATACATACATACATACATACATACATACATACATACATACATACATACATACATACATACATACATACATACATACATACATACATACATACATACATACATACATACATACATACATACATACATACATACATACATACATACATACATATTCAACTGTAGGCCTAGTGTCTAATGTATGGGTGCTTAACATAGGCCTATTCTTTTATTTTTTTTTGCATCATTTTTAGGTAATGTTATCATAGACCTGGGGGGATAATGTCCTACCCCGGAGGCGGGGCTAAAATCCGGGGGGCTTTTGTCCGGGGGGACAATGTCCGGGGGATAATGTCCGGGGGGATAATGTCCGTTTCCCGAAAAGCACACATGCAAATGTGGCGCCATAGTCGAATCCAACGGACTGTACGGCTTCATTTGCAACAAAGGAGCTGGAAGGCAGCAACGTCACGGGATGATCAACGACGTGCTTTGGCGTGCATTCGCAAGAGCTAAAATACCAGCCATAAAGGAGCCGAATGGTCTCTCCCGATCTGATGGTAAAAGGCCAGATGGAGTTACCATCATTCCCTGGCACAGAGGTCTTTGCTTGGCGTGGGATGTCACGGTACCGGACACTTTCGCAACATCGTACAGGCATTTAACCTCAGAAAATGGAGGTGCCGCGGCGGAAAGAGCAGCCCGTAATAAAGAGAACAAATTCGACATCTTTAAGCATGTAGGGTTTATATCAAGGTATTCACAACAGTCGCATTACTAACATTATGTGAAGAATAGGGATGTGAACCATATGATGCGACGCCTGCGGCGGGTACGTATTGGTACTTCATTGGGTACCATCCATAACGCACCTCAGGGAGGGGCCGGGTCACACATCTGTGACTATTTGTGACAGTTCCTTATTAGATATCGTATGAATTTTGTGACAACGCGTGACAATTATGGATGAGAGGGGTCAAAAATCGTCCAAAATTACGTGGCGTCTTTTATGGACGGCCCTTCTATTGCTCAGATAGTACATTTCAACTTGTTTTATTGCTGATTAGTTAGGAGCAATTAAAATTATATCAGTTTGGTGTCGAATAGTGCAACTATAAGTCCTATCTGCTTAGATATCAGTTGTTAGTATTGAAAATACAGTGCGATTTCGACCAAAATGGGTCCCTAAGTTCAGGGCCCATGAGGGACCTCAGGACGACATTTTAAAATTCTGTAAAAATTATCTGTAGGCCACACATGAACAAAATCATGAGAAAAACTTCAGTATGGGTGTTTTCTAAGACATTTTGCTTTTCTGGACAACCCTACCTTGCATGTAGATTGGCCTTTGGGCGTTCTCTTCGGCATCATGCTATCAACGACGTAGTCTGGCGGGCTTTGCAGAAAGCCGATGTCCCCAGCACCAAAGAGCCTTCTGGTCTGTCTCTCATAGACGGCAAGAGACCTGATGGGGCCACATTGATCCCCTGGGCAGCAGGCAAACATCTGGCTTGGGATGCCACGGTGGTCCATACTTGCGCGGCATCCTACATCGCTCACACAGCGAATGCGGCGGGTGCTGCTGCGGAACAAGCCGCCGTACGTAAAATCGAAAAGTACGCGGGGCTGCCATCATCACACCTGTTTGTTCCAATTGCCCTGGAAACACTGGGGCCCATCAACTCTGCCGGGCTCAGTTTCATCCGCGAGGTTGGTCAGCGTCTCTCGGTCGTTTCTGGAGAGCCGCGAGAAGCAACCTTTCTCTTCCAGCGCATTTCCATCTGTCTGCACTGCAGCGCTATAATGCCATCGCTTTCCGTGGTACTTTTAACACTGTTGCGGAGGACGAGGCCTGATTTTCTAGACAATGAATAACAGCTCCAATCATAATTTTTTGAAATCCCGAAGGATCCTAGATACCTCGGGTAATAGAGAAAAGTAAATAATAATATTAATAATTATAATAATAATAATAAAATAATAATAATAATAATAATAATAATAATAACAATAAAAAAAATAAAAATAAATAAAAATAATAATAATAATAATAATAATAATAGGGCCGTTCCAGACTTTGATTTTATGTTAAGCGCTAGATAAGTCCCAGAGGGATCCTGTGTACCTCGGGGCCAAAAAAATAAAAATAAAATAATAATAATATTATCATCACACCTCTTTGTTTTTGGACGAAGCAGTTCCACCAGTCGCTTCGCGCCTCTCTCACCCCGTTTCAATTGGTCATCTCATCAAAAGAATTCCAAAAGCTGCAAGACCATCTTGTGCTGCTCTACTGGGGGGACCTCATTCAAGAAATCATACTGGAGCCAAACTGTATTGATAATTGGTATGATCTTCTCGTCTTCGGTAATACTGTGCTGGCTAAACCAAGGAGAGGTGGAAGAAAACGCAACATCACTAATACGATTCTTTCTCGCATTGCCGATTGGCGATCGAAGGAACCAAACAATTTCACAAACGATGGTCCAGACCTGACGTCACTTCACAAACCCAAAGCAATGAATTATGACCCTGCTAAGTACTTGGCGTCGACAGTTGCCAGCAAGCTTGAGGTGGGCAACTTCAAAGCAGCCATCCGACTCATCTGCAGCGAGGATAAGCCTGCGCTGGACACACCGGAAACTCTGACCGCACTTCAGCTTAAGCACCCGCCTGCTCCAGTGGATAGGAGACCTGCGTGCGACCCAGACAGCTCAGAGCGTTTCATCGCGCTGCAGGTTTCGAAAGAAAAAGTCGCCAAGGCGATCTCTTCCTTCCCAGCGGGTTCATCCGGCGGTCCTGATGGCATCACGCCACAGCACCTAAAGGATCTCGTGGCTTTTGGAGTGAATGATAACATCGAACAGCGTCTGTTCCACCTTGTCAACCTGCTGTTAAAGGGAGGTCTACCTGAAGAGGTGAACGAGATTATCTACGGAGCAAACCTATTAGCCTTAAGCAAGAAAGACGGAGGCATAAGGCCAATCGCAGTGGGCTACACATGGCGCCGTCTGGAAGCGAAGTGTGCCAATTATCATGCCGTGACAAGATTGTCTCAGCTGCTCGCCCCCATTCAACTGGGGGTAGGCATTTCAGGAGGTGCTGAGGCAGCCGTTCATGCGACACGACGTTGGGTGACTACAATACCAGAAGACAAACGCGTTTAACACTCTGGATTTTCTTCTAGAGGCAGTGGCTAGAGACGTGCCAGAGCTCTACCGATTTGCTCATGCTGCATACTCCAATCGCCCACTCTTACGCTATGGATCGAGCATAATACGATCAGAACACAGCAAGGCGATCCTTTGGGTCCTCTGGAGTTCTGCCTTGTCTTACAACCACTTTTAGTAAAATTAAGATCAAATCTCCGCGTTGGCTACCTGGATGACCTGACATTGGGTGGTAGCAGAGATATAGTGGCCGCCGATGTCCTTCTTATTGCTGAAGAAGCGAAAGTCCTAGGTTTGATATTAAACCGCACCAAATGCGAAATTGCATGCAACAACAATCACATGCAATTCGATGAACCGGCGTTTGAAGGTTTTAAGCACATGACCTTTGAAGAGATGACCTTGCTGGGTGCACCTCTGTTGCCAGGTCCAGCTGTGGAGAAGGTTGTCGGATTGAAGGCCAACGATCTAGAAAGGGCAATTACAAGACTATCCATGCTTCACACACACGACGCTCTTGTGTTGCTCAAAAACAGCTTGAGTGTTCCGAAACTGCTTTACAGCATGCGCACAGCTGTCTGTGTCGAATGCCCGAGTCTGACTCGGTTCGACCATTTACTGCGAGAAGGTCTATCAACCATCTTGAACGTGGACCTTGATGACGACCGCTGGCTCCAAGGCTTCTCTGCCGGTGAGAGATGGTCCAGACCTGACGTCACTTCACAAACCCAAAGCAATGAATTATGACCCTGCTAAGTACTTGGCGTCGACAGTTGGCTGCCGATTCATCGAATTGCATCTTGGGTGTCCGTTGTGCATCAACGCTGGCACTTTCTGGCTTTCTGGCACGAGCGAACTGCAAGCTTGCATCCTACCTACAGAGTCAGCTGATGCGCCATATGTCCTTGTGGACTCAGCTCTCAAGGCATGGATTACACTGACAGGTGCTAACCCACCAACTGGAGCAGCATCTCACAGCCAAAAGGAGTGGGATTCTAAATTAACTGAAAAGGCATGGTCGGGTCTGCTCGAGTCTACCAGTGTCCCATGCAACCGCGCTCGCCTCCTAGCTTCGAGAGCCCCTCATTCTGGAGATTGGATGGTAGCTCCACCTGTGACCGCGCTGGGCCCGCGCCTCTCAGACGAGGAGATTCGTTTTGCAGTTTGGCTGGGACTCGGAACGTCGCTTTGTGAACCTCATGTGTGCCACCTCGGCCGAGGGAATGTTGACGCGAGAGGATTGCATGGTCTGGTGTGCAGAGGAGGAAACGGAAAACACCAAAGACATAACATGATCAATGACGTTATATGGAGAGCTCTTTGGCAGGGCAAAAATTCCGTCTCACAAAGAACCGCTTGGTCTGCTTAGAGAAGACGGAAAGTGACCAGACGGCGTGACAATCATCCCATGGTCACGAGGTCGATGCCTGGCATGGGACGTGACAGTGACGGACACTTACGCCATGTCGCATCTTCCGCATACATCCAACGTAGCTGGCGAAGCCCCCGAACGAGCAGCTACGTCGAAGTCGGTCAAATATGCCACCATCACCAGAACCCACGCATTTGACACAAATCACTGGAGTCCCCAAAGAGACAAGCTATTTGTTCCAACGGATTTCGGTCTGCATCCACGATTCAACGCTGTTGCCTGCAGGGGTTCATTCGAAAAGCAGCCACAGCTATCTGATTGACTACTGATTCCATAGTTTTTATATTAACTATTCGTTGCCAATAATATCTTGTGGGTTGGGTCTTAGCAACGAGGCCGTCAGGGTGGCGATAGGGTTACGCTTGGGTCTAAATCTCAACGTGCCACAGAGATGGTGGATCCAGGAGGACACCACGGTTTGGTCTGCACACAATCTGGTGGGCGAGCCAGCAGACACTTCGCAATTAATGACATCATTTGGAGGACCCTCCAGAGAGCTGATACTCCCAGCACGAGAGAACCGCCTGGTCTGTTCCGTACCGACGGCAAACGACCTGATGGCGTGACGTTGATCCCATGGGCGCGAGGCAAATACATTGCCTGGGATGCCACTAGCATCGACACGTGCGCCACCTCAAACATCCATGTGACATCCACTTCACCCGGGGGTGCGGCCGAAGTGGCTGCAACACGAAAAAATTGAACCTCCCCTCAACACATGATTTCATCCATGTTGCTCTAGAACAGCGGATGTCAACCTGTTGGTCGCGACCTCCGGGGGGGGGGGTTGCCAGAGGTCGCCTGGACCCTTCTGAAATTTGCAAAAGATGTACACATGTAATAGGAATTTTACCGCTATTCACTACTTTACGGCAGCTCAAAATAGACTAAATTTTTACTTTTTTTACTTATACTTTTTGCCATGATTGATTCATTAGATTGGGGCAGCTACTTTAATTTTGCCACCTTAGTTTTCAATATAATATAAAATCCACTTTTGTCAATCTTCTAAAAATAAAACAATATCCGGTTTACTCAAAGAATCTATGCTGTCAGCTTGTGATGCCTATACGTGGTGGGGTACTGAACTACTTATAATCATACTATTTCAGAAATATTTCATAAATATATCATAAATGTTTACAGTGTCATCCGCTGTTCATCCATAATGAGCAATTTTGTTAAGATCCCACGCAACAATGCTATTATTAAGCGCCTTCGTTAGGTTTTTGTAAGGCGCTATGTTCATATACATACATACACATTCATTCATTCATTTCAAGAACTTATATAGCGCCTCTTCAAGAAACCCACTCAGAAGCGCTCCCAGTCCAACCACGGTGAAACAAAAAGTCGAAAGGAGCACTGACGAGTCGACCCTAGGCAGCAGGCGCTTCTGCAACGGGAGCTATTCGAGATAGAAGGACCTACAACTGAGAAAGCACGACGCTGACAGGTTGATGTTTCAACACGCGGGACCAAAAGCTTACCGCTAGAGGCAGAGCGAAGGGCTCTGCGAGAAAGGACAACAGATATTGGACAGCAGAGTTCACGCAGATAAGTCGGGCCAAACCAGTGAAGCAATTCTGTATTCGATGCGCTGTGAAATAATGAGCCAGTGTAGATTATCACGATGAAACGGAGGCATTTTTTGGAAAATAGGTAGGCTATGTCCTAATTTTAGGCTAAATTACAAAATTCTAACTATAAAGAGGGAATATTTCATGAAGTCTTGAACCACGTCTCTGAGCACTAATATCATGAGAAATTTTGTTAAGATGACAGCTTAAAGTGCTGCAATTAGTGTTCAAATAAAAAAAAAACAATAAACAATTGGGAAGGGGACATTTATTGAAGTCCTGAGCCATTTCCTTCAGCACTGAAAGCAGGCCTATGAGGTATTTTGTTGGGATAACATTGCAGTGTAGAAATTTGGAGAGAAAAATTTAAACAATGAGAGGGGTCACTTTGGAAGTCTTAAATCACAACTATCAGCACTGAAGTGATTAATTATTTCTGTAAGATAACACCCTAAAATGTTACCATTGCAGCGTGGAAATCTAAAAATGTTTGACATCATGCTCGGCGCACTCATAAAAAACACCTGCAAAGTTTAGGAAATTGCTAGCCTCCCAAAACGAATCATCTACGTGAAATGAGTGTTTAGAAGCGAAGAACTATTAAGGAATTTTAAGAAATTCAGAGAAGGCTACCGATAGCCTATTGTTTAATAGTTGCATCATCATGAATAAAACAACTACAATGCTTTATTTGTAATGACATCTTGTCGGTCGAATCGATGGAACCCAACAAATAAACTGGAGTGCCATTCAGATAGGCCGACTAAACATCCCAACTATGCACAGTATGCAGGAAAGCATGAACAGTATTTTTAGAATTCCAATTGCAAGCTCTTGAAGTTTCACAAACCGAATAGACTTATAAAACTCCAACTTCAAACTGCCAAATAGATGTAGCTTGCAAATCGCAAGAGCCACGAAATCTCACACAATTGCTAAAAGCGGTTTTCGAATAACGAAGTTAAAATGCATAACAGTGGGCACTGGTTAAAAAGGCAGTGACCGGGGGTAACTCGATCAATTTTGGGGGGTCGTCAGAACTTTTTAAATGTTGAAAAGGGGTCGCCGCACTAAAAAGGTTGAGAACCGCTGCTCTAGAAACACTCGGCCCCATCAACAAAATAAGGCACTGAAATTTTTACCTGAACAAGGTCGGCGTTTGACAGTTATTACTGGCAACCCACTCGAAACGACTCATCTTTTCCAACGCCTCTCAATTTCCACCCAAGGATTTAACGCAGTTGCATTTCGAGGCACTTTCACACAGTTGTTCTGTGATGAGGACCGCTAACTAGAGAACAAAGGACTTCTTATGCTGTTTCTTGTAAGAATGTTTTGTTTAATAAAAGCTTGATAAAAAATAAATAAAAGAACTTAAAAAAAATAATAATGCAAACGCCAGGGGCGAACATGGCTTGTCCTGCCAGCTGGGCTTCGGCCGAATATCACGCCACGCGGCCGATCTCTGTCGAAAGCTGGCTGTACAGCAGCCAAAGAGCCTCAAGGATGACTACGATCTGATGGAAAGCGACCCAATGGCATCACGCTCATTCCTTGAAAGGCAGGCAAAGTCTAGTCTGGAACGTCACAATAATAGATAGGCTGGCACCGTCATACATCGCAGCATCAGCAATCCAGCGGCGTGTCTAGCGGAGATGCTGAAATACCACGCAATTCTATCCACACACGTTTTTAACACCGGTGGATTTCCGCCTTGTTCTTTTCAATCAGGGGCGTGTCTCAAAGGCTCTGTTTCACGGGTAAGGGGTGCATTGTCGCCGGCAAGGTGTCACGACGCGCCTCTAACAGATCCGACACGAACTGGTTAGGAGCTGACACACCAGCCGCAAGGATCACAGATTGCAGATCGAGAGTCGACGCGGCTTAAGCCAAAAAGGCGGAAGAAGTCAGCGAAGCGATTCTACGGATGCCAAATCCGCCATCTTTGATTGGTAGCCCGGCCTGCAGCCACTGGAAATCATTGAGAGAGCAGTTAACAATGGTCTCAATGCTCGTCCTAATGAATCCATCTAATGTTACTAGGGCAGGGTGGTCAAAGCAGGGGGAACAACGGAGAAGGTAACTCACTTACGAAGCGCCGAATGAAGAACGAAGTAAGATCAGGACCTTCTGTAGCTCGCCTGAACATATCCCCGTGACATGTCCAGCGCCTCCCCCCCCACAATAAACCCAGATCAGTCAACTCAGCCCTAGAGTAGCTCGACAAGGGAGATGTTATTTCCAATGTGGCATCTGGGGAGAAGATGATAAATGTTTACAGAAGGACAACTGAGACGAGGTTTGGTAAGAACCGCAACCTCTAGTGAAAAATTGTGACTAAATACTAGTAAATAGGTCTACTGAGGTTCAATAGTAGGCCTACTGTCGTTAATTACTTGAACCTACCAATGTAAATAAACTTATACAATTGGCTGAAAAAAATAAAATTGATTGTCAGAAAACTGTTGTCTAAATTTCGCATTTAGGTCTATGTCATTTTAATTAAGGGTGGCTCGAATGACAAAAATTAACGGATTTTGGACAGTTGACTGATTTAAACAGTGTTTCAATTCTGTCTGTCATAAAAAAAACTGTTCAATAAACTAAATGCAGAAATCCAATAGGCCTAAACCAAAGGTAATTGAATATGTTTGCAAGAAAGACTGCATTCAGTCATGAAAAGATGTGACGTTTGGAGGTCCAAATATTTTCGCACGTTTCCTTGTGGCGGTCTTCACCGGCTTCGGTCGCGCTTTCGAGAACGTTCTCCCGGAAAACGAAGAAGGCGGCACTCATTCACAATGTGCGACATTGTCTGTCTTTCCCCACAGCAGCACAGTGGATCATCAGCCTGTCCCCATCTCACCAGATTCACTGCGCAGCGACCTTGATCCGTGCGAAGCGATTTAAAGTTTTCCACAGATGACGCCGGAGGCCAGACAGATGGCATGGCCACGAGCGAATGATTCACCACTTCCATAGTGGGCCATTATTCGCACCACGCCAAGGTAGCTGTCAAACCCTCTTCCGGAGGATTTCTCTATATAGGATGCCTAGACGAGAGACGCAGTCCTGGGTGGAGCGCAATGTCCGCGTGTAGAGGAAGTCTTTCGTCGTTTCGAATCTTGGCGCAAACTTCAGCTCGACGGAGGTAGGGCGGAGGAATGTTGCTGGGCACCGGCAACCAAGGGAGTGGAGTCGCTCAGAGCGTGCCCGACACCAGACGCATAGTCTCGTGTAACTTGACGTCCACATATCCGGTGTGGGCCGAACGGGCCCAGACAGGAGCCCGGTATTTCGCAGTGGTTCGCATTGGGTGCTAGAGCTACAAGTTTGCTGAGGAGATTGTTCCTTGCGCCCACTTTCGCACCGGTCCTTCTTAGGTGCTGGTGGAATGTTGGCCACCTATCCAAGGTCACGCCCAGATAAATCGGATTTGGGTCATGGCGGAGGCGTTGACCATTCATCACAATATCACGCCGCTTGAGCATTGTGGAGATGAAATGAGCTGGACACTATTTTTGTAACGCTTGGCTTAAGTCTCCACTCCAAGAAATATCCTGCCAGCAACTCGACGTCCGCATTGAGGATCTCATCTACCTCCTCAAAGGTCCTCCCCTGGGCACCCAGGGCGACGTCATCCGCATAGATAAATCTGCGAGACTGGGTGCCAGGCATGTCATTGATGTAGACATTGAACAGGCAGGGCGAGAAAACCGATCCCTGAGGGAGGCCGTTTAGCTGGGTTCTCCATGCACTGCACCGATCCCCCATGTGAACCCTGAAGCGTCTGTCTTTTAGGAACGTTTCCACCGTCATAACAACTCATCTCGGAAGCACGGCTGCCTGTTTCACGAGTAGTCCTCTATGCCACACCGTGTCATATGCAGCCGTCAGATCCAAGAAGACCGCACCAGTCTTAAGATTGCATTGAAATCCGTTTTCTATGTAGGTTGTGAGCGCTAGTACTTGGTCGCAGGTACTACGCCTTCGACGGAAACCAGCCTGTTCGATCACCACCACCTCCTCCAAAGTTGGATTTATTCTGTTCAGTATCGCGCGTTCCATTGCCTTGAAACAAACCGACAGCAGCGATATGGGTCGATAGCCTGGCAGCCTCGTGTGGATCCTTTCCAGGTTTTGGAACTGCGATCACCTTTGCTTGCCGCCATGCTTTCGGAATTTTCCCCTCCATTACGATCCGAGAGAAGAAGGAGGCCAGCCACTTCCGAGCTTTCGGACCGATGTTTTTCAGGAACTCGGGCGATATGTTGTCGTAGCCTGCCGCTGTCCCCGCCTTGACCTCCCCCAGCACCACCTCGATTTCCTCTGCCGAGAAAGGAGAAAAATCATCGCATGACGTTCCCCTCTTCAGATACTGCCGCCACTCATCCCCGACCCGCCTGGCCGTGCTTTTTCCCATCGGGGCCTTCGCTACCTTTAACAGATGGCTGGCCACTGCACCGGCGTGACCAGGTTGCGACATTGAGCCACTGGCCGTTGCGCCGCCCCCAGGCGTCGGATGAGGTTCCAGCTCTTTCGGCTAGATCGGGTGAAGTCCATCGACAAAGTTGCTTGTTCCCATTGAGTGCGTCTGTTTGCATCCAGCATTTCCATTAGATTGTCTGCTACCTCCAGATCTCCCGACTACTCGAACTCCCTCAGGAGTGCCTGGCAACTATCGTCCAGACACGGGGTGTACGTTGGTCGCACGCCCCTTGGAACAGACGACTTTGCTGCACTGAAGATTGCACCTCGGAACCTACCGTAGGCCTCCTGTATCGGAATGGTACGGCTCGGAATCGTAACGATGCTGCGCTCGAGTGTTTCGCAATACTTTCCAAAGTCTGCCTTACGGAAGTTCCATCGTTGTTTCAGCGGGCAGTGGATGATGGGGAGCTTGAGTCCAATGTGCAGGAGAATAGGTCTGTGTTGATTCCTGGGAAAGTCATCCAGAGTCACCTGGGAGGCAGGCTGGCGCCACTGTGCCGCATAACTAATCCAGCACAGGTCTGGGGAGAAATTTCTGCCCCATCGGGCAGAGTGGAATGTTCCGCGTTGTTTCGCGTCATAGGATGACCACAGATCATTTGCCGCGGCCCATTCTGTCAGCAGCTCACCATCTTCGGTTGTAGGACAAAACCCCCTGGACTAAACCCCCCGGACAAAACCCCCCCGGACAAAAACCCCCCGGACAGAAACCCCCCCAGGGTAGGACATAACTTCCCCCTGGTAGAATATATTGCACATAAGTTGTCGTACTATAAAACGGCGTCCTAAGTACGCAAGTTGGATTGATGAAAAGAATTCTCGCTAAATAGAAGCCGGATTGATACAAATAAAATTTACTTAAATAGAAGCTGGATTGATGAAAATGTTGTTGCTTAAATAGAAGCTGGATTGATGAAAATGTTGTTGCTTAAATAGAAGCTGGATTGATGAAAATGTTGTTGCTTAAATAGAAGCTGGATTGATGAAAATACGCTTTCTCAAATGGAAGCTGGATTGATGAGAATGTTGTTGCTTAAATGGAAGCTGAATTGCTGACAACTATTCATGCTGTCCTAGATTACACCAACAGGTATTAGCTTCATATCGGAGTGACTGAATGACACTAACAAGTTATTAGTTCACGCCTGAATGACAGCGACAGGTGTTTACCGGTACGGCACTAATTAGTTGACACAGCACGGGGAACTGGATAATTAGCCTAAGTTTAAACAAATTGTAGGCCTACCTGCACTTTGCGCAGCAAAAGGGGGGGGAATTGTACGAGGGGGTTAATGTCCTAGGCTAAATCAGGGGGGTTTTAGTCCGGTGGGGTTTTAGTCCGGGGGGTTTTTGTCCGGGGGGGTTTTTGTCCAGGGGGGTTTTGTCCGGTCACCCCATCTTCATTAGCCGTCGCATAACCCCACTGAGGGTGATGACTATTGAAGTCACGACATAGATCGCCGGGTGTTGCAATGGCGGGGAACTTGAATTCGGTCCTGCTGGTAGGATCATTAGCTTCACCAACTGCACGCAGTTGGGTGCTGACGGGAGGCGCGACGTGAACGCTGATCCTTTGCCCCCCCCTCCCAGAATCGACTAACTACAACTTAGCGGAAATTCATAAAAAGCTTCGCATTTATTTTTTAAATTGGTAACTGCATTTCTATTTTGATATTGTTGTGCGCAGGTGCTCAAATTGGGAACGTCTTGACCTTGCCTCTTTCAGCATTATTGTGCGACTATGGATTTGACGGCGGTTGGCCTTCTATTTTCTACATATTAGGTATCTGAATCTTAAAAAGTTATATTTGAATTTGGATTTGAATTTGGATTTGAATTTGGATGCTACCACTTGCATATAATTTAGTTTTTAGTCATCGAGTGTAATTCTGTTTTATACTTCCATGTTAAAATGTAATAAAACATTTTAAGTGAAATAAGTAAATAATAATTAATATTTATAATTAGTTGGGAAGCGGTTGTGTAGTGGTGGCGTCGTTGCCTTGGAGCCGGAAGGTTCGAGGTTCGAATCCACTTCGCCGCCTAAGGACCTTGGGCAAGTCCTTCACTCACAATTGCTCAGTGCTTTGGCGTGAAACCCCGATGCAGTGTCCGCTCTGCGTTCTGAAGCGCCTCTGAGAGTCTGAAGGGGCGCTATAACAAGTGCATGTAACTTGAAACACGCCAACAATCGCATTCACATGGCACATATTGGACCCAGAATGCACGATCCGCCTTACAAAAAATTATAAGCACTTATAAGCCCATAAATTGTTCGAGAATACTAATTTTTTTAAAGATTAACTTTGATGAATTTTTATGATAAATATGTGAAAAGTATCATGGCATACACCCATACATCATCGCGCAACACATACATAGTATGATGCAAAAATAAACAAGAGGAATTCGATCATCATGCTGATTTCACTAATCAATAAGGCAAATTGATGATTTTTTGTGCTTTCTATGCTCTTCTTCTTATTAAAATCCCTCGGCTTTGCCCGTCGGAGTCCGACGCCACTCTCTGTCTGAGTCTGCCTCGCGTCATGCTCCCCATCTTCAACCGGTCCGGTCAGCAGGTCTGCTTCATGTCATTAACATCTTGGAACACCTAGAGCACCTAGACCACCTAGACCACCTTGTCTGATTGAAGAGAATGTTGGGAGAAAGGCATGAAGGACATCCTGGGTATATATCCCACGCTCTTTACTCTGACTCTCTCCACCGGTCGGTCCTGACTACCCTGTGCAATGTGCATGTCTGCTCCGCATCATGATACCTTGAAGCATCTGGGTCGCTATGTCACTTCTGTCGTGGTTTTTGCGGATTTCAATCGTCTTGGTTTTTTGCTGCCAGCGTCTTCTTTCTTTCTGTTTTCTGCCTATGTGCAGGTTCAAATGTTTGACGTCTCCATTCTTCCCTGTTCTGTGCATTCTTTTTCAGCTTCTGATAACCGTCTTTCATCATCCAGTCCAACAGTCCTTGTCTTGGTCTTCCTCTCGTTCTTTTCCCCTCCAATTTCCCCTCTATGATTGTTCTTAGCATCGAGTCTCCTCTGAGTGTGTGCCCTCTCCATCCTCTTTGTCTTTCTCTAGTTGCGTGTATCAACTGTATCATCGATCTCTTTTCTTCAACTCTTCTCAATACCTCCTCGTTCTTTACATGATCCCTCCAGCTGATTCTGTCTATCCGTCTCCATAACCACATTTCAAATGCTTCTATTCTCTTGATGTCTTCCATCCTCACATCCTCATAGTCCATGTCTCCGATCTATATAGCATCACACTCCACACTAAGGTTTTTACCATTCTTTTTTTCAGTTCTTTACTGATTCCACCTCTCAGTAGCTCTTTTCTCTTTTAAAATGCATCTTTTCCTAGTACCGCCGTTGTATTTCTCTGTGACATCTGGCATCCTCCGTAATAGTTCTGCCGAGATTAGCGAATTTCTTGACTTGTTCCAGTTCTTCTCCATCAATGTATATTTTAACGACCTTCTGCTCTCCTTTGATTATTCTCATAACCTTTGTTTTCTTTTTGTTGATTTTCATTCCATACCCTTTTGATGTTGTGTTCAGTCTGTCCATAATTGTCTGTAACCCTTCCTGACTTTCTGCCATCATTGCTTGATCGTCTGCGAATCTTAATGCCCTGATCCACATTCCTCTCACTTTCATACCTTCCTTCAGTTCCTCCAATGCCTCTTTGATAATCTCCTCTACAGAGTGGTCAAAAAAGAGACCCCTCTAGGTTTTTTGCCAATATCTTTGCCAGAAGTGAGAATTTTTTAATGAAATTGTACAGTCATATAGACAATTCTTATTTACACATGATGGCCAGATTTCGTAAAAATATTTCAAACAGAACAAAAGTTATGCCACTTTTAGGGAGGTCACCCACCGTTTTTGACGATTCAAAAACGAAACGTTAAAAAATTATGTTTTTTTCCAATATCATGGCCAACACTAAGAATTTCCAAATGACATTTTACAGGCTAAATATTTCAAACACAACAAAAGTTATACCACTTTTAGTGAGACCACCTACTGTTTTTGACGATTCAAAAATGAAACGCAACAAAAAGTACCCAAAACACGATTTCATGAAGTCTCATCTCAATAACTGCTGTCAAATGAACTTGGTAGTGCTTCACAACTTGTGTTCAATGTGCCTACCACAGCGCCAAAACTTCTTTTGATTCACTTTGCAAAATTCTTTATGGACCCCTGATTAATCTGACAGATTTCTTATTTACCAATTTGATTGTCTTTTTGCTAAGTGATTTCTCTGTGACGTGCAGCAATGCTGGTACCCTGTTTCTTTTTTAAATAGCAGTAATAATGATCACCTGGCATATGAAGGCTATATGAAAACAATTATATGAAATGAGACTTAATAAAATCATTGTTTGCTAATTTTTGCTGCGTTACGTCTTTGAAACGTCAAGAAATAAATGGGGGGTGGCCTCACTAAAAGTGGTATAACTTTTGTTCTCTTTGTAATATTTCTATGAAATCTGGCCATCATCTGTGGATATGAATTGTCTTTAAGCGTGTCAAATATCATTTTGATATTCCTACGTTTGACCAAGATATTGGCCAGAATAATTGAGTTGATTTTTTTTTACTTTTTGTTGCGTCGCGTTTTTGAATCGTCAAAAAACGCTGAGTGGCTTCACTAAAAGTGGTATAACTTTTGTTCTGTTTTAAATATTTTAATGAAATCTGGCCATCTGGCGTAAATATGAATTGTCTTTAAGACTGTAAAATTTCCTTTCGAAATTCTTACTTTTGGTCAAGATATTGGCAAAAGTCTGAGCGGTGTCTTTTTTTTGGCCTACCCTGTATATAAATGTTAAACAGCAATGGTGACAGTGGGCATCTATGTCTCACCCCCTTCCTACCTTCCCCTGTGCTGAGTATTCTCCATCTATTCTTATCTGTACTTTTCGTCCCATATACAGATTGCCTATCAATCTTCTATCCCTCCATTGAACTCCAACTCTTCTCCATGCCTTCATCAGTTTCTTCCAGTCCACTCTGTCGAACGCCTTTTCGTAGTCCACGAAACATATGTATACATCCTTTCCTATTTCGCAGCTTCGTTCAGTTCTTACTCTCAGCGACCCAATTGCATCTCTAGTTCCCATGCCCTTCCTAAAGCCGAGCTGATCATCTCCTATCTCATGTATTGCATCTGTTTTCGCTTGCATAAAACATACTGATCAAGATCTTTGACGCATGTGTAATGACTAAATTTGAATTCGTCATACATTTTAGCATGGGAATTTTAGGGAGAGGGTTTCCCATTGCCCTTCTCTCGGTGTTTTTAAGGAGATACCATCTCCTAGCGTCAACATCCTCTATCTTCCGTCTTTCGGTTTCTTCGCCCACCCACGCATATACCGGCGGTTGCTCGGTCGCCCACCACGCTCTTTGTTTTCGAACAGGGGACCTCGTGAAGGTGGCTTGGTTGGACATTTGTGTAGCAGAGGCTATTTGAGACGCTTGCTTGTCCCCGCTGCCAGCGTATCGTCACATATCTGGCAAACCTTCCTCCTTTTTTGTCCGGGCTTAGGACTGGCACAGGAATGTTGTTGGTTCCCTGTGGCGGAGGATGGATGCAGCAGTTTAACGCCCAGGACTATCTAGTAAAGATTTAACTTAAGACAATTCAGATAAATAATAGCGCGTATCGACAATGTCAGTGACAGCGACAATGTCGATGCCTACCAGATCTGAAATTTTATTATTTTTTAGGAGTTCTTGGAATCATATGGTGCGTAGTGTGGCTTCTGCTAGTCAGTGACACACCCGCGCAACATCCACGCATCACAGCTAACGAACGCAAATACATTGAGTCGAGCATAGGAGGAGGAGAACACCATCTTCCTGTAAATACGATTTTCATCTGTATTGAATTGTGTTGGAAAGCACGATAAGATTGCTTTCTCATTTCAATAATGCAGTAATTTGCGTGTTTAAACTCGCCTTATGTTGTCTTTCTCTGACGATTCCCAGAATCTGCCGATTTTTATTAGTCCTGCTTTTTTGTTAAATAACTACAGCTACTAATTATGTTACTCTACGCCTTGAAACTATTTCGTTCAGTGCTACAGTTTTTTTAAATTGCTACCTTGTAGATACATTTGACAGGTGGATTTCATTAATCAAAAAGCCAGTTTGAGGCGTGAATTGGTGAAATGTGCTAGTGATAAATCTAAACAAATTGCCATACAACATTCTACATCCAAGTTCCTGTAATTAGCCAGCTTCACACCGTTAGAGCTCAATTTTTAGATACGAGAATCTTGAATCGAACGAGATGATATGAATGAAGAACGTGACGGCCTAAGGCAGATTCGAACCAGCACCCTTCCGGCAAAATCATCTGCAAATTAGCACGATTCCGACATTGATTATCTTGACTTAATTTCAAGCTGACACAAATGAGCATTTTTTGCCGAAGCGCAGGGCAATTCAGAGTGAAGAACTTCAAGGCCTTTTAATGATCCACCACGGCTTAGGCAGATTTGAACCACCATCGCGCAACACATACGTAGCTTGATGTCAAATAAACAAGAAGAATTCGATCACTTAGCCCCTCTTCTGCCGTCTACTTTTAAGTTACTATGGGAGTCGAATTGAATTGTCCATCTCGTCTTACTACTGATATTACCAATTCCGACGCCCTCTGATGCTCTGTGGACCTTATGAAGGTTTGCTGGAAGCAAAAGCGCCGAAGCGCATAGCTTACGAATAATGACATAAAATTATTAACAATTTGCCTCTTTACAGTTGAATAAGACGCCTTGGATGTCGTTTGCCAAATCTCCAGCAGTCTGGGCAATCTGTGCAGGACATACAGCTGGCAACTGGGGAACATACACATTACTAACAAATCTGCCAGCTTACATGAAGGAAGTTCTTAAATTTGATATTAAGTCGGTAAGTCATTGTTGTTGATCGCAATCGTTTTGGTTGTCCATAATTTGTTTGACGATCAAAGAATTATGCTTAGCCCGTTGAGAAAATCTCCGTTGGCTATATGAGTTGTTGAGTTGTAAGTAGGCCTACTAAGCGTGCATTTCTACTCTTTTCGCCAGGGACGAACGTCCCATCAAGACAACCGGATATGAGTGAAAACAGCGTGATGCAACTTCAATACTGAGCTACCTATAGTTCTAAAACAAGAATGGAAGCCTTGTACGTTCTAAACACTTCTTTTAGTCATACTGGCACGTTCTTTTTGTTTATTGTGACAATAAAGACACTATTATAAACTAATTAATTTAGGTTTCACATTTGAAATCAACGGCAAAAGCCATAGTTGTAAAAAACATTTCCCCCGTTTTTTATTCTCTCACAAAAGAGTCATCTTCTTTGTTTTTATTTTTCCATTGTTTTTATCCTATTTTTAAAAATTTATTTAATTTTATTTATTTATTTACTTTCTGTTATTATTTACCTTTAATTTCATTTTTGATGATATTTCTTATGTTTTCCGCCAACTCTCAAGGATTCAGCTAACTAAAGCCATTATTTCATCGTTTAACATCATTTCAGATATATCCTGCGTGTTATACTGTTATAGGTTCCTAATCAAGGTATTCAAGGTTAAAATGCGGTTTTAGATGTGGCAAAGTCAAATTATTTTCCGTTTCGTTTTTTTTGGGTGGTTTTTCATTTTTTTTCGAGAAAACGACATTTTTTGTTTTTTATTCAGTTTTCATGCCTTTTAATCATTTGTCTCGCCTATTAAGAATATCGTAATCGTATCCGGAAAGTCAGAATACGACAGCGTTGAAACGGTATGATGAAAGTAGAAGAATTAGGTATCATTAGGATATGAAAAGTAAATAGCGATGTTTTCAATCTGCAGGTAGGTCCTGACGTCCAAGACAAATCTGTATTTCATATAATGAAAAAATAATAGAATTTTAGAACTTAAAATAGAACTTATCAAATTAAAAAAGTCGTTGCTCAGTTGGATGAAATATCGTTCTTTTCTGACTGATTGTCATTGATTTCGATAATCACACTGCATTGATTCGATAGCATAATAAATATGAGCGTCGTTTGCTTAAACTTTATGCCGCAGAATGGCTTGTTTTCTGCAATACCGTACGTTCTCTTCTGGTTCTTTATCAATGTGGGCGGGGTTCTATCGGACATGCTCAGACAACGTGGATGGAAGACAAAAACAGTGAGGAAAATAATGATGACCTTAGGTAAACTTCATGTTATTTAAATGTTCTACTTGAAGAAATTGACATTATGATTGCAATGTAGCAATTAACTTTCAAAATTGTCACATGTAATGTAAATGTAAATCTTCGAGAATTTCTCAGTGCCCACAAAGTCACGACAGGGAGACCGGCGCTATATCAAATCAAGTTCGTTCCGGTGCTAGGTCGAAATCGGGGAGATCAAGCCGAGGAGACCGCTGTGTAAGCGTGGTTGTCATTGATGGTGGTAGTTGAGTGGAACCTGATTAGAATCTTGATAAGATAGCTTGATGAGCTCGGTTTCAGTCGTGAATGGAAAGCAGCAGCAAAACAGGTGGAATCCGATTGAGAGAATTTTAGTCGCGGCTATTGATCAAGAGAATAATTCCCAAGAAACGAGCTGAGCGCACGACTCATTGACCAGACTAATTGATCCGCAACCAGAGAGTGGCAGAGACAACTGATAACTAATCACAAGGGACGCTCCAACCTCATCCGCAGTGTCTGTCTGTCCGTCATTAACTGGGACGTCATGTCGAATCTTGCTTTGACTCGAAGCCAGAAGACCAGCCTGGCACCAGCCAATTTAGAGGGATGCTGATTCTTATCAGCCGTTTTGCCGCCTTATTCGGCTGCACCGGCTGGCTAGTTAGCCTCCAACAGGTGGTGTTAATGAAACATCCACTAGGCCTGTCCTTCATTCAGATCATCATACTCGGATTCCACTTCGGTTAGAGATACAATTTTGTAATGGATGCACTGAGGAACAGCACTGCAGCAAACGGCGGGGCAATATCGACGTGATTGACCAGGGCTCCTGTAAATGGAGACCATTTAACCCCACAGCAATAGATAGAACGGCAATCGATGTCAGCCAACGAAGACATTTGAGAACAGGGGTTATGGGAGTCTCAGTGATTGCCCATGCTGGACGTTTATTGGAGGCATTTAATTTGTTCGGAATCGATGTGTAGAAGAGTTTGGAGTAAACTACAGTACTAGACTGGTTTCAGTTTAGAAGATCGTTAGATCGCTTCATCCAAAAATTAATACAGGCAATCAACATTAATTGCCTAATAACCGACATTAATTACCTAATAATCACGGTCAAAAGGTTTAAAAAAATCACGGCATACTTTTGCAAAAATAAAAACACACCCATGATTCACGGTGCTATTCAAAGTTTTGAACTCACAATTTCCGTTAGGGGCCTCAACTCTGTAGGCAAACTGTCAATTGTCGGCAGGGAGTTACGAAGACTTGGTATCAGCATTTGTGGCTTGTCTGAAACTAAGTGGCCAGGCAGCGGTCACTTCAATTCCATCGAAGGTCATAGGATTCTTTAGTCTGGAGGTCAAGGACCCCGCGAACATCACGGAGTGGCCATCTGGCTTGACAGGACCATTGCGCCCTGCCTGATAACCGGATCAGCAGTAGAGTGATCTCGGCAACGATCGCCGCCACACCAAAAAATTTTACGAACATCCAGTGCTATGCACCAACGGCAGATGGGCTTGATGAGGAAGTCGATCAATTCTATAGAGAGGTCACACAAGTGCTGTTTCTTGGCAGGTACGGCTACGGAGAGAGAAATGACAGAGGTCAGTTGCTGATTGACTTATGTGCTGAGAACAATTTGGTCATTGCCAACACCCGTCACCAACTGCACCCCAGGAACAGATACACTTACAAAAGCCCTGTTGATACCTATAGATCTCAGATCGATTGTATTCTGGTACCCAGGCAATGGATCCAATCGGTTTATAAGTGCAAAACCCGACTTGACGCGAATTGTGATACTGATCACAATCTTGTCTTTCTGAAATTCAAACTCCGTTTCAGAAAAACTAAACCTCATACGCTTCCTTTTTTGGACTTAGACAAACTGCGAGACCCGCAGGTAGAACATGACTATGCAGTTGAAGTTACCAACCGCTTCGCTGCTTTAAGCTGAGTCACAGAATCCAGTCCTCCCACTGACTTGTGGTCTCAGCTCAAAAAGATCATCATAGAATCGGCGCAAAAGATTGTTCCCAAAGACTCGGAGAAGCATAAAAACTGGATTTCGGTTGAAGCTTTCGCGCGAAGCCAATGCGAAATCACCGGTGGAATATAAGACTTTGAGAGGAGAAGTGCAAAGAAGACTTAGGGAAGACAAACAAGCCGAACTTGATGCGCTCTGCTGCGAACTGGAAGAAAATGCAAAGCGTGGAAACTGCAGATCGGTTTACAAGACAGTAAAAAATCTCACCAGATCGTTTCAGGCGCGAAAAATAGATATCAAGGACGTCTCTGGAAAGAAGTTAGTTGATCCGATGAAGGTTAATGAACGTTGGAAGGAATATTGTGAAGGACTTTACACAGGCAATTTTGAAATAACGTTCGAAATTACGGAAAGAGAACCGCCTCCACTGCGAGAAGAATTCAAACGCGCTTTGCTCTTCGCACAAAGCCTCGGGACCGGACGGAGTCGCCACCGAGCTTCTCAGACTTGGTGGTGATATGACTCTTACCATGTTACATAAGATTTGTACTGATGTATGGATATCGGGAGTCTGGCCCGACGATCGGACGCAATCGGTTTTTATCCCTTTACGGAAAAATGGGATCCGCTTTGTTGCGAGAACTACAGACCATAGCGCTAGTTTCGCACGCCAGCAAAATTCTCCTAAGGGTCATCTTGGAGCGCATTCAAACCAAACTTGACAATGAACTGGCTCCTGAGCAGGCCGGTTTCAGACCCAATCGAGGCACACGCGATCAGATTACGAACCTCCGGATCATCATATAAAAGGCAAATGAGAGAAGTCAGAATCTCTACTTTTGCTCCTGAGCAGGCCGGTTTCAGACCCAATCGAGGCACACGCAATCGTTCGGCTAGTAAAATGACAACTAATAATGACGAACCTGGAACCCCCTTGATGTTGATCGGAATGGAATAGTCCAAAAAGAAGATCGAGACACTCGATGGTTGAACGACAAAATTTGTAATCAAGATACCATTCAAACTCTTGCGACACAGATGAAGAGAAGTCGGAAACTCGACACCCGACATCAGTAAGCCACAGAAAATCCGAAAAGAAACGAGCGATTTTCGCCACGGACGTAAAAATCTGTCGAAATAACAACCAATCAACCAACGTGGCTGCTACCATAGAGCTATCAACCCTTACAATCTTCGAGGAGGAGGCATCAGAGTTTGGCCTACACGTCAATTGGCAGAAAACAAAGGTTCAGAGTCTGAGCGATTTCCTTCCACGGCCTCCGGACATCATGGTTGAGGGGGAGGTGGTCGAGTGTGTTGAGTGTATTTGGGCGCGCTCACCCATGAGTCCTGTCGGAGCACACGGAGATTTCAAGACGACTGGAAATGGCAAGCGGAGCATTTGGATCCCTAAAAAATAACATCTGGTCCACTCGTATCAGCCTCAGTACTAAGATACGACTATTCAGCTCATATGTCATGCCAGTTCTCCTCTACGGCTCTGAAACATGGTCCATAGGAAGGCGGGATCAGCTGTGCCTAGACACACTTGGCACTAAGTGCTTGAGGGCCTTATGCAGCATCAAGTGGTCCGACTTCATCTCCAATGAGGAGGTCTACGCTAGAACTGGACAAAGAACGGTATGTGGTCCTATTAGACGGAGGCGCCTGGGGCTGTTTGGGCACATTGTTCGAATGCCAGCAGACTCTGATTCGAGACAGGCACTACTGGCGCAGGAAACGCCCTCGAGGGCGACCTAGATCTACTTGGCTCAAGAAGATTGATGAAGAATTAGCAGGGTTGGGCATGGACCTGAGCATGGCCATCACAGCGGCTGGGAATCGAACACTGTGGAGAAATTTAATAAACTCATTGTGCATCGCTCCCATTGGTGGAGTAGGCGGCGAATGATGATGATGATGATGAATAGCTTGCCCTATAACTTTACGCCGTCTCTCAATAGCAAGGGGGATAGCAACTTATTAGAGTTCCCTACGGGCGTTTAAAATTTCTGTTAGTTGTCGTTTTCATTTTCTCGTTTTAAAGGTAATTATGTAATTTTATTTAATAGGCACAGTATGTCCTGGTCTTCTTTTGATTGCAACGGGCTACGTACCATGTGAGCAGACATCGATTGCAGTTGCCGTTCTATCTATTGCTGTGGGGTTAAACGGCCTCCACTTTACAGGAGCCCTCGTCAATCACGTCGATATAGCCCCGCCGTTTGCTGGAGTGCTGTTTGGAATATCGAATACAATGGCCACAATACCCGGTTTTATTGCTCCACTTGTTGTAAAAGTTGTCACTCGTAACGTAAGTATTTGCTTTCTGAAAATTCTGTATAATATAATACCATGTTTGTATGTAAAATGTATATATAATTTTCTTTAGGCTGTATCATTAAAAAAAACGGTTGACAGACCGCACATTGTTAACGTGTAGGCCTACTACATCAGAACACACAAATATCTCAATATTAGGTATATTGCTATGATTTTCGCGAAATGATAATTAGCTAACTCTCTGCCTAGTTAATTAGTCGACTGTATAATGAATATTATCTATTTCCCTGGAACAAACTTCCGTATAATTTTATAACCTTTAGCGCCTCATCTTAAATGCTTCACCGCCGAATTCGATTAGGCTAATTGCTGCAGGATATAACCACCATCATTCTGCTTCAATTAAAACATAAAGGTTGTCTGTGGTGGATACAACAGGAAATGATCTCGCTAATTTCTTATTGGAGGGAAGGGGGAGAGTCTAAAAAGAAAACCATGGACATCATAGACAATTGAACTTGCAGCCAATGTTTTAAGACTACATTACATCGCACATCTTGACATTCAATTGTATTTTATCAAGTCAGGGCATCACTTTTAGTAAATAAAAGAAAAACGGGCAGAGGAAAGCTGAAGAAGAGGATCCAAGTGGTTGCGGTACGTGACGTTTGGGCGCCGCCGTTTGGGCGCCGGCCGTTTGGGCGCCGCCGTTTCGGCGCCGGCTGTTTGGGCGCGACGCCGTTTGGGCGCCGTACGTTTCGGCGCGGAAGAAGTTATGTAATGAAATAGCACTTAAAACTCTTTATTTGTCCAGGAATTTTTAATTCAGCTATGTTTTGTAATGTGCATTGTTAAATTTAATGTTAACACGTCATGTTACCCAAGGGAATGATTTTATGTTAAATAAAAGCATTCCACAAAGAACTGAATTACTTTCAGAAGTTCAATGTTCGATTTAATCTTCACAAACCCAATGTTTTAAAAGATTATGGTTATTAAAAGCGTTATAGAGATACAGTAATTAGTTTCAAATGTTCAACGTCAAGGTTAAGAAGGAGGCTCTTTCGTATGTAATTATATCTACAAACGTCAATGTTATTCTTTCGCGCCGCAACGTCCGGCGCCCAAACGGCGTCGCGCCCAAACGGCCGGCGCCGAAACGGCGGCGCCCAAACGGCCGGCGCCCAAACGGCGGCGCCCAAACGTCCTGATCCGAAGTGGTTGACCCCTCCGTAGAGAGGGATTGATTCAAGGGTAAACGGACATTATCCCCCTGGACACTATCCCCCCCGGACACTATCCCCCCCGGACATTATCCCCCCCGGACATTATCCCCCCCGGTTTTTCGTAGGACATTATCCCCCCCGGACATTATCTCCCCTTCATGTACAAATCAGGGTAAGCGTCGTGAGGGTCGGTTAGGGTCAGTGTAAGCGTCGTGAGGGTCGGTTAGGGTCAGTGTGAGGGTCGGTTAGGGTCAGTGTAAGTGTCGTGAGGGTCGGTTAGGGTCAGGGTAAGCGTCGTGAGGGTCGGTTAGGGTCAGTGTGAGGGTCGGTTAGGGTCAGGGTAAGCGTCGTGAGGGTCGGTTAGGGTCAGTGTGAGGGTCGGTTAGGGTCAGTGTAAGTGTCGTGAGGGTCGGTTAGGGTTAGTGTTAGGGTTAGTGTCGTCATTAGATGAATGAACGAATTGGAATCGTATACAGTCAGTAGGCCCACAAAGGTTTGTTAACGTGATTTGAACTTCGTAGACTTATTAGCGTCAATCATTTTTGGGTAATAGACTGGGGGGGGGATAATGTCCTACTTCGGGGGGATAATGTCCGGGGGGATAATGTCCGGGGGGATAGTGTCCGGGGGGGGGATAGTGTCCAGGGGGGATAATGTCCTACAACCGATTCAAGCATGAAGGAAAAAAAAGACATCGTTCGAAACATAGCCCGATTATTTCAGTTACATACATGTAAACAACAGCGTAAAATGTAGGTGCTCAATTAATTTCTTCTAATTTCCAGCAGTTGCTGATCTTCCAAAAAATGTAATATTCGTTTTGATATTTGTCAACAGTCGACTCAGGAGGAGTGGCAAATTGTCTTCTACATCACATTTGCCGTCTATACTGTGGGAGCCATTCTTTTCTGTCTAATGGCAGACGGCGAAATACAGGACTGGGCGCGTCCTTTTATGGGTGAAGCGATCGAGATTCCAGACAAAATAATCCGAAGTCCATCTGTAGCTCTTGATGATCCACGACACCAACTGGACGCCGGAAGTCGAGCACTGTAGAAATTCTAATAAACTTTTTATTAGCTATGACCTGCGAACTTTTCCGTTCTATGTCGTAATCAATTGTCATATGTAGGCTAGTAGTGTCTCAAAATGAGTGATTTTTTGGGGACGTTCACCATTTTGACATTGAGAACATTTTACATTACCGGGTAGTCTACTAACAAATGATATGGGCATTCTGTATTGCATTTTCTACTGTATGCTTAATTATAGGAAATCCAGTTGTGCGCCTCTCTGTTTACTTCGATTTTAAGAGTGTTTGATGTAGCAAGCCTAATCAGCTGCACATTTATTTCGAATAGATAACTTAGTCTGATCACAGATGCAGTTTTTATCGACTAGAATTAACTTTTTTAACATAAATTTCGCATTTTGTACATAGGTACCCTAATAGCAAATCAAACGCCTGGTCTTCCGTATTTTGCATTGTACCAAGACTCGGAATATCAATTTCAATGGGATGACTTATTTTTTATTTATCAATAGTAGCCTAGGCTATTAGTTGTAGATTTGTACATCCAGTTCAAGCCTATTTCCGAGAGCTTCCGGGTCATAAAATGATATTCAATTAATCAGGCTGTTTGTATGTGCACTTGCTATAGCGCCCCTTCAAGCTCTCACCACTCAGGGGCGCTCCCGAATGCAGAGCGGACATTGCATCGGAGTTTCACGCCGGAGCGCTGAAGGACTTGAAGGACATGCCCAAGGTCTTTACGCGCTGAGGTGGATTCGAACCTCGAACCTTCCGGCTCCAAGGCAACGACGCCACCACTAGCCTATACCACCGCGCCCCACAAGCATCTAACCATCGAGCATACGCTTTCACTCATCTGCTTTAATTGCAAGAGATCTTTCCGAGTCCTCTTACATGCTGTAAGAGCAATGCTTTCCATCCGGCTGATTTGTGTCATGATTCTGCCAAAAATCCTAATTTCATATGCATGCAAATTTCAGTCCTCAATCATCCATTACAGTCATTAGGCTACTTTCGATCTGTGCTCTGCAATCGATAATAATTGTAGTCTAGAATTTTTCTGCCCCTGTTAATAAGCCTAAGAAGCGAATAAGTAAGTAACTCACAGCCCGCACAGCTCTCGCAATTGCGTTCTATCTTCAATAATATTTTTCATAAGTCCTTATAACAAGTAGCCTAGTTTTCACCATATCTGTCTAGGTTTTCCCGCATTAATTGGTTTCTATCGTGATTTTCACAGCATATTACGGTAACACGAGCAGAAATTATTCGATTTTCATTCTTGCTCAATTCTTCATCCTATCCTTCTTTAACCGACTTGTCCTTTTCTATTGTCTTGTCATCGTTTTCCGTTAACTGCCCATTGACCAGTAGTGCTGTTGATTATTACCAGTTAATTTTATTGCTTTCCAGTTTTTAATCTAGTTCCCCTCCTCTGAGGGGAATTCAAGTTTCTCGGGGGAAGACAATTCAGCGTCCGGAGGACGCTCATGAGGCGCGTAGCGCCGAGATTGAGAGTGGGAAGGGAATGGAAAGGGGGCACATCCCCACAGAAACTTGTTGAATTTCCACATTGCAATGGCAGCATTTTAAGGTGTCATCCTAACAAAATAGATGTAGCCTACTTTTCTGAGCCTCGTCAGAAACTTGTTGAATTTCTACATTCGTAATCGTCATCGTAAACTAAAAATTTATAAAGCGCCACTCGAAAGCCAAGCGCGGGGCACCAGCTTATTCACGAGCGCTGCGTTGAGTCAGAAGGGTTGTCCGAGAGAGTAGTCCGTGGTGGTCCGGGTCGACTTACTATAGGATCATAGGGCGGAACATATTAAGGCGGGTGTCGTCTGGGCCGGAAATAGGAGGGTGGAGGATTAGATGAGACAGATTAAGAGTTCTTAAAAAGGAGTGTCTTACGCTTCGAGTTAAAAGCCCGAGGAGTGATTGATAGAGGAGCCTGAGGAAGGCGATGGCGTGTGATTTGTAATGATGGTGGAGGAACTGAAAAGGATCAGAATTCAGGAGGCAGACCATCCCAAAGGCGTGGTGCTGAGTTGGATATTGCTTGGTTGAAGAACTTGAGATGATTTGTGACCGGCGGTCGAGAGAGTGTAAGGCAAGTGGTCCGGGTAAAACCAGTGGCGGCGCCAGACACTTTTTGTAGCCAGGGCAGTCACACAAGTAACCAGGGCAGAGGTTGAATCGCGTGCTCGGTAGTACGGGCATACATATTAAGCTTATAATTTGGCGCCATCGTCAGGGCCGGATTAAGACATGTTCAACATGTTCAGCCGAACAGGGGCCCACACTTTTGGGGGCCCACACTTTAGGGCCCACACATGCGATTTTTTTAAGGAAACAAAAAAATTGGCATTTTCTACCGAAATTTCGACCAAACGACTGAAAAACTGTCATAAGATGTTTTAGTCGAAGATCCCCCAACAAATTTTCAGAACAGGGCCCCAGCATTTCTTAATCCGGCCCAGGCTACCGTGCTCGCCATAAAGTGATGCCACAGCTGGGTTTTGCACTAGATCTGGATTTTTTGCCTTCGTCTGGATTTCTGTTTTTTTTTGGAGGGTGGGGGGGGGGGTAATTTCGGGCTTATTTTAGTTACTTGACCATTGTACACTGTGTCCGGATAAAAATAGTCTAGAATGTGCGAGAACCTTCCACACCTATAAATAGCTACAGGTAGTAGTATAGATAAAGATGCCTTGAGCCCACCATGCACTTCAGTTTAGTTGTACGTTTGACTAGGTGCATAGCCTGTAGACACAACTCAGATGGAATGAAGAGGCTGCACGTATCCTGCTGACGCATTCTGCTATGTCTGCGGTCAATTTATGAAGACAAAAGCAGGATGGTATACAGAGGGGAAAAGAGAGCCATGAAGTTTGCAATACCAAGAATCTGGCGAGAACCCACTGACGACTCGAGCAATTGCTACTTCTGCATGGTGGATCATTCCAGACGTCGCACTGGAAAGAATGCAGCTTATATCATATATCCCGACCTTCCTTCATCCATGGCCCCAGTGCCACACAGCCCTGAGCTTCCGGTACCCACTTTTCCGGATAGACATCAGTCGCCTTCAGAAGAACAAAGTATATCATAGTCAGAGAGCGATGTAGACGTTTTAGATCCAGACTATAATTTTCTAGTTCATGACAAAACTCCGTACTATCCAAACCAATAAGGCCTCAACGACTTGATCAGAGATCTTGGTCTCACCAAGTCCAATGCAGAACTTTTGACCTCTAGACTCAAGCAGTGGAACCTGTTGGATGATAGTGTTCAAATCGCAGATCAGAGGAAGCGTCAGCAATCAAGCATTTTCAAGCTTTTTACCAGTCAAGATGGACTCTGCCTCTGTCACAACGTGACCGGTCTTTTTCATGAAATTGGAATCGACTGCAATCCGAACGAGTGGCGTCTCTTCATCGACAGTTCAACTTGGAACCTCAAAGCCGTGCTACTCCATAATGGGAACAATTATCCGCCTCTTCATCTGGCTCACTCTGTACACTTCAAAGAGGATTACAACAGCGTGAAAACCTTGTTGACCGCCTTGAAGTACGATGTCATAGGAGACTTCAAAATGGTATCGTTCCTGATGGGTCTGCAAGGGGGTTGGACAAAGTTTTCTTGCTACCTTTGCCTTTGGGACAGCAGAGACAAAAAGGCACACTGCCACAAGCGGGACTGGCCCCAGCGCGGACCGAGTTCAATCTGGGTAGTAAAAATGTCAAGTGGAAGCAACTGATCGATCCTCGGAAAGTGCTGATGCCACAACTGCATATTAAATTGGGTCTAATGAAACAATTTGTCACGGCTCTAGATAAGGAATCGGTAGCTTTCAAATACCTTCAAGGTTTCTTCCCTATAGCTGTCTGAGGCAAAGGTCAAAGCTGGTGTCTTCGTCGGACCACAAATAAAGAGAATCATGGAGTGTAAGGATTTCTCGAAGATGCTTTCTAGGACTGAGAAAGCGGCTTGGAATACCTTTGTCGCGTTGGTTAGAGGCTTCCTGTGCATAAACAAGGCCGACAACTATGTAGAGCTGGTTGAGACTCTAGTGAAGAACTACAGTATATGTCCCTGAAAGTTCATATCCTTGATGCTCACCTTGATAACTTCAAGGAGAACATGGGAGCATACTCGGAGGAGCAAGGCGAGTGCTTCCACCAGGATATTCTAGAGTTTGAACGTCTCTACCAAGGACAGTACATTGAGAACATGATGGGAGACTACATCTGGGGCTGATTCGTGAAAGTGATTTACGGTATAACCGTAAATCTCGAAAAACTACGCATTTATAAATTTCGGGTGGTTCATTTTTTTTATTATTCTAGTATTGATACATGTTTCTTTAGAGTAATTTTGTGGTTTCTTGTCACCTATATAGTTTTCATATGACTTTACGTGAACAAAAACAAACAATTCGCTCGTTTGTTGTGGAAATAGACTATTTCTTTTATATATCATTCTCCAGTCCACAAAAGCAAAGTTTAAACAGAATAACAACCATTTCCTATACTTTTGAGACACAAATAACCAGGAAATCACACTTATTGCCCAGGAACAAAAATCGTGTTACATAGTGTAATCAATAAGTCGCGCCTCGGTACGTAGAACCAGTTACAGGCGGTCAATCTGGTCAGCCGGTAGCCCATCATAGAGGGTGCTACGCTGCTGCAGTAGTCAAGGCGGGAAACTATGAAACAGTGGACAAGGACAACTCATGCATAATTTAGTCTAACCAAATAACCAGCAGTAAATTTCTTTAATTGAATAAGAAGATTAAAATAAAAATGTTATGACAAGTTCCTCAAGCAGAAGTTTTAAACTCATATTTATACTAAAACAGATTATGAATTTTTATTAAGTCATCACAAACTGTGAAAGTTATTTATTTTGGGTGCTTGGATGAAGACAGCCTCTTTATCTTTACATGATCTGCTGAAGTCTTTGCATCTTGCTCCTCTTGTCCATGTTCTGCATGTATTTCTGCTATATGTTGTAGAAACTAAAAAAACATGCAAATGACAGACTTTTACAATTAAGTTGTCAGAGTAGGTCGACTACTAATAAATGCCCAACAACTGTTTAAACATCTTTGAACTTTATAGTTTCAAGAGCAGAGGTCTGGATCACTAAGAAAGATTTTGGATCACCTTCAACAGGACTTCTTTCAAGAGATTTATAGAACTGCACAACCTCTTCTTTCCCTTCTCAACGAGCGGCCTACGTCCAATGGCCATAGGCTATTATTGGCGCAGACTGACCTCTGAATGCGCCAAGAAATATGCTAGCGACCAGGCAACATCTTATCTGTCATCGAAACAACTGGTCACCGAAACTGAACTAGGCCGCATCCTAGCATTGTCTTATGGTGATCTGGAAACTTGTTTTCTATTGCAACGCCTCTCTATAACTGTTCAGCGTTTCAAACTCGGTGGCATTTAGAGGCACGTTAGCTGTGCCAGTCCCAGAAGAAATATAATTAATGGCACTTTTATCTTCATTTAGTTAAATAGCTCTGCTTTCCCCTGTTTATTGTACATCCTGTAACTGATGCTGTTTGTTGAAGATATTAAAAAGATAACAACAAATAATCATAATAAAAAATATAAAAAATCATCAACGATATAATTCATCGTAGTCTGATCAAAGCCGTTTTTCCAGCGATCAAAGAGCCAAGGGGAATGCTGCGCTAGGACGGTTGAAGGCCTGACGCGTGCCTGACCGGTACCACCCTTATACCGTGAAAAGCGGACAGAAGCCTCGTTTGGGACGCCACTGTGGTCGATACCCTGGCATTATGCGGGACTTCGATCTGTCCATTCTCATTCTTTGGTTCCACTGTGTCTTAATTCATGTGTAGACCTATATTAAAACAAATGAATATTGTTGCATGACTTCTGCCCCTTTAGGGTAGGCATAAGCTTTGCATTCCCAGAAGCTGCACCATTTTTTGTAAGCAATGTCAAATACTATGGCTCATTAAGTGACTGATTGACTAATTGACTAATTTAGATTTAAACTTTCACATATCGAGGTGGTTTAGGTACTGTTATTCCGATATCATCGTTGCAAAATTTCAGGTAAACTAGAACCCAAAATACACTCGATATAGCATCAAATGCTAAAAAATGCATCGGTTTCTGGGGCTCTGTCCCAGGCCCCGATGGGGTAACTTACGACGCTCCCCATACCTCCTAATCGTTAGGGGCTTCTTGCCTTCGGCAATCACGGCTTCGCATGTTTCGCACTTGTTATTATTACTCCTACTAAGAATTTCCATTTGGTCCCCCCCAACTTTTAGGACGTGGTTGCGCCCATGACCTCACAATGACTCTCCCTTAATGCTGCCAACTACAACTCTGGACCTTAGAAATGCCTCTCTCTGGGCCCAGGATATCTCTAATTAAGGGACAGCATCGTGATGCCTCCCAAATTTTAACATAAAATTGACCACCCAATTTTGCAGACCAAGCTCCTTAAGCATGTTCCTAAGGGAGCTAGAGCAAGTGTTGGTAGGTTGCTCACCACTGTGATCAACCGCATTCTATCAGACCCACTCGAGTCCTCTGCATGAAAACCTTTCTTCTTCTTCTTCTTTGGGGCCATTATTCTGGAGCAGCCAGTTAGAGGAGGGAAACGCCACAACCTCACATCCTCGATTAAAAAGCGGGTTCATGAATTCTTCACCGCATGGCCAATTAAATCGGCTGAACTGTTAGCCCAGGATCCACAAACAACTAGGTAAAGAGGATGCCCAACAATGACCATTCAATTGCTGCAGCAGTGTCATCTAAACTGGAAGATGCGAACATTAGGGCCACAGTCAGAATTCTTTGTTCTGATGATAAGCCAATTCATGTTTGTGAGGAAACGCTTGAGGAACTGTGTTTGAAACATCCTGCCCCTCCTTGTGACCGACCCTCCATCCCTCTGCAAGCCAATTCCAACCCTTTTCAAACAACAAAATCTGATGTGCTTAGGCTCATGCACACTTTCCCTGTAGGATTTTCAGAGGGGCCAGATCTGCCAGATGGTCTACGACCCCAGCATATCTTAGACTTAGTAAAATGTGCTGATTCTGGTGCCGAACTGGTTTCTGCTATTACTGCTCTGATAGAGTGGGAAATGCCCTACAGAAGTGTCTTCCATTTTTTGGCAGTACCCTCTTCGCTTTGTGAAACAAGTCTGGCGACCTATGTCCAATAGTCATTGGGTATTACTCGCATAGGCTTGGGAATGGGGCATGCAAGCGACTCAAATAGCCTCTGCTGCTCAAATGTCCACCCACACCATCTTCACGGGGTCCCTCCTGTTTCAACAGAGTGCGTGGTGAGCGACCGAGTGCTTGCCGGTATAAGTGAGTGCCCTATGGGCGAAGAAGCTGAAGGACAGACGATGGACGGCATTGACGCTCAGAGATAATGTCTCTCTGTAAAAACACAGGGAGGAAGGCAACGTATATGCCTACATCAAAACCTCTCTACTTATCACGAGTTATATAGAAAATGATGCCAAACAGAAATTCAGATAACGACGTTAACGATTCAATCCAGACACTGGAGAGAGTCGTGTTCGGCAGGGGGAGACAAGGCTCCTTCGGTCGTCAGCAAGCGAAATCCTTCCAAACAGAAACAGACATGAAAAAGGAAAGACTAAACATAGGGACATGGAACATAAGAACGATGGCAAGACCAGGAAAGCTGACAAATGTGATAGGAGAGATGAGGAGGACAGAACTTAACATACTAGGACTGGCAGAGGTAAGATGGAAAGAGGGAGGAGAGCTCATAAGAGAGGGCATAAAAGTTGTTTATGCTGGAGGAGATAAGAGCCAGAACGGGGTGGCCATTCTAATGTCGGATAGAGTAGCCAGATGTGCGACAAGAGTGGAAAGAGTCGAGGACAGGATGATCTTAGTGACAATACGGGGTCACTCAGTGGACATAACAATTAGGCCTACAAAAATGTTGTGTTTCCGGTAACAGAGCTAAAAAAAATTGGGTAGGTAGGTCAAAAAATATTTTTATTTTGGTAAAATATTTTGATACAGTGATTATCCGAAAAATTATACTCCACGACTTTTTTTGCACAAAAGTACACGCTGCAACAAAGTACGTGTTCTAAATAAGTATAAACTGCCTATTTCCGGACTGTCTGCACCTAAAACTGCTCTAGAAAGCAGTCCTATTAATTTCATTTTGTTGACGTCTTTTCTGTTATGTCAATACAAATGTCAAAAAAATATTTAAAAAATTGTAAAAAAAATGTTGTTATTCAAATTTAAAAAAATTTAAATTTTTTTTTTTTTTTTACAAAATTATTTTAGGGGCTCAGTATGACAACGAAGACAAGATTGTAAAGAGCATTGGTGCTGACAGTGCTGCTGTATGGAGCAGAGACATGGTGGGTGTCCAAAGCAAACATGAAGAGGCTAGAGGCAGCTCATCATAGATGGCAGAGGAGGATACTGGGGATTACTTGGAAGGATAAAATCAGAAATGAAGACGTAAGGAAAAGAACATCTATGGAGAAATTAGAGGAGATGATGAAGAAATTGCGACTGCGGTGGTTGGGACATCTACACAGATCGACTGAAGAAAGAATCATGAAGCAGGCAATGGATTGGACTCCGACTGGATGGAGGAGAAGACGAGGACGACCCAGAAAGACCTGGCGAGATATGGTGATGCAGGACATGGAGGACAGCGGAATGACGTGGGAGGTGGCCAAGGCAGCTGCGGAGGACAGAGTGACGTGGAGGAGCTGTGTCGCCCGATGCACTACAAGTGCATGGAAGGACTAAGGTCTAAGGTAAAGGTCAATAATTAATATAATATAACTTAATTGCACAAATATCTATTTTATGCTTATTATATTGGTATAAGACTATAAGTCTATAAGACTAAGTGACAGGTTTTATTCAAATCATGCCTTTAAATTTAAAATTCAATTCTAAATTTATCAAATCCTCACCTTACCTTAGACCTTAGTCCTTCCCGTGCAGCTCTGCACATCGAGCAATGCAGTTTCTCCACTCCACTCTATTCATCGCCACCTCAACAGCATCATTCCACGTCATTCCAAGATCTTGCAAATCCTCTCGTAAAGACTCCATCCAGTTCTTCCTTGGCCTCCCTCTACCACGTCTTCCATCCGGAGTCCAGATTGTTGCTGTTTTGCTCTCCTCTCTTGCTCCATTCTTGCTACATGCCCCATCCACTTTAGTCATCTTTTCTGATGTTAATCTCCATTTTTTCCTGTCCAGTCCATTCTCTGATGTTTTTATTTGTTATTTTATCTCTCCATGAGATGTGTAGTATTCATCTCAGTCACCTATGATGTGCCGCCTCCAATCGCTTTCCATTTGCCACCGTCATTGGCCACGTCTCAGCCCCATACAGAAGTGTGCTCAACACTATAGCCTTGTATAACATGGTCTTAATCTTCAAGCTACATCCATTGCTTTTCCATATCTTCTCTAGTTTCCCCAAAAGTTTTTTTTTAATCAAATCAGTTACTCAAATTTGGCACATGAATGTATATTTCTTAAACGGTTTTTTGTCTGCTAACATTCTATCACAACAAATCTTGCTTTTAAATTTCAATTAAATTATTCTAAATTTATCAAATCAGTCACTCATATTTGGCGCTTGAATGTACGCTTCTTAAAAGTTTTTTGTCTGCTAATATTCTGTCATGAAATTCAACACACGTTTCTTCCATATTCACTTTCACTGATGTCTGACCTGCCGCCGTGAGCAACCGAAATAGTTGACTTAGACCACAAATATTGCAGAATGCAGTACTACCATCAGTCGCACCACTGGCCACTGGACAAGAATGAAAACTCGGCCTTCGGGATCGTCGTTAAAAGAACATTTTCGTTTTGACATTTTACAATTTTATTTTAGTAATTTCATTTAAAATGTTATAACTTAGATTTTTAAATAAAAATTATTATTTATGAAAATGTGCTTTATCAGAATATTATCACTACGACAATATGACGTTTAGAACTGGAAGAGGTTCTAAATATGCATGGTAATAAATAAGAGTGAGATTAAAAATGAATTTACTCGCCAGATGCCAGTAGTAAAATCAAAGAGACGTTGATAAAGTAAGTAAGTATGGGCTATCCTTTATTTGATCACATAATAAATGCACATGAAATAAGATCAGAAAGTCAGGTCATTTTTTTAAAACTGAGACATATTTAGAGTTTGGTCTACCTTTCCCGAGAAACCGGGACATACGATATTTAGAGTTTGGCCTACCTTTCCCGGCAGCTGGGACAGCTAGCAGAAAACCGGGACCGTCCCGGGAAAACCGGGACATCTGGTCAGTCTAATATAGCGCCCCTTCAAGAATTCTACTCAGAAGCGCTCCTAACTACAGAGCGGACAGTGGACACTGAATTGGAGTTTCGCGCTGAAGAATTGCGAGTGAAGGACTTGCCTAAGGTCCATAAATGGTGGCTTGAGGTGGATTCGAACCTGCAACCCTCTGGCTGCAAGGCAACAGACACACCCACTACACCACCATGCTCCACAAATAGTAAATTTAAATCCCAAACCACAAAAACTTAAAGTATTTTACCTGAGGTTTCCTTGCATCTTTTTTGTCCACAAAATCTTTGAACAGCTTGGTTCCATGCATCACTGCCAAGTCATAGTCCTGAAGTACAATATAAAGAAGCATAGTGAGACTACGGAGTCTACGGACAAGAGGTTTAGTGGATTATGAGAAGGTGGTTGACAGAGTAGACTGGAAAAAACTTATGAATACACTTAGACAAAGGGGCATAGATTGGAGGGACAGGAGGAGGCTTATTGGAAACCTACATGAATCAAACAGTCAGGAGTAATAGAAGGAGTAAACTTAATTGTTACGGGGGAGGGGGTTGGGAGGGGGCGGAGCAAGGATGTCCACTATCACCACTCCTCTTTAACATATACAGTAGGGTGGAGTGAAAAAAACGAAAATCGGAAATTCAAAAAGTAATAGCGACCAAAAGTTGCCCAATGACATGGGGTCAAGAAATGTGAAAAAAGATTTTTTCACTCCACCCTAATATACAACTAAATGTCTTCCACCGGAGGTGCATACGATCTATCCTAGGCATCTCATGGAGAGATCACATCAGAAACGAGGAGTTGCTAAAAATGGCAGGGACGAAGGACCTTGAGTATATCATCATGGGGAGAAGGGGAAGGTTGGCTGGACACATCCTTAAATTACCAAAGGAGAGGATTGCAAGGACAGCATTGAACTGGGTGCCGGAGGGTGGTAAACGGAAAAGAGGCAGGCCAAGAAACACCTGGAGACACGCTTTCAGGAAGGACCTGGAGCGGATGGGACTGTGCTGGGACGAGGCGGAGGTGGTGGCTGGTGACCGTGCGGAGTGGCGAGGACTTGTCGACCAATGTTCCGATCGGAACTGGAGGAACTAAGTAAGTCTAAGTAAGTCTAATATACAGGGAAGGCCATAAAAAGTAATCCCTATGGTTTTTTGCCAATACCTTGGACAAAACTAAGAATTTTTCAAATCAAGTTTTACGGGCTTAACGGTAATTCATATCTACGTACAATGGCCAAATTTCAGCTAAATATTTGAAACATAACAAAAGTTATAGCACTTTTAGTGAGCCCACCCACTGTTTTTTGACAATCCAAAAATGTAACGTAACAAAAAGTAAAAAAACCCATTTTAATAAGTCACATCGCAAATAATTGTTATCAAATCAACTCGATATTGCTTCACAACTTGTGTTCAATGTGTCCACCACCAGTGTTCACACCTGTTCTCTGTCTCCTGTTCTCTGTCTCTTTGTAAAGTTCTTGATGGCCTTGTTGATGTGTTCCAAAGGTTGGTCTTTCCATATTATTTCAATGCGACATCAATTCTCTTATCACTCTTGGGTCATTCCGCCTCAATTCAACAAATGGCTCCAGCTCGACCATCTCGGATTTTAATGAAAATTTTACAGAAAGTTTATTATGGTATTAGAGAAAATCATACCAAATTTTCGATCAATATCTTAAGTAGATTAAAGAAATTAAATTTTAAAGACATATGGGGTGACCTCGTTTTTGACGTTTTGGAACTCACGTTTATAGCGATGTTGAGAAGCACATAACTTCAATAATATCACAGATAATTTCATGAAATTTTCAGTATATTTAGTCTTTGTGGTTTAGATGACATGCTGAAGAAATGAAAGATCAGAGTTGAAAATTCTGATGTTATGACCCAACTGAAAATGGGGGGAGGGGGAAACTTGCGATTCTCTGACGATCATACTTTGCAGCCATGGTGTGGCCAAACTGAGTTTGCATTAAAGAATGTTTTAATAATTCATGATACTAATGTACTTGCTCTACAAAAATATGCAAAAGTTTGCATTTTTTATGCATACCTACTACCATATGGCCTTCGAAACATGGAAAATTGTATTCCGAAGACAATTTTCAAGGTCAAAGATCATGTTTGATAGGTCATGGAGCAATGAAATTTACATCATTGGAAAGAGCAGCTCAGATACTCTTAAGTTCACCCAAAATTGTGATGATGTCTCTTCTTGTTCGTGCAATATTTTAATTTCAATTGTGGCAGTTTTCTGCATTTGCGATTTTATAATGGAGTCAATATCATGCCATTATATTGTGAAAAAATATCTGTAATAAGTCAATTTTCTCAGATTTAAGTCTCCTCATCTTCCTCAGTTCTTGAAGTTATAAGGTGGATGTCTAACTTGATGAGTCTTTATCAGATGAGGGATATATCTAAGAGATACACATGCCCGAAAAAATGTAATTGGCATTTGTGCAACATTTACAAATTTACAAATTAAAAATCACAAGGACTACCACCCAGATTCTTGGAAATTTTAAAAGAATGCAAAAAACTGATTGGACCAAAAAAATACCAGACCTCTGGTTAATTTCCTGGCTGTGATATGACAGTCCAAACTTGGTCGATCATGCCGTTTCTAGTGAAAAATGAAATATGGCATTTGCATAACATCTGTAGATTTATTATATGAAGATCACAAGGACTACCACCCATATTCTTGAATACATGGAAAGAGCACTAAAAAAATAGTTTAGATGAAAAAGTATCAGCCTCCAGGTTAATTTCCTGGTCGTGATATGACAGTCTAAACTTGCTGGATCATGCTGTTTCTCATGATTAGCTTTTAATTCAAGTGGCACAAAACTTATCACGAAAACAGCATGATCTAGCAAGTTTGGACAATGGACAGTCATATATTACCCACTTACTTCCTGTATCTGATTAAAACATGGGTTCTAGGACAAAATGGTACGGACAAAATGGTATGGACAAAATGGTATTGGGACAAAATGGTATTGGACAAAATGGTACGGACAAAATGGCACGGACAAAATGGTATGGACAAAATGGTATTGGACAAAATGGTACTAGGACAAAATGGTATGGACAAAATGGTGCGGACAAAATGGTATGGACAAAATGGTAGCGGATAAAATGGTACTAGGACAAAATGGTACGGACAAAATGGCGCGGACAAAATGGTATGGACAAAATGGTATGGACAAAATGGCACGGACAAAATGGTATGGACAAAATGGTACTTAAAGAAAATGATATCAGACATAACATAACATAGCATAACATACATGTAACATTTTTATTCGGCAACCAACTCATTCATTACAGATAGTATATATACTTCAGTTATCTAATATTTCGGCTCACCCAGGAGACCCAAAAGGGGCCAAAGGTCCCGTTAGCCAGGGCCACCTGAGAAAAATTAAGTTAGAAAAAAGCAGCACGGCCGACTGGAAAATAAAGCAGCTTCATGAACAATAAATTCTTAACTAGCATAATATATGCAAAACAAAAAAAAGGTGAGTTAGGAGAGCGAAATAAAGTTAGTGCAGTCACATACACAGAAACAAATGCACAGAAAAAATGCACACTCCAAAATGAAGGTGTATTAACAGTATTTCTCCAGATTGCTAGAGGTTTACATTCCTTGTTGGATGTAAGCAGAAAACTCCCGTTTGAATAGACGAAGAGACGGCAGGGAGCGAATATCAAGAGGAATACTATTCCATGTTCTTGGTCCAATAGGCCTACATTTTATAGATGTAAGCCTTGTATTAGTGTGGGCAAAGGGAACATAAAAAGAGTTAGTATTTCTTAAGCTACGCTCTCGAATATCAGCGCTGAATTTGAAATAATCTCTATAGGTAGCTGGTAGGCCCTAGTTGATTATGGGTATATCGATACATAAATATTCCAATCTGTAATTGCCTTATTTGATCTGGCTGTAGTATTTTTGGACCTAAGAATTCTGCTTTTGTGTGGGCTCCTTAAGGGATTTTTGCAACAAATCGTATTGCCCGTTTTTGGAGGATAAGAATATTCGAGAGGTTTGACTTATATGCAGATGCCCTCAATGAGAAGACACAGAAGACACATGTATGGGGAAAGTGTCACGGGTAAAATGGGATTGAATTGCTCGACATTGTTCTCATTTTGGTGTATGAAATATAGCTTATGACATAGTGCCTAGCAAAAATGTGCTGACGCTACCCTACCATATAGGTCGCGGCAAAGGAAATATTTTTATCTGAAATTTTTTGGGCCTGTGACCTACCAAAGTTCGTTGGAATGTTCTACATCTTTATTTCTATTAGGGCCTGCCTACTGTAGATCTGTGAATCCCACAACCCTGATGCGACCTGCTCCGATTTTCAACTTAGGCCTACCCTGGTAGCCTACTGCTTAATTTAGAGTTGAATATCTATTACACGGGTTTTCGCAAGGTCCACTCTTCTGAGACCATTCTGTCACCATCATATAATTTAATAAATAACGTCACGGCATATTATTAGAGTTCGTGTAATACAATTATCTAAATAGCAACTAAAAACTCTTATTATTTGGTAAAATATTTTGGGTAGTCACATATGGGTGAAGATACCCGCTCGGGAGATGCCTAGATTGAACACTGAACGTAACCCGATTTCCGCCTCAATCTGTCAGTCTCAGATATAGAGTTTTGCATTCGTGCCTTCTATGTGCAATGTGCATGTGGGTCATTTTTACACTTATTAGTTTAGTAGTATAGCCTACTGCTGACTGCTACAATGGGTCACCGCAGCCCCCTGTTGCGTGGGGCACTAGGCACGAGCCTCGCGTGTCTGGACCTTAAAACGGCTTAGCTTGCGCCCCATGTCACACTAATTTAAACCCTTCTGATTAGAATTACATATTATATTGTATAGAGACAGAGGAAGGGGAGAGAGTGATAGAGAGAGATAGAGAGAGAATAGTTAATGAGTTGGGTTTTTGAAGGGCCGCAACATAGATATTTTTAATGTATGAAATGGTTTCAGTCTAAGAATCTTTATCTCCAAGTACCATTTTGTCCATACCAATTTGTCCGTGCCATTTTGTCCATACCATTTTGTCCATACCATTTTGTCCATACCATTTTGTCCGTGCCATTTTGTCCATACCATTTTGTCCATACCATTTTGTCCATACCATTTTGTCCGTGCCATTTTGTCCATATCATTTTGTCCATACCATTTTGTCCGCGCCATTTTGTCCGTACCATTTTGTCCTAGTACCATTTTATCCGCTACCATTTTGTCCATACCATTTTGTCCGCACCATTTTGTCCGTGCTATTTTGTCCGTACCATTTTGTCCAATACCATTTTGTCCCAATACCATTTTGTCCATACCATTTTGTCCGTACCATTTTGTCCGCTACCATTTTGTCCGGTCACCAAAACATGTCATATCTTCTGCATATAATTCTTCACCTCATAGCTGTCATATAATTAATTCAATTAAAATGCATAACGTGTAAAACATTAAAATGTTATTAAATCCTGTTATTATAGATTTGACCAGATCTAGGTTATGTAACTCTTGTCCTTTATAAGAAATATGATCCGTACAGTCCAGCTGCACTTACAAAATTTCTTCAGAATAAAAGAATAATATCATTTAAATTTTCTTTTTCTTCTGAATTTAACTGACTTAAAATAAAAACTATGGCTGAATTCGATGCGCCCATAGTCAAAATGAATGACTTATTCATGTCTGGGAAGGCAAGTATGGGTGTTTTAATCAGTGCAGATTTCAGAGTCTCAAACGAAGCTTCACAAGAATTGGTGAACAGATACTTGACGTCTTTTCTCAACAATTCATTCAGAGACGCTGCTGTCTTAAAATACCCCTTTACAAACCGACGATAATAATTACAGAGACCAAGGACTGTCACAACTCCGTGACATTCTGCGGCTTAGAAAAAGATTTGATTTTCTGCACCTTAGACTGATCTACTGATCATCATCATCATCAATATTATTATTATATAAACAAAGAGTGCCAAAAGTTAAGTGTTCTATTGTTACCACATATGATAGAATGCCTTACCAGATTCAGGCTTTTCTTCTTTGCTTCAGACATCTCTTTGTCTTTTGTGTCTTTGTCATCACAAAGTGGTTCCCCTGATGGTCTCACTTTCCATGTTTTAGGCTTCAGATACCATGCTCCATATTTAAACTTAATCCAACTTGGAACATAATCATCCGTAACCTGAATGACAAAATTGTGGTGTCATGAAATTAAGCAATACTAAACTTTGCTCAAAACGTATAGGCAAATGACAATAAAAACCTGTGACTTCCAAAGCTTATATTGTTACAGTTTGAGCTTTCCTTGAGATGGTCATAGTATACTCACCTTGACCATATGGCATAATGATCTGCACGATCAACTGATGAGTCATCATATCATAAGTTGAAATTCATTAGATGTAATTGTGCCAATATGGACTACTGTTAAAATGGAGTAACCGGAAATGCTCAGTGCTGGGGCTAGGGTCCCCAAACCCTGATTGAGAGGCACCACAGTGCCTCACAATATTCTACAACTCAATTTTTAAAAAGAAGAAACTAATCATACCTGTGCTTGATGATCCGGACTATTATCATAAGAGGTTGCTAACATAAGTGAACTTTGAGCTGATGTTCTTAACTCAGCAGGCACATTTGTTAGCTCGACAACATGTATAGGTACTGACAAAGCAGGCTTCGTCTCATATCCACTGGCAAAAAGACTTGTTACAGTTGACTCTTCTATGTTGTTGCTGTCTCCACCAAGACTTGATACCCAGTTGCAAAACTCAGTTGTAACCTGTCGAATGTTTTCATCCTGAAACAGAACTCATATTTTATAACCCGGTACCTACAAGACAGACTCAATAGATGGCATGTACATTATAAAATACAGGCTCACTAGGTGGAATCAGATGTGCATCATCACTTTCTTTGCTTGAATTGCACTTAGCATTTTTAAGATTTTGCTGCACATACCCAGAAATTTCTGTCTGCCCCAACTCCAACTCTGCACTCCTAGATTTAGCACATGAATTAATTGCAGTTTGGATGATTTTGCGGATGGGTGACAACAGAATTGGTCAGATTCCGGGTGTGTATGATGTTTCTATGTGCACTTGTTATAGCAACCCTTCAAGCTCACTACTCAGAGGCGCTCCCAGCGAGGACACTGCATCAAAGTTTCACGCTGAAGCGCTGAGCAATTGCGAGTAAAGGACTTGCCAAGGTTCCTAGGTGGTGACTTGAGGTGGATTCGAACCTGCAACTCTACGGCTGCAAGGCAACGAACATACTCACTACACCACTGTGCACCACAATGATGATGATGAGTTCTCTGCAAGAAGGCAGGTTCATTGGCTTTCCTCACAGACAATTGGGGTGAGCACTGAGCAACTTGTCCAAGGTCGCTACTTAGTGGCATGAGGTAGTTTCAAACATGTGATCCTTCGATCACAAGGCACTGAACTTAATTGCTACACCACGATAGCTGTTGACAACAAATATGGTATGATTCCAGGTGTGCCATATATGTTAACATGCAGACAAAATAAATAGTCAGGACAGCAATGAATTAAATCACCACTTAAAATTACCTCACTATGAGATCCACGTTTATGTATTTCAAGGTTCTTCTTCTTGTCTTTTTTCTCTTTTTCCTCAGCTTTTGGAAGCCAACAATATGGATTACGAAATGCCCGGGCATCAATTCTAAATGAAGATATAATAATAGTCAATTCTATATGCTGTGACCATTTTCTCGACATCACAAATCAGGACACTTTTTTTGGAAAACTAACAATTGTAATTCCTGAACTACATGACAGCATATACAGGCCTACGAGGGCCTAGAACAACAGGCTTACTTAAAAAAGCCGCGAAAATCAGAAGGTTGAAATACAAATGATGCAATAAAAAGGGTGAAAATGAATCAAATGAACAAGTGGTCAATAACCTAAGGCACAAAAAGAGAATTCCGCCCTAATGCCCATTGCCTGCCAATGGATTGAAGTAATAATAATAATAATAATAATAATAACAATGACGATTTCTATGGCGCCGTAACACAGCCATGCCGTTACAAGGGCGCCTCACATACTAAACTAAACAGCAGGATAGGCCTTGAGGAATAAATGAGTCTTGATTGTGGATTTGAAAGAGTCAACTGAGCCAGCCGCTTGCAGAGCGGGAGGAAGACTGTTCCAGCATCTGGGGCCGGCCACTGAGAAAGCGCGGTCACCGAAACGGGTTTTCATCCGCTGTACACGAAGATCGCTTTTGTTGAGCAATCTAAGTCATAACCCGGAGGCGGAGGAGTGCGTCACGATGCAGTAATCACGCACATAATCAGGCGCAGATCCGTGGAGGGACTTGTACACGAGTAAACAGATCTTAAACTCAATCCTCTGGGGAACGGGCAGCCAGTGTAGAACATCGCGAAGTAACGGCGTCACGTGATCGTATTTCCTCCGGTTGCACAGCAGTCTCGCAGCAGCATTGAGGACTGACTGCAGGCGGTCCAGAAGACTCTTGGGCGAATCGACTAGCAGGCTGTTGCAACGGTCGACCTGAGAGGTGACAAAGGCAGCGACGGCCGCCTTTGCTGCCTCGAAAGGCAGGGATCTGATGCAGCCTCTCAGGAGGCGGAGCTGACGGAAGCAGCATCCGACAGTTCGCGCCACGTGACGCCTAGTAGTCCACGAGAACATGACACTGTGCAAGCTTTATCTATCAGACATCAGTCATTAAGTAAGTAAGTAAGTAAGTAAGTAAGTAAGTAAGTAAGTAAGTAAGTAAGTAAGTAGCCTTTATTTGTATCTGACAAGCAAACATTACATGAATGTTTCATTTGGTCTGACTGGTAACATTGTTGAATGTATAACCTTCTTTCCATATGACCGCTCTCTTTGTGTGGTCCGTGGCTCTACTAGGTCAGCATGGGTCCTCCCCAATATGGCCTGCCACAGGGATCTGTTCTTGGTCCAATTTTGTACATGATTTACACTTCTGAACGTGCCTCTCTTCTTGCAACATATGCAGTTCTGGGTCAGCTCTATGCTGATGATGTACAGGCCTACAAGCATTGTCTAGCGCCATATCAGTGGTCTGGGACATGAGCGACACCCAGCTGCCCTTGAAGCATGTATGTCGTCTAACCGACTATGCCTAAATCCAACTAAGACTAAATTTATCTGGCTAGGCAATCGTAAGCAACTTGCTAAAATTGACTTCGTTTTACTTGTGACTCTAACTCTATTTTTATTGTATTATCAGGTAAAATGAATATTGGCATACAAAGGTCACATAAAAAACAAGAGGCGAGCAAGAAGTTGCCTTGAAATTAATTATTAGAGTTCCCTCTAATAATTAATTCTCTTACAGATGTAGAATAGATAACCACAGAAAGATGGGCACAGATACATAAAAAGTTTGTAAAAGAAGCGCATGGTGGACGTAGAAGAGAAAAATTTTATCTGTTGGAATTTTTCGTGTACCACATAGCAACACTGTTTGAAAATCACTGCCTTACAGCTTCTTATCCTGGAAGATAAATTGCTTTTGCTCCAAAGCTAAATCCATTCACTGAGGTCCATGTCCAGATCTGTGTTTGAAGCAGATGTTTTGCACATTACTTGGCATTCTGAATCAAATTTTATTCCATTCAACATGAATGAAATGTGACAGAAGTAAGAATTTCAGGCTGCTTTTTATGAGAGAGCCAAGCACAGAACTGTACAGACCGAGCAGCTCTGGAAAGTTCAGTTTCCACAGGTAGTCAATAAAGAAAATGTCAGAGAGGCTCCTGTATAAGACACTGATTTTTAGCCTGAACCTGTGATCCATTTGAAGAGCTCCACCAGTGGCGGCGCTACGGGAGGTCGCGGCAGGTCATTTGACCTGCCTATTTTACTCACGACCTGCCTTATGGGTGGCCGTTCATTTCGTCGCCGATCATTTCGTCGTGTTCATTTCGTCGCCGATCATTTCGTCGAAAATCATTTCGTCGCGTTTCATTTCGTCGCGTTCATTTCGTCGTGTTCGTTTCGTCGTGTTCATTTCGTCGCCGATCATTTCGTCACGTTTCAATTGGTCGCACTCATTTCGTCGTGTTCATTTCGTCGTGTTCATTTCGTCGCGTGTTCATTTCGTCGCAAATCATTTCGTCGCACTCATTTCGTCGTGTTCATTTCGTCGTGTTCATTTCGTCGCGTGTTCATTTCGTCGCGTTTCAATTGGTCGCACTCATTTCGTCGTGTTCATTTCGTCGTGTTCATTTCGTCGCAAATCATTTCGTCGCAAATCATTTCAAAGGGATATCTCTGTGCGAAACCATAGGCCTATAACTGCCAGATGTGTCAAAATCATTTAATCGTAATCTCGAGATTTCTAGAGCGCCCACAAAAGCAAGGTCGCGGGAACCAGCTTATTCACAAGCACTATGTCAAATCAAATTGGTGTGCAAAGATCAAGACAAAGTTATCAAAAAACACAAGAGATGTGCGGACGTTAATATATAATTGCTCTATGAATATTATTATATTTCTGTTTAACTCAATTTACGCGTTTCAAATAATTATGTGGAGATTGCTGCGTTACAGTGAATTGACATATCACACACCATCTCATCTAGAACATAATTATGGGTTGGAAAACAATGTCATGGCACTTTCATTGTATTCGTCGCAGTTTAAACCGTCTCATGTATATCGTCGTAAAATAAGTTCGTCGATTTGTGTGTCGCCAATCAAACGAAAATCACAGTGTAGAGCTATGGCTACATGCTAATTTATTTATAACAGTTTAGACAAAAATTATACATTCACTGTTAATACGCAACTAAAACATGTTTATTAACGTTCTAAAAAAGTAAGCCTAAATGAAAAGTGCAGCGCATGTTGGGTCATCCTAAATGAGGCCTACTTGGAGGTGGTGAAAAAGTTACAATATTAATAGCTAACTAATACATACATGACTACGGCGAAGTGATAAGCCTAAATCAAAAGTCCCATGAATGTTGTGTCGTCCTACATTTTGCCCTAATTAAAAGTTAAATAGCTAATATAGTGTTTTCAAGTTATTATAACATCGTATTGTCACAACATTTTATGAACCTTAATTGACCTATGCCTAAGTAATTTGGGTTCAAAACACAATATTGTGCTTAAGGTAAATATGTCCTAATGAAAAGTTCAATAGATAATATAGTGTTTTCGAGTTATTATAACATCGTATCGTATTGTCACAACATTCTATGAACCTCAAATGACTTATACCTATGCCCAAGTGAATTGGGTTCAAAACACAATATTGTGAGCGATGTTCTTAAGGTATTGTACAATGTTCTCGTTTCTGTAGGAATCAACAACAGACTTGATTCTGTCGTCCACAGCTTCATACTTCTTTTTCTTTTGTCTAGTGGCATGCCCCGCTTGATTTCTTTCGATTTTCGATGAAGTGAGTGCGACCAATTGAAACGCGACGAAATGATTTGCGACGAAATGAACACGACGAAATGAACACGACGAAATGAGTGCGACCAATTGAAACGCGACGAAATGAACACGCGACGAAATGAACACGACGAAATGAACACGACGAAATGAGTGCGACGAAATGATTTGCGACGAAATGAACACGCGACGAAATGAACACGACGAAATGAACACGACGAAATGAGTGCGACCAATTGAAACGCGACGAAATGATCGGCGACGAAATGAACACGACGAAACGAACACGACGAAATGAACGCGACGAAATGAAACGCGACGAAATGATTTTCGACGAAATGATCGGCGACGAAATGAACACGACGAAATGATCGGCGACGAAATGATAGGGAACCGCCTTATGACCTGCCTAAAAAACTTTGGAATTTTTAATATATTTTACATTCTTTTATTTAAGAGTTTTAAACGAAAAATCAACATTAATTTTTTTCTTCGCCCAAAAAGATCAGTAGGCCTAGTGTTGTGGTGCAATTATTATTTCCAACTGAAATTTTCGTCTAATCTTATCTAGCAGGTAAAGAGTCTAAGCCTATGGGATATGAGGTTTATATGAAACCTATAATTATATATATGAATCAAACAGAAATGATAAGAATATGAGGAAGAAGTAACTGTTATGAGGATGAGGCAATGGTGCCCGCGCTATCACCACTCCTTTTTAATTAACATATACATAAAAAAACTAATACAAGACGCAATGGAACTGACAGGAGAGGGTATAAAAGTGGGCTGAAAGCGCATACACTGTAATAGCCCAGTAGCCCTAAGATTTGCCGACGACCAAGCAATGCTGGCGACTACACGGAAGGCTGAGGAAATTGATGGATCAACTAAATAGGTTAATAGGACCTTAATAAAAATACAACATAAAGATAAATCGGGGAGACAAAGATTATGAGGATTAGTGGAGGAGAGGAGAAGAAAGCAATGAAAATAACAATAAATGGAGAGGAAGTGGAACAGGTCAAGAGCTTCTGCTGCTTGGGAAGTATGATAACAACAGATGCTAGATGCCATAGTGATATAAAACGAAGAATAGTACCGGGAAATTAAGATGCGTTCACGAAAAGAGGAGAGTTGATGAGAAGGGGTTTGAGCAAAGATCTAAAGAAGAGACTTAATCATCAAAGTACCTGGTATGGAGTGTGGTACTGTATGGGTCGGAGACGTGGACCATCAGAAAAGAGGATATCAAGAGATTGGAAGCCTTTTAGATGTGGATATGGAGAAGGATATGGGAGATGTGAGCTGGACGTAGCGAGTGACGAGTGAAGAGGTGCCGCAAAGAGTAGGCCTAGAAGAAAAAAAAAGATAATTGCAGCTGACAACTGACAAGGGAGATTGGAGGAAAAAGAAAGAGATGAAGACCGAGACAGATGATGATTGGATGGATGATGACTGACGGATAGGCCTACAACAAACTGAAGAGAAAAGCACAGCGAAGAGAAGAATGGCGTCATTGGAAGTTGAAACCGGCCGAGGGCAGAGAACTCAATTAAAGAAGAGAAGAATTAAGGTCTATGTGCTTAAATTCAATCATCAAGTTCTTCGACCTGCTAAATAGTTCCCATGACCCCGATGCGACCTGCCGAAATTTTAGAGCTGGCTCCGCCACTGAGCTCCACTTTGATAACCAAAGCCAGGAGGCAAGATTGGAAATTGATATAAACTCCAGGATGACTGTGACTGGACTGTAACCATCTCAAGCGATAATCAAATTCAGGCAGCCATTTGTCATACACATGCACAGCAACTTGCCACTATCATACAATAACTTTTATGTTCCAATTTCTCCTCCTTCAAGCGCATGCTGACGATGAGGCCTTTACAAGACGTCTTCAAGTTGCTCTGTCTCTGGTTTTATCCACCAGACAGAGCAACTTGGAGACGTCTTGTAAAGGCCTCATCGTCAGCATGCGCTTGACGAAGGAGAAATTGGAACATAAAAGATATTCCTTTAACTTTTATGTTAAACAATTATTATTATTAACATTAAGACAATTAGAATGATGCTTCGATAACAATTTTCTGAATACGAGTACCTTGTGGTGATTGAGGAAAGAAGCAAGTAACTTTTTAAGCGATCTACATTACCAGGAAATGCAACAATGCAGTCTCAAGCATGATGGCACATTGTTGATACTCACCCATCAGACAGTTCGGTCTCTTCATTCTCTTTCAGTGGAGCAGATTGTTCCTTACTAGAAGCTGATTGCTTGCAAATAATTTCAGATTCACCTTGTTCCATTTCAGCTTCAAAGTTATCTTCATCCAGAACATACTTCATTTCAGGATCTAAGATTTCCACCACATCTTCAAACAACTGAAAGAGGAACATTATAAAACTACGGTATGTGAACTGTTCATCAAAGGACCATTCATCTCGAGACTTTTATCAAAGAACTGCTTATCAAGAATCGAGCAAACAGAATGAAACTGAGTAATAAATTTGTTTTTAATATTGTTTAATATATGAATTCAGCCAAAATATCAAATTAGGCAAAAAAATAATGGTGTGTTTCCGGCAACAGAGGTTACGAAAATTGGGTAGGTAGGTAGAAAAATATTTTTATTTTGGTGAAATATTTCTGGTGACAATCGACACCCAGATGAGAAATGGCCTTCAGAAGATTCTTAACATTGAACTCAATGACATTCAATGGCTACAAGTCACACTCTGCCCATTAGGAATGGCGGTCTCGGCATGAGACGGGTCACGATGCTGGCTTCTTCAGCTTTCTTAGCTTCAGCGGCATCGACCAAGACACTCGGGATGGCCATCCTCGACCGCGAGGAATTAATGGATGACTACGAGAAAGAAATCCTAGAGGCTCGCAGTTCAACGTTGCCTGGAGATGAAGGGTCAGCATAAAATAAACAGAAGACATGGGATAGACCATTGATCGATCAAAAAATGGCCTTGATGTGGTCCGTGAACACTGAACAGTGGCCTGCTCAACAGAGCCAGATTGGGAACAATTTCAGCGCCTCACGTCGGGGACTGGCTTTCCACTGTGCCTGTTGTTTTGTGCGGTCTAGGCCTTGGCAACGAGGCAATACGAGTGGCGATCGGCCTACGCCTAGGTCTCAACCTATGTGCCCCACATCACGGTACGGCGGACCCCGGAGGTCACCACGGACTGGTATGCAAGAAATCCAAAGGTCGTTCAAGCCGCCACTTTGCGATGAACGACATCATATGGAGATCGATCAAAAGAGCAGACATCCCCAGCTCGAAAGAACCCCCAGGGCTCCTTCGCAGTAATGGCAAGAGGCCAGCCGGGGCGATGCTCATACCGTGTGCTGGGGGAAAGTACCTGACCTGGGACGTGACCAGCATCCACTCTTGCGCCGCATCTTACTTACCGAAGACATCGATGATACCTGGGAGTGCAGCTGAATTGGCTGCCTGGCGTAAAATAGCAAAATATGCAGAGCTCCCCGCAACCCACAACTTCGTGCAAATAGCTTTAGAGACATTAGGTCCAATTAATTTGTCAGGTCTTGAGTTCCCTTTGGAATTAGGTCGTCGGCTGACTGCCGCCACGGGTGACCCTTTGGAATCTATGTATCTATTCCAGCGTCTGTTCATCTGCACACGAAGCAACGCAATAGCATTTAGGGATACTTTTATGCACGACACTGGTGGCAAAGACCAAGAACTATAGTAACGATATTTATTCTTCGGAACTTTTGTTAAAAGTAATAAATGATTGTAAATAATAATAATAACAATTATGATTTCTATGGCGCTGCAACTTAGCCATGGTGTTACAAGGGCGCCTCACATGATGTACTAAAGCAGAGGTTCTCAACCGGTGTGTCGCGACACACTAGTGTGTCGCGAAGCGACCGGAGGTGTGTCGCGTAAAAGTGGTGTGTCGCTGGTGTGTCGCGAAGAATTGGCGTGTCGCGACACACCAATTCTCACAGCATACAACCGTCGTTCTTGCATTACACTGATTTGTTCACTTTAGCAGTTTGTCAGGCGAAGGCTGTGAGAATATAGGCAATTCAAAGGACTTCATTTATTTATTCCATTTGATTTCAATCGGGAGCAGCAACAATGTTTGCAGTTTGCCTTATAAGCCAACATGCACTGCCTATGTACTATGTATTCCTGCATGACATAGACTACAGTAAGTCTATACTCTATAAGTCTAAGATGTCAGCGAGCGCACCGATTAAAATTATATCCAATGCTGTACCCGGTAACCTTCGAAAATAACGGGGGAAATTATCAAGAAGACACAAAAAGTTTGCGATTCTAAAAGTGATGACGCGGAAAGGTTGGTTGCGTATTCAGAGAGTGACAATTTACAATATAAGGAAGGTACACAAGGTCGAGGGACCCAGAAGTTCCAATGGCTGGTTTTTTAGCTAAAAAAATTACTGTAGGCCCTGGCCTGCTCATTCCAGTGTCTGTTACAATTATTCGACGTTTTCAAGGGCGTTTATAGGTTCGGTAGTGTTCAGCTACCTTTATCCCATGTTTTCCTGTTTTGTCTTGAGCTATCAGAGCCAGTGGTTTGGACTATGGACAATCTATTCTTTTGAAATCTAAAACTCATATAACTCATATATGGCTATTTTCAGTCGTTAGTCTCAGCTGTAAGTAGAGCGTATACCCTATACGTGTTATAACGATATTCACATGACAATTGCACGGTGTGTCGCGAAATTTGGTTGCAAGTTTAGGTGTGTCGCGCGCCAAAAAAGGTTGAGAACCCCTGTACTAAACAGCAGGATAGGCCTTACAAAATAAATAAGTCTTGAGTTCAGATATAGAGTGCTATGAAGTTTCACAGCCTACGCCTGCCAAACTGCTGAAGTAAGCATGTCAGTGTAATGCAGGGGTGTCAAAGAGCTGGCCCGCGGGCCATTTCTGGCCCACCGACGATTTTTTTCTGGCCCGCGAGCCTTCCCTAAAAATAAGAAATATTTAAAATGTTGTCAAAATTTAATAAGAAGCGAAAAGTGGACATTGAATCAAGATCTTTTCGCAATATTTGAACTTTTTTGGGAATTGGCTGACCAATCCTGGAGCTCCCTCTCAGATCACTACCCAATTTTGCTCAGGAGCTTCGACACCCTGGCCCGCCACTTGCTAGAAAATGTTCACACTGGCCCGCCACTTGTTAGAAGATGTTCAAACTGGCCCGCCACTAAAAAAGGTTTGACACCCCTGGTGTAATGCAAGAAACGATGGGTGTATCATGTGGGAGTTTGCAACACACCAATTTTTCGCGACACACCGACAATCTATTTGAAACACACTAGCGTGTCGAGACACACTGCTTGAGAACCTCTGACACAGGATACTGCAAATGTTGAATTAACAAAAATCAAAATAGTTATGCATTTACTTACCCGGTACATTAGATGATACTGTGAGAGGCGCTGTATAAATCCAAAAATAGAATAGAATAGAAATAGAATAGAATGCAAAACTATTTGGCTGAATACGAATAGACTATTAAGTGCACTGTTCAGGCTCGAAGCGAATTGAATAAATTTTTTGGCACAGCTCTAGAGCGAATAACAGAGCATACATCAGGTGGAAGGCAATCTTCGAGATGAGGATAGAGTGCCAGAGGATGTTGCATCAGTCCTCTTTCAATCTGGTTGACTTGATCAAGACGCTGTTCTTGTAATGGAGTTTTCTTGGAAAAACAGGTGGCAATCTTTGAAAATGTTTTTCTGGAACAATCAGTGGCATTATCAGATTTTCCATTGCCACAAATAGTGTTTGGTCTAAGTTCTTTATCACCCTAAAACAAGCAAAAAATCAATAAAAACAGTAGTCATTGCTGTTCCACCTCTTTGGAACAAACTTATGCCAGCACTATGACAAACATCTGACCCCATCATAAGAACTACTCACCAAAAGTCCACTCTCGCTATATCCCAACAGGTCTTTCACTCCAAACTGAACATATTGCTTTTTCACACAGCCAACCTTGATTATTTCACTTCCCCAACCTCCAATGCTTTTCCAACTCTAAACATCATCCACCCCAGACATCTGTCTAACTCCTTGCCTGATTCTCTGGATCCTAACCCGCCTATCGACTTTGTTTTGATTCAGCGTCTGTGAATTAGTTGGTTCCCGCAACTTAGCTTTTGTGGGCGCTGTAGAAGTTGCATATAGCCACTACACCTACCATAAATAAAGCATCATAATTACGGCCAAAAGATTCTTTTAATGAGGATCTTCTTCATTTCAGAACTGAATTCTTAAGCACAGGCAAGGCAGGCACTTGTCTAGGGCGAAAAATTCCTAGGAGGCATTAAATTTCTAGGGGGAAGGGCGCAAAGAATGTGTTTTAGCAGTTTCATGTTTTTAACTTGTTTAGCCATTACCCAATAAATTAACATTATCCATGCTTCGATGAAGGTCCTGCTAATAAAAAATATATAAAATAAAAAATATATAAAAATGCATAATGGCATGAGTGGTACATAAGATAACCTACCTTTATAAAAGCACCATCATCAAAGACTGGAGGCAGACCATCTCTGAAGTCATCAAAGCCATCTTTCATAAAAGTCCAGGACTTGACATCAAAGTAGACAGCTTTACCTTGAGGATCAAGAGATCGAATATATTTGCCCTTCAGTCTTTCCTTCCACCTGTTGCAAAAACATAAGATCTGGATTTTATGTAAAAGTGAAAAAAGTAATCAGAATAATAATAATAATAATAATAACAATGACGATTTCTATGGAGCCGTAACAAAGCCATGCCGTTACAAGGGCGCCTCACATACTAAACTAAACAGCAGGATAGGCCTTGAAGAATAAATGAGTCTTAAGTCCGGATTTGAAGGAGTCAACCGAGCCAGCCGCTCGCAGGGCGGGAGGAAGACTGTTCCAGCATCTGGGGCCGACCACTGAGAAAGTGCGGTCACCGAAACGGGTTTTCATCCGCCGTACGCGAAGATTGCTTTTGTCAAGCGATCTAAGTCGCAACCCGGAGGCGGAGTGCGACACGATGCAGTAATCACACATATAATTAATTGTAGTGGCTCCGTGGAGGGACTTGTAAACAAGCAGACAAATCTTAAAGTCAACCCTCTGGGTGAGGGGTTCTCAAACTTTATTTTTATTGTACCCCAAAGTAAAGACATCGAATGATGGCGTACCCTCCAGCAAAGTCAGATCAGAATCAAAATGCCATTGCGAAGTCCCCTTGCAGTGACAACTAAAAGTCCTTGTAATCATTGGTGACATTGTCTATTAGAGTTGTAGCCCATATACAGGGAGCAAAATTTAAAATATTTATATGTATAGAACTTTTAATCATGTAATCATATCAACAAAAAGGGAAAATAAATTTGGTCTATAACCTCTGTAACAAAGGGCTATCCTGTAGCGTTTGGCTAGTGCTGTGGGCTTGTTTTGTGTTTTGACTAGCACAGATTTCTGGTTTAATATTTGTCAATTTCAAATGCAAATTTATTCCATATTTGCCTTTGATGGAAATAATAGCTTAAAACCAGTTTCACACAGATATGATGTGCTCAAAGGAATCATAAATTTTCAAGCTTGACCACAAATTAGTACTTAGGCCAACTCAGCTATCCCCCCATTTGAGCTCTAGGCCTATATAAGCTGAGAATTTCTGGCTTTGGTTCTTTCAACCACATTTGTAAAAAACCCTTGTTTTTCTTTCCAAAAAACGGTTGTTTTTTTCGTTTTTTATTTTTCACATCGTTTTTATTTTTTACTTAACTGTATTTATTTATTTACTGTCTATTATTATTTTCCTTAATTTAATTTAGCTTCGTAAAGTATTCGCAATTAGATGGGTTTTAGAATTGGGCGAATACAAGTCGGAGTGAGATTTGTGTTAGAGCGAATGTGAGGAACGCTGAGCTGTATCGGCAACCTCACTCCTGTTTTTCCCGTTTCCCACTATGTGCGCCTCTGAATAGTTATTCTGCAAGAGGTGCTTTATAAATCCTTATAAATCCTTAAATACAAAACAAATTAACAGTTGTTTTACATTAGCCTACTTTTCATGTATAGTATACTATATTATTACTTCGATTTGTGCTATATTGCATTTTTCGGTAATCTCGAAGACTGCATGCCCGTACTCTAAACAATATGGCTGCCAACGATTGCACTAAAATAGAGCGCAGCCACCTATCGACTGCATCCCAACATGCATCCCCATATGCAAAGCGCTCAGTAAGTAAGTAACTGGCTCCTTGCCCACATGCAAGAAGAGTAAGTAAGTAAGCAACAGTCAAAATTTAAAGCAATTTGGATAAGGAACGTTTAATGTGATCAAACAATAACGCAACATACCCGGTACGCAAAATGGCGTCACGAATTGTCACGTTTAATACATTCTAACAACAAAGCTACGATAAAGCTACCGAATTAATAGAAATAAGCCCTTTGATGCCAAGCGAAATAAAATCTAAATTAGCCTATGCTATAGCTTCAAAAGCGCCAGGCTAAATGTGTTAGAGCGGATGTAATAATAGGTTCGAAAGTGCCAAATTCGGTAAAACTTCAGTTTAGGTGCGTAAATTATTTCTCATGATTTCAAACTAGATAGTTGTCTGAAATTATCTTTAACACTGTAACAAACATGTCCTCATCACGGAATCGGTTGCGGAAGACAAATTCATGGAGGTAAGAAGTGAAGGAAGATTTTCATCCATCTAACTTCAATTTAATCGAAAACATTTTCATCAATCCAGCTCCAATTTAATCAAAACATTTTTATCCATCCAGCTCTACTTTACGCAAAAAGATTTTCATCAACAACATCCAGCTTCTATTTCAGCCATAAAATACCTTCATCCAGCTTCGATTTCTCAAGCGCTTATTTCGTCAATCCAGCTTCTATTTCAGCCATAAAATACCTTCATCCAGCTTCCACTTCTCAAGCGTTAATATCGTCAATCCAGCTGCTTAACTTGAAGCTGGATTGATAAATATCTTCTTGTTAAAATTGGAGCTGGATCGCTGTAAATAACATTTGATTAACGGAAACCGGGATAAGTACTTTTACACCTGAAATAGAAGCTGAACGTAATTAGAGTAAGCAAGGAAGTAAGTCAGTACAGTAAGTGTATACATTGAAAAATAATTTACGCACCTAAACTGAAGTTTTACCCCAAATTCGTTTACAAAGCGCAGATTTATTTACTTTCAAACTGCAACATACTGCATATCTAACCTTCATATATCACCCTTTAATTCGATTACTTATCTTGCATGTGGGCAAGGAGCCGGTTACTTACTTACCATACTGAGCGCTTGGCATGTTGGGATGCAGTCGATAAGTGGCTGCGCTATTTTTATTGCAATCGTTGGCAACCATATTGTTTGGAGTACGGCATGCAGTCTTCGGGATTACCCATTTTTCTGATGTCCCATTATGCGTTTACAAATGGAGTAATAAAATGCTATTCTTACTTACTTTTAAGTAAAAATAAGAACTCACCATGGTTTGTTATAGATTTTTGTATCCCTTGAAATCGCTGAATAAAGGTCGTATTTCGTGTCTACCATATCTTTTACTTTCAGAGATCTCTCAACTAGTCAGCACGTTGTTGTCCTATACTAATAAAATGAATTGTTCCACGACTTTATTAGTGTATCAACGCTGTTTTATGGCGTTACTTAGAAACCGATGACCTATGACCAACCGGAAGCGTATTGTAGACCACGGCATACAGCGTGAATACGATCTAGAAAACGGTCAAGAGAGGCGGAGTTTGCAGTTGATAACTCGGCCTATAATAGTTTCGACGATCGTTGGCAGTTATGATAACTGCCAACGATCGTCGAAACTATTATAGGCCTTTGCTGCAGTTACGGTGATTATAATTTGGCTATATCTCAGCCAGGGTTTCACATGCGGTTTTCTTACTTTGTAGGGCCTACCAAGGGCAAGGTGTAGGCCTACAGTGTCGACTGTGGTCGTAACTGAAACTGTGAAAAATGTCAGTTAGGCCTACGGTCTTTTTGCTAAGCACGGCAGTAGGCATAGCCTATTCAGGAGCGCTCTCAGCGTGACAGGTGCACGGAGAGAAAAAGGTCGTCAAGCAGCAAATAGGCCTATATGAGCGTGAATTTCCTACTAGAATTCTGCCACACATTCCAGAGGAAAAGTGATTTCACATTGAGGGATCCACAATAGCACAGCCCAGCCAGGGGCGGATCCAGGGAGGCTTATCCAGCCATGCCCCCCCATTTAGGAATGCCCATGTATCGTGGCCCCCCATTTGGATTGAACATGCTGTGGAACAATGTATATATTGTACAATTTGGCCCCCCTATTAAGAAATGCCCATGCATTGCCCCCCCCATTTGGAAATGGCATGTTTTTCTATAAGTCAGAATGAATCTGAGGACACTAAAAAAGGTCATCAGCTTTTTTGGCGGACAAAATGGTATTATTTTAAAAATTTCACCGGATGACTAAAAAAGGTCATAAACTTTTTGGGCGGATACAAAAGAAAAATTTTGCAGCCCAGGGCCAAGCATTTTTCCCGGACCCAAGACCAAGAATTTTTGGCCACCCCCGTCCAAAGTTTCTGTATCCGCCCTTGAGCCCAGCCGAATTCGAAGATCGTGATCGAAGTAGGCCTAGCCTGCTATCTGCAGGCTATCAAGGTCAGCATGACGAAGAGGGCGTTAGCCTAAGATCTTACAGAAAGAGGCCTGGACATTAATTAAGTCGCATAGCTATTTTATATAGGCGCTTGACCTAAGCCCTATATGAGCAAGAGAGAGAGCAGCACTGATAACACACTTTCTTACTTACTTTTAAATTTTAATATTGTTAGTGCTAATTGAAAACAAGAACATTACTCAGGACTTTCAATCACTCATTGTATAAGACAAGTCTTGCATGCGTGGGCTTGTAGTGACTGTTGCTATCCGTCAGGACATCCCAGAATGCCCGGTGCTCTTAATCACATGCGCTAGGCGGCTAGGCCGACTGCGACGACTTGTCACACTTACTCTGTACGGTACTATTCGTAGGCGCATGGTGTTGATAACAACGTGTTTGAGCTGGTCTAATATTTTTGTTCAGCCGAATAGAATCAGAGCACTCTGTTTAAACTGCTGACGCTGCAACAATGTCATGGCGGGACCCAGCAAAGATTCAAATTTAAGGCAACTCTTTACCAAACTAGGTACGTATTACAGAGGTTGCGGCCCGAATACCCATATTTATTTCAGGAAATCATAAAATGTGTGCATGAAAACCTCAAGGAAGCCCTAAACGGGGTATTTCATCAATACTGGAATAATCCATCTTCCACTTCTTAAGCATTTTTCGTCAATCCAGCTTCTATCTGTGATCTAAAATTCTAAAAGACCTTCATTCAGCTTTTATTTCAGATGGGATGAACCCGAATCCAAAAACCCGAATCCCAATCCCAATCCCTAAAACGATGAAAATACACAACACTGAAAGCAATTTTACAAAACCAATGATGGAATGATGTGGGCGTTGGAAAGTTGGGGTTAGAGTTTAAGATTTGGTTATTGTTACTGGTAGATCGTAAACAGCATGGCCGCCAACGAATGCAATAAAATCAGGGTTATAACCTGAGCCCTAACCGACCCTCACGAAAAAGACGTGCAATGACAACGCTGACGGCACTGCAAAAGACACTGTAATTTTCGTCCCCTGATAGTACATGATCGCCAGGGTTATTTTCTATAATGGCTCGGTAGCAAGTAAACATTATGGCCGCCGCAGATAGATGCAGAATTAGAGCGGCCTGACATACGGCGATCGATAGCCCAATATTTCCGCGACCTAAGGCGAACTATATAGGCCAATGTTTTCGCGAAAGTAAGTAAGTAAGTAAAACTACCATAAATATTAATACGCTTAAATAAGCTAAATAACACAACAAAATCGATTCACCTTAACACATGGCCGCCAGATACAAGATATCTATCGATCGCCGTATGTCAGGCCACTCTAATTCTGCACCTATCTGCGGCGGCCATAATGTTTACTTGCTACCGAGCCATTATAGAAATACTACCGAGCCATTATAGAAAATAACCAAAATTAGAGTGCAACATGCATCCCAACATGCAAAGCGTGAGGGTCGGTTAGGGCTCAGGTTAGGCGTCGTGAACACATGAATATTGGCTTGGGTCAATAATAAATGGATCTCCGATACTTTGTTTATCATACTACGGCAGTTTAAGTGGGCAATTCCAAAAAGGTGCTGGTAAGACAGATTCCCTACATATGAATTCAATTGACTTAAGTCTTTATATGGGCTGGTAAACAAGAAGGCATCATTTAATGTGTTGAATCTGTTGATATCAGGATCTACATTAAAAGCGGCTTGTTATCATCAGAGTCAATAGGGTTAAACATCAAAACAGGGTCCAACACTACCTTTTCAACCAGATCGGCTAGTGGGTCAGATGAAACAGGTGAAGGTTGGTTCGAGGTATATGACATATCTAGGGACTAGGCCTTGGCAAAAGGTAAACTGTTAAGGAGGCATAGATTACAATGCAGCATGGGTTCATCAGACGAATCTAAGCAAGACTCATGAATCATGATACCATTTTACACAGCAACAGCAATACGTACTCTTATCACTGTCTAGCAATAGTAGCAGTGGTGTAGTGGGGGGGTGAACGCGGGGGAACGCCGTTCCCCCACTATTTTCCCGGGATAATGGAATTTTAATAATACTACTACTACTAATAATATTATTGTAAAGAGCGTTCCCCCACTTCATTTTTTAGGACTACACTACAGAATAGTAGTTTACATATAGAACAATGTAACTAATGTTTGCTTACATATACCTGAAGGTGATGGTTGATGGTATGCGCAAGGTCAGTGGGGTCACATGGTTTCTAGAAAAGTCTCTTTGGGTAAGAAAAATGTCAGACAGGAAGGAGACAAAATAACATGTGCTTGATAACATGGCTTATTTACATTGGGTAATCCCGAAGACTGCGTGTCCATATACAAAACAATATGGCTGCCAACGACCACTAAAATAGAGCGCAGCGACCTATCACGTGGATCCCACAATGCAAAGCGGTCTGTAAGTAAGTAATCAATCGAAGCAGGCCTATTCTGTCCATTATTTCTGTACATTTTGTCTACAATTGTTCGATTATATTAAACTTTGCATTTCCGAATTGTGTTAATTTCTCGTTTCTGTTTACTGCATATTTATAGGGTGTCTCGATAGGTCGTGAACGATTTTGAATGCAGATAAATATAGGTTACACACAATATATTGTGGAAAGTTTGATACTGGCGGATAGGTTATTCAAATGAAAATGTTAATATAAAAAAATTAGCTCACTAGCTCACTTAATAAAATTGTAGCGCCAATATCCGTGACGTCATCAAATTCGTGCCAAGTAAACGTCCAGTTAAGCCGCAAACAATACTGTACGACCATCATTGTTAATCCTCACATAATTAAATAATACAGATTATCATTTGGTATTTAATAATGTTTCCTTTACTCTTTATTACAGCCTCAAGTCGATTAGTCATCGAGCAAATAGATTTTTAAGAGTTGTCAGAGGTAGGCCTATTGATGTCCATTGCAAAGCCGACGTTTTAAGGTCGTTTAATTGGGGCGCGGTATCGGCATAAACAGTTGCCGCCATAATACTCCAAACATTTTCCATTGGTGACAAATCCGGCGAATTAGGCGACAAGTCCCTCGGTGAAATGTAGGCTATCCATTGATATTCTTGTTCAACCATTTGACTGAGGCCTTTAATGTGTGTGCACGTGCACCGTCTTGTTGAAATAATCCTTCGCCGTTATTACGAAACATTTTTGTGACTATGAACTGAACGCATAGGCTACTGCTCTTCGCTGGAAGGCGGGTTTGACCTCTTTCTCTTGTATCTCATTGATGTAATAAGTCGAAGTGACGGAAGTTTTATTTGGAATGATATGAGGTTTTGTTAATCCAACTGTTTATGCCGAAACCGAACCCCAGACACTGAACACCTTAAAACGTCGGCTTCGTAAGGCATGGACATCGATAGGTCTAGCCTACCTCTGACAACTCTGAAAAATCTATTTGCTCGATGACTAATCGACTTGAGGCTGTGATAAAGAGTAAAGGAAACATTATTAAATATTAAATGATAATCTGTATTAATTAATTATGTGTGAATTAACAATGATGGTCGTACAGTATTGTTTGCGGCTTAACTGGACGTTTATTTGGCACGAATTTGATGACGTCACGGATATTGACGCTACAATTTTATTAAGTGAGCTAGTGAGCTAATTTTTTATATTAACATTTTCATTTGAATAACCTATCCGCCAGTATAAAACTTTCCACATTATATTGTGTATAACATATATTTGTCTGCATTCAAAATCGTTCACGACCTATCGAGACACCCTATATTTATACATATGAACGGGCTAGACCTTTGAGTGACTTTGGTCAGCTAATCTGACCCCACTAGACCCTAAAAAGGCTAAAATGACTTGAGGTCGACTTGAAGTCGAATTCTTGGAGTCAAAACGACTTGACCCGACTTGGCAGAAAAACATCCGACTTCCGACTTGAAGTCAACTTCTGACATGGTAATAGCCATTAGCCTAGGTCTATGTACGGCTACTAATGCAAAAAGTCAAGCCAATTTTTCCTGGCAAGCATTCATTTCATATAGGCCAGTGTTTCCCAACCTTTTTTGACTGCAGGGCCACTTTTTCTAAGTTGGAGGACAGGATGACAACTTTTTCTTAGTTATAGGTCATTTAGGGGGCCACAACAGGGTTGCCAGATTTCGGGAAAACTTTGTCGCGAGATCACGAAAAAAAGTCGTGAGAATCGCTAGATCATCGAGCTTTTCTATTTTCGGTCGCGAAAATTTCTTCTAATGACTAAAAAAAGGTCGTCAAAATATCTGACGACCGTTTTATAGTCTTTTGATCGAAATCTCGTGGAAAATCCCCTTTTTTCACTCAAAAAACCTTTAAAAGTCGCCCCAAAAAGTCGCCGTCGCGACTGCGAGGCAATTCAAAAGTAGCCCAAAAAGCGCGAGGTCGCGAGGACGAAATTTTCAGTCGCGAGCGCTTTCAAAAGTCGCCCAATTCGCTCTTTTCGCGACGACCTGGCAACCCTGGGCCACAATGCTAAAATTTAATTAACTAAAAGCATATAAAAATTGTTATAATTAATTCAAAGTAGAATGCTTGATGTTTATAGGCTTCAAAATAAAATAATTTGTAATAGAAAATAATTACATGTTCTATCCTGTCCAAATTGTCAATTTGTTCATATATATTTTTGTTAATTCTTTGAGACATGAGTGCCATTGTTGAGACCTGGTGGGCCATTTTGTGAGGCCTCGCGGGCCACTTTTGGCCCGCGGGTCACGGGTTGGGAACCGCTGTTATAGGCCTACCAATGAGTTATGAGGCCTCAACACTTACTTGATGCATGAATTTTTTAAAGTTTTATTAAGCCCATTTCAGGCTGTTTTTGTTTCAGTTTGAATAGTTTTGTGATGCTTTGGACCGTCTAGTAGTCTAGACAATGCGACGGCAAATTAATTATTAGGCCTACGAATTTAGCTTGTCCATTGTCTGTGATTATTCAGATTACACTCATTATTATTATTTTTATTATTAATATTAATATTAAATAAATTTGTGAAACTCGCAGGTCTAAGATAAAATTGAGAGACCGCGTACTGGTTGCACTGAATGGCATGTTAAGCATTGCAAGCGCATCATCCGGCAGTAGGCTAGGTTATTAGTATTATTATAATAGTTGCCTCACTGACAGTAAAGTCTTTCATTGTCCAACTGGCCTGTATACAAAATTTTTGTTTTTCCGTCTGCAGACAACTGCAAATGCAGTGTACCAAAGAGGCGCCAAACTATCGATTTATTAGGCCTATACACCTTGTAGATCGAGCTTTCTTTGCGCCCAATTCACTGACCAATACAAGTTCACTGATTTGCTCATTATCATGTTCATGTCTTGATAAGCACACGTGCTAATATTTTAGTCACATTTCGTTTCACAATTTTAATTAAGCGCATACCTAAGCGTGACGTTTTAGTTTTGGGGGGCCCGTAGCTCTGTCGAGAGAGCGCTGGTCGTTAAACAGAGTCGTCCATGCGACCACATGCAGGCACGCTCAAGCATTCTGGTCGTTTTTGATCGATATGGTAATGGTAGTGAACTGACATTTGCCTCAACCACAGTGAGAATTGCTGCAGAGAGTTGAGTGGAATTAAATCATTAGTCTTTCTTAGGCTTGCATAGCTTAGTCTTCTTTTTAGCTTGTCACACCCAAACTCCATGTGAATCATAGTCTAACCCAAGTCCCCAGGTAGTTTTCTACAATTCTGATACTGCTCCCAACTCCTCATCTCTCACCCCAAATCAAGGAGAAACAAAATTGAGCAGAGGTGGATCAGGGTCCTAGGGGATCATGTAGGCTCTTTTGTCTCTATTTTTGCACTTGTTGGGAATATAGCTAACTTAACTTTAAGTACGCCTACCACAAAAGATCGCAGATTGAGTCTTTTTGGTGTACAAATTGCAGATCATGGACAGGACTTGGTAGATGACATATGAAATATGCAAGAAAGGAAACTATGATGCCAAGACTTAAATACTAGTGGGTTACTATAAATGTTAAGTTTGCAAAGTAATAAGTTATTAATTAATTGAGAAATATTGCAGATGGACCCAAAACATTATAATTTATCTCTCTCTAATTCTTACAGTAAACCTGTTTATTCTGTGAGTGAGTTGTAGGCCTATTGCATGTGATAATAGGCGGCTTGTAAAAGGGCATGGCCTGTGTGGTCGTCCATATTGGCTCACAGCTGTCCATATTGGCTCACCGCTGTGAACTGTTGTCAAAGTAGGCGACACACTGTTACACGGTGAATTGTTAGTTGATGGAATAAAGTTATCATCATAGGCCTATTGATCTATCCATAGGCCTACACCTTAACAGATATAGCGGTCTAAACACCATCCAGCCACTGATTCGTTGTTATATATAAAAATAGTAATAACCTGAAGCCTGGTGATACTTTTTGCCCTAGGTCACAGCCTGGAGGAAATCAGAGTCCGTGCTCTACAGAACATCTTGTCGAAATTGGAGCACAGCTTACTTTGTGATGCTGACCTTGTTCAAGAAAAGCATCTTCACATTCGCCTCTTAGAATGGTTCAACTTTTCCTCCTGTCCTCACCAAGAGTTGGTTCTTGGTCTGTTACTTCGCCTTTCACAGGTCAGCCTAACCTTTAATACATTTTTATTTGCACATTGACTGCCGAGTTTGCAGATTTAGGGGTTAAGCTGTTACACTTACAGAACTATATTATGGACAGGGCCGTTTTATGGGCACAGTAGGCACTGTGCTTCCTGGCTTTGTAAAGGAATTTTTTGTAGGGCATTGGTTTTAAATTGTTAGCATGGGAATAACGAGGGTGCCAAAGGCAACTGATCTTCCTTAGTTGCTCTCGGTGCTTACTATAGCGATTAGGGTTTGGCTTGGATTCCAAAAACCCTTGGAACTTGGAAGCATTTGACATGATGAAGGACCTGTTGCTAGCATTCTGGGATCCTGTTTTCAGTTATATCTTCAAGTCTATTTCTAAAGCAAAATGGATGAAGTAAGTAGTATTTGGTGACAAGACAATTCGGCGACAGACAATTCGGCGACAGACAAATTCATTTTCACTAGTCACCGTTAAAGGTGGCTCAAGTGAGAATGATAAGGACAGAGGTTTCTCAAGACTGGCAGCAGAAAGTAGTTAGGCAGGCGTCAAACTCTGATGCAGTGTCCGCACTGTAGTCGGGAGCGCTTCTGAGTAGTTAGCTTGATGGGGGCGCTATAGAAATTGAGAGATCAATAAAATAAAATGAAACATTCTATTCACTTCAAAGCTTCTTTTTGGCCATGCTGGAGTCGGGAGCCCCTCTTAGTAGTTTCTTTGAAGAGGTGTGCTATATAAATACTTGAATGAATGAGTGTTAAATTCTTCACCAAAGGGTGCTCGATTTAAAAGAGAACTGCTCAGTGAGCGGAAGAGAGCAGAGTTAGTAGAAGAGAGCACTGCGAGCACATGAAGGCACAGTAAACACCACAAAAGAGAGCAGAAAGAAGAAGAGAGCAAAGTAGGGCACAGTGATCACAAGAGAGCCTAATCAGCTTAGGAAGGCACAGTGAGCAAAAATGGACTGTCTTATGAGGGACAAACAGCTAATCAAACTATAAACTAGCAGCAGGCTGTGTGTAGCCATCATTTGCTAAAAGCTAGATGGCCCTGTACTCAATAGCTGCAACGAGCTACCCTGAGAAAACCCTCCTTTCAGATCTATTACTCTCTCCCCCACCCACCCCACAACCGCCTGCTTTGTCAAACTGACCGTGGGAAACTATTGATTGTTCTAATTAACAGACCATTATATACCTTGAAAGACGGCTGCTTGCAATCGTCGCCTGGCTTAGTGAATGCTATAATTATAATGTCCCAACTGTACATCACGGAAGGCAATGTCAGTGTAAATGTAAAAAAAAAAAATATCCACAAAACTTCCACAAAATTTCCCAAGTCGCGGCAATAAAAGTGAGTCGGCCGGGTTACCGGAAACACAACATTTTTTGTTTGGCCTAATACATCATCATTGCTCTCCTCCGTACGGCCATGTTGAAGATGAGGCCTTTTCACAGCATCTCTTCACTGCTCTGAGCATCTCTTCACTGCTCTGTCCTTGATGATATCCATCTTCTTCTTCTTTCTCTCTTCCGTCAGTCGTGCGACGACGATGAGGCTTTCACATGACTTCTCCAGACTTGTCTATTTCTGATGAGATCCTTTGCTCTTGGCATACTGATATCCATCATCTTCAGATCCTCTCTGACGTTGTCCATCCAGGTCTTTGGTTGTCTTCCTCTGCTTCTCTCTCCTTCTATATGCCCGTGCAGGGCCGCGAGTGGTAGTCTTTTTCCCTCCATGCGCTCCACATGACCGAACCATCTGAGCCGTCTTTTCCTGATTTTTTCCACTACCGTTTCTTCTGCGCCCAGCTCCTCTCTTGTCTTCTCGTTCCTGATAGTCGAGAGATCTCTCTCCTGCTTCTGCCCTTGATTCTCCTCAGCCAACCCATTTCAGCCACCAGCAATCTTCTCTCGTCTTCTCTATGCAGACACCAGCACTCTGAACCATACAGCAGTACTGGTACCACTAAGGTTTCATAGAGTTTCATCTTGGTTTTGATCGAGATGCTCTTTGTCCTCCACATTTTGCCCAGTGTACCAAATACCGCACATGCTAGGCCGATCCTTCTCTTGATGTCCTCCATAGCATTCCTCATATCCATGCTCCTTTCCTCTAGATCTTCTCTTATGTTGTACTTTCTGGTCTTCTCATTTCCGATCCTTTCCCCTCTACTTCTGCCCAGTATTCCCCGCAGCCAGTTCATTTCTGCCACCAGCAGTCTCCTTTCGTCTTTCCTGCCTTTTCACTCTCTTTCCTAACTCTTCTACAGGCCTGAACGAAATGCTAAATTATCTTGTATCTACTTTTTGATGCCATTCTGATGCAATGTTCCCTCTAAGGTTTGCCGGTGGTTGTGCAAAATTGGAATCTCTTGTGCAACAATTTACAGTTTCATTTTTTGTGTGCAAAATTTTGCGGCAGAAAGGAAAGTTCAGTCAAACACAATTTCAAGACAGAATAACTATCAAGAAAGTGTGTGTGTGTGTGTGTGTGTGTGACTATGTCTGCTGCAACTAGGCCTAGCCTACTTCCTAAATATAAGCAGACCTTCTTCATCAACCGTTTGTCATTTTATATTTCTTGGAAACCACACTTGGACAATAATTTGCTAGCAGTATAGGAGCTCCTTTCCAGAAAATTGTGTAAATGCAAATTAGTTTACAATTGCGACCGACTGATTGTGAGGATTTTTGGGGAGTTTTTTCCAACAAACAAAGTACATATATCCAACCGGTATTTCCCCCCTCACCAGGGCTGTTTTAAGGAATTTTTAGAACTGCACAACTCCTTCTTTCCCTTCCCATTTTCCATGGTAAATTACTTCTAATCGGAAGAAAATGCTTCTACAACTGCACAAATCCATTTAGAACTGCACATTTTGTGTCCAACTGCACGTTAAAAAAGCCCTGCCCCTCACGTAGCCTATGTCATTGAAAACTTAACAATATCTGCTAATCAAAAATCTATTGGTGTCATTGTCGATATGAATACCAGCCTCTATCCTCTCTGTCAGCCGAACCTAGAAACCTACTAAATCCGACAACCACTAATTACAGTCGTTATTCGTCGCAGTACACTTTGAGAGTCGCCACAAAAAGAATTGGAAAAGGAGGTCAATGGGATAGCTAGATCGCATGCGCAAACTGAGACCGCGGCCGGAGATAGTTTACAGCACTATCGCCGTTGATTAAAAGCCTAAATGCAGATTTAAGGAAAATTGCTACAAGAACAAAAATAAAAATAATAAGTAACTCAAACTAATTTTTGCGCGGCAAATAAAATCTTCTGCGCGGCAGGAGTTTTTCTTCTGCGCGGCCGCACAATCGCGCAGCTTAGAGGGAACGTTGTTAAATCTGATGCTTGATGATTTAGTTTTCAGGTTGGTAATTATCACACATGCATTGAATTTGATTATTTGTCTGTTTGGTGAAAGTTGTTGTTCCTATTGCAGCATCCATCGGCAGGTGCCATTTTGTTGGATGTAGGAGCAGTTGAGTTTCTGACACAGCTTAGGACAAACCTTGATCCTGTGCATCAAAACACTGTTGATGCTATACTGAGTAATTTGTTTCACTTGCCTTCTGTGGAAACAAGTCAGCTTCAGCCTGAGTGTGTTTATTATCCACATACTCTTACAGGTTCAGGTTAGTTTTAACCTTTTTTATTTAGTCTGTTACCATTTGAATATTGTTCAGCAAACAGAACTTAAGTGATGCTTTGTAAATCTAAAAAGGCACTCCAGAAATTTGCGATCTTGCAAAAAAATTAGCAATGTGCCCAATTTTCGTTAAATGATTCACAGATCACTTTTTTTCATGTGATTCATAATTTTTACAGCCAGGTTTGAATCAATGATTTTATTTGTATTTTGTGCAAGTAGTTTTAAATGTCCAAGTAGCCACTGTGATTAGGTATGTTAAACGAAAATGGGAATTTTGGTTCTTAAAAAAAGTTTGTGGAGAAAATTGTACATTTTCAATTTTGTGACTAAAAGAAAAGGTCATCAGATTTTTGGCCGGGAAAATAGTATATTTTTTGAGATTTCGGACCGAAGGACTAAAAAAGGTCAACATCCTTATTGGCCGGGACAAAAATGGTATAGGAAAATATTGTCGGCGCCGCTCTTTTGGATTTGGATTTTTAGCCCTCCCCAAGAGCTGAAACCAAACTCCGCTCATGGAATGAGGTGAGTGAATTGCGGAACTTCTTAGACACTTTCATGTCGAAAACTTAGAAGAATCCAAGCAGCTGCCATTTTTGTTTACGCTGCCAGTTGGAAATTATAAGGATTTTCCATAGAGCATTTATAAAGTGCCTCTTACAGACTAGCTATTCAGAGGTGCTCTCAGTGTGACAGCTCTGAGGAAATAAGAAAGACTTAAAGCAGCTGAAGATGAAACCCCAATTAGATCTTACTACGGATAGTAGAAGGGAGGTCATTCCACACATGGTCTACAATGGCAAGGCGCGGTGTTGAGGCATGTCTGTTCTTGCTCTTGGAACCAAGAGATCAAGTCGATCAGCAGACCGGAGAGGGCAGGAAGAGACTGGAGTGGGTTTTGTGCGTCAAGTCACAAAGGTATTTAAGAGCTTGTCCAGTTTGAAATTTTGAGACTAAGAGCAGTACCTTGAATTGGATACAGGACGCATCAGGAAGCCAGTTAAGAACATCAGTGATGTAGGTAAAAATGTGGAAGTAGTGAGGTAAACAAGCAATGAGCCTGGTTGCCGAGTTTATATCGGACTGAAGGAAGGATTTATGCGAACCTTGGGAAGCCCAGCAAATAGTGAGTTGCATTAGTCGATTCAACAGCAAATAAAAGCATGAACAATGGTTTTAAGGACAGAAAAGGAAACAGATCTTCTGATGGCTGTCAGACGTCTCAGGTGATAATAACATGAGTGCATCATCAGTAACAGATGATCAGAAAATGACCGGGTGCTATCAAGAGTGACAAATCACAAACACTAGATGAAAATGTAAAGTCAGGGTACATTGAGGACGAGAGTGGAGGGTTAAGTTTAAGGAGCTGTTGTTTTGTACCAAACCAGATTAGTTGCATCTTAGTGGGATTACTTAAAGCAAGTTGGTTGGGCAACATCCATGCATGGAGATCATGTGACAAGGAGTCGATCAGTCCCACAAGAGAAACCTGATCAGCAGGAGGACTATGTACAAAGGTCTGGGCCACATCATCATACAGGTGGTCAGTGGCCAAATGTTTAGCAAGTATAGAAGGAATGTCAGCAGTATAAGTAGATACAAGATTGGGCCAAGGAGAGACTCCATAAGCTAACTTGAACGGATAAAAAGATATAAATCTTTCAACTTCATATGCCGAAATTTCAATTTACAGGCAATTTTCTGTTAGAAAGATATGGATATTTCAACTTCATCTCCCGAAATATCAGTTTTCAGCAAATCTGTTATGGTGTCCGTTGCGGTTTCGACGCTTGGTCGTTCCCATTTTAGGATGCTGGTCACGTCCCGGGTCAAGTACTTTCTCCCAGCCCACGGTATGAGCGTCGCCCTGTCTGCCCTCTTACCGTCACTGCGAAGGAGCCCAGGGGGTTCTTTCGAGCTGGGGATGTTCGCCTATTATCGTCTTGTGTCGCCCACGTGTTGACCGTTAGACGCCATCTTAATGAACACGGTCGAGCTCAACCGTCAAGACCGTGCGCCTTCACCGCTGTTGTCTGGTGTTTACATATCGCCGAAGAATGGTTCACGCAGGTCAGTGGAGTTAACTCGATCGGATGTTGTCTCTCGTGGCGTTCAAAACTACCGACCGACAAGCGACAGATGCCTTCGACTGTGCAATCCTTGTGCCCGACGATAAGACGGTCACGCGCGTCATCTTTTACCAGCGAGGGGCTTCAGTTTCGTCAGCGTTTCGTGTTTTCGAGCCCTGTCACCTGTCGCCGCTCTACTCTATTAACGCAACCTGTACCAGAGACTCTGAACTTTCACACCATCTAAAGGCTGTCGACGGGATTCTGCTGGATGATTCTACGTGTCTGCGAGGGATCGCCACTGAAGACTGTTTCCGGCTCACTGTGACTTATTTTGCTATATGATGAAATTTTCTTGTTGTTATGACATTTAACATCACTTCGGCTAGTTAGCGCAGAGAGCGCCTCTGAGTAGATTTCTTGAAGAGGCGCTATATAAATTCTCTAAATAAAATAAATAAATAAATATTATTATTATTATTTTTATTTTTTAAATTATTTTCATTCACCACCTGGTCACCTGGTGCCGTCAGCTACTGGAGCTCTGGCGAAAGCCCTGGTGCATCTTCTCCAGTTGATCCTCTCCCTAGTCGCCTCTCTTAGTTCCTCCAGTCTCATGCCAGACTTTTCCTGTACTTCATCCAACCATTTCTTCCTTGGTCTTCCGCATCTTCTCCGTCCCTCACCGCATGCCGTCATCAGCTCCTTTTCCAAACCGTTAGATCTCATCACATGGCCGAAGTAGCTCAATTTCCTCCAAGTTGCTGTTTGCTGCAGTGTCTCCTCCCTCTCTATTCCGAGCTCCTCGCGCACCGATTCGTTAGTTCTCTTCTCCGTCCATGAAATCCTTAGCATCTTTCTCCAAATCCACATCTCACACGCGTTGATTTTCTTTTCCATATCCTGTGTCTTTGTCCATGTCTCGCATCCATTATAACAACATTTATTAAAAGATCACACACGCTTGAAACTAGACCAAAAACAGAAATGGGCACAAGGTTAGAGTGCGTTGTTCTCGTTGTTCTTGTTATTATTATTATTATTATTATTATTATTATTATTATTAATAAAAAGTGTCAATCTCTTAATATTATTATTATTCTTGCATTTTGCTTTGCGAAAATATAGTGTGCATCTCTGAGCTGCCTACTTTAGTACTTTGCATGACAGATTGTATATGGCACAGACATTTCCGTGATGAGACATGCTCTGAACAGGTTAAGATAGCAGCTAGATAGGCATTTATTATTTTGAAGCTAATGTTTTGATGTTTCTGAACTTACATTGTAGCATATTTACGATCAGGATAGGTGTGAAAGTAACGTGTAAGAACATTTTCAAAATTTGTTGGTTTCTTCTTTCTGCATTCATTTTCTTTGAGAGTTATGGTATCTTGTACTACTTTTTGTGTAGATTTTAGTGCCATTGGTTTGCACCAACAAAGCAATCAGTCCTGTGGCCTAGAGCATGTGCCTTTTCCACCAGATATTTTGATATATCGAGAGAAGTCTTTGTCTAGTCCACCAGATCAGAACCAAGGATACTTTGTGAAGATTTCAAGTGACAGAGAAGGGCTAAGTTCAGTTCGTAGTGAACCAAGTAAGTAGCTCAGTAAAGTTGTGCTTCTGAATCTACAAAATGTTTTTTTACTCTGGCAGATGAGTGCTATCTGCTATTTTTGATAATTTCTTGGCTTTAAACTTAGCTGTATGAGTTGTGTTGTAAATATTTAGTGAGAGAGAGAGATATATATATATATATATATATATATATATATATATTAAAAGACCAAGTTTTCACTGGTCCAAATGGCAGACTCATTGGCGCCTGCAGAAATTTTTGCAGGTGGGGGGCAAAACACAATGGTCATGGTCAAATTTATATAACAAGAGGTTGGAAATAACGAACACATTTTGGTATTTTTCATAGAGATTTCCGAATGTAAATTTTACATTTTTGCTGTTTGTATTTTTTTAATATGAATAGTTTCTTTAGTGCGAAAAAACATGTAGTTACTTCTATGTTTTAATTGCAATTTTTAAACTTCCACTCAAAAGTCATTTGCAGGCAGTTGGAGAGCTGTTCAAAGGGTAGGCTAGTCAGAAGGAAGTCCACGTTTTACATTTAGTGCAGTGGTTCTTAACCTTTTCAAGGGAGCCGAACCCCAAGAAAAATCCATGACCCCTCACCGAACCCCTAAAGTTTGAACAATGATCATTTTTTAACTAATGGGAACAAAAGGAAAAAATTGTACCAAAATGTGATACCATATTAATGCATTCAATACCTGAACTGCTTACAGTTAACTAGCCGTACCAACACTACCAATGCATCTTAATGTGTCCTTTGTTATTAAATAAAAGTCGAAAAATAAAAATAAAATAGGATATGATTTTTCACTCACACTCACTGACCCGAATATGTATATATTTCAGAGGACCTGTGCCGAACCCCTGGCACTGGCTCATCGAACCCCAGGGGTTCGGCCGAACACTGGTTAAGAACCACTGATTTAGTGTAATTTATTGGTTTGTGAAGTTGTGAAAGGTTGAATTGCAGCGAGATTTCAATCAAGTAGGCCAGAGGTTCTCAACCTTTTTCCGCGTGTGACACACCTAAACTTGCAACCAAAGTTGGCACACACCATGCGACCGTCATTATGTCAATATCCTTAAAATTAAAATAGGCTTTTGCTACATTTAGAATTGCTTATCTTTTTTAAATTGCTGCGTCATTTTATGACAATCATAGATGTAAAAACGATGGAAACGGGAAAAATACGCTGGCATTAAAAGACCAAGATGGCAGAAATCCGCAAAAACCACGACACAAGTGACAGAGCGACCCAGATGCTTCAAGGTGTCATGATGTGGAGCATAAATGCACAGGCCGGTCAGGACAGACCGGTGGAGAGAGTCGGAGGAGAGAACGTACTTAGGACACATACGGGCATTGACCCAGGTTGTCCTTCGTGCCTCTCTCCCAATATTCTCTTCAATCGGACAAGGTGGTCTAGCTGCTCCAAGATGTTAATGGTATGGAGCGGACCTGCTGATTTTACCGGTGAGGCTGGGCAGCATGACGCGAGACAGACTCAGACAGAGAGTGGCGTCGGACACCTACGGGTTGTTAACCCACGGATAATGATGATGATGATGATGATGATGATATACGTGTAGTAGTCGTGTACAAATGATTATAATAAAATTAAAATTAACTCAAAGTTTTTTTTAGCACAGATGCCTACGTTGTTCTCCATTGTGGTGCAGTTAGCAAAGAAATATATTGTATTTTTGAGAGGAATACAGCTGCTTAGAAATTTTCATTTGTGATGATATGCCTGATCTTGTGTTTTTCTTATCTTTTTTTTAGTTTTTCGTGCTAAATGTTTCAAGTTTTCTACATTCCCGTGGGTTGCTTTGACTCCAACTGATAGACATGTATTATCTTCAACTGATGAGTAAGAATTCCAGTTAAAGTCAGTTTATTAGGGGGCCATTTATACACTGTGTCCATGATAAAGTAGAACACACAATAAAGTGTCATAACTCGGTCAAAACGTTTCGGATTTGTCTGAAATTTTACACAAAACAACAGTGGCCATATTTACACGAGATCGTAAAGCCGATTAGAAATATTCGAGAGTTTGCCAAATTTATGAGCGTTTGAGATGCAGCACCGAAAAATCAAACTTTCCAACATGCAAAAGCTGAAAGGAAACACTCGGCTTCATATCCACAGCTTTGGCCGCCTAGCAGTCCAGACCTCGATCCGGGTATATGTACCGGAGTAGCGCGTTTTTCGTTCCCGTATTTATTACATCAATAACCGTAGGGCGTGTCTGATTGAAGAGTGGCAGCTGTTTGACCCGGTGATCATCGACCAGACCATCAAACAGTAGCCTCTACGTCTATGGTTGTGTGTTCGTGAAAAAAGGACATTTTGAACACCATTTATAGCTGAATTTCACTTAATTTTCTAGTGTGGAGAGTTATGGTATCCCCGAGAAATACATGTACCACAATCTGCGGCCAAAACCAAGAGTGATATAAGAGAATTGATAGTCACACTGGAGTCGATGTGAGAAGATATTTACCTATGAAACACATTAACAAGGCCATAACTTTACAAATAGACTGAGAAGTGCGAGCACTGGTGGTGTGTGGACACATTGAACACAAGTTGTGAAGCAATATCAAGTTTATTTGATAACAATTATTTGAGATATGGCTTGACAAAATCGTTTTTGTTACTTTTTGTTGCGTTACATTTTTCGATCGTCGAAAAACAGTGGGTGTGCTCACTAAAAGCGATATAACTTTTGTTCAGTTTGAAATTTCTTGGAAAAATTTGGCTATATTATACTGTTCAAAAACATTTTTTAACCTAGCAAAACTTACAACAAACACAGATCAATTAATATTAAATCAAGCTAAATTTTTATTTATGTTGCTTATATAAACTGAACTTACACATAAAATCTTTGTTAAATTAGTTATATGTAACATGCTATGAATTATCTTTAAGTGCGTAAAACTTGACGTAAAAATTCAAATTTTGGGCCAGGATATTGACAAATACGTCGTGGATTACTTGTTTTGGCCAACCCTGTATATCTGAATGTTTATTTACAGGTCTGTTAGAAGTAAAGATCTTTCACTGGTTATCAGTGTATGTGAGTTCCTGAGTGATGTTGTGTTTCAAGACTTCCCTTCAGAGGTCTTCCTGCAAAGACCAAGTATTGTTAAGGTAATTGACATTGAGTAGTATATTATGTAGCTGACATATTTTTTCTGCTCTTAGTTTGAGAGTGCATGACCGTATACTGCCAATTGAGATACTCTAATGAGGAGGATTTTTTGGGGAGTCTGATTTTTATGTACTAAATGTTAATTAATTACTTTTAATTGTCATTCTTTACGTATGTAAGTAGTTATTTTCTTTATTAATCCAACTGCACAACTTTGGTTTGCATCATAGGCATTCTTGTTAAAAAAATTCTCATTAATTTTGTAGCGTTGACATCCGCATCTAAATTTAATATGTCTATATCTTGGGGTTTAAAGTGAATTGTGAGCTGAAAATAGTATCGCTTGGTCGTCCTGCTTGTCCTGTGTGTATATGCACGGTGTTAGGTCAATAGCTGAGAAACTTTGGGTGCACTTCTGGGCAAACATAGTCCGCCCGCCTGCCACATTCTCTTTTACAGATATTGTTGCGAGTTGTCCAGGGGGAAATTCAAAAGCAGTCCCGGGTTGCAAAAAAATTTAAGTTTAATGAAAAAACAGCTATTTACAAGCAAAACTGACACCTAACTAAATTCTACTTCAAAACAACCATACCTTGAAGGCCGACATGGTACAGCAAAACGGCACTACAGCCAAACTCAGCAGGTCTAATGAAGACCTCTATCGCTGAGGGAACATCAGACATCAGCAAAGCACCAAACGGACGACAGGTTCAACAGAAGCCACAGCGAGGCTGCTCCCGAACAAAACGGTGTCCTCACACACCAAATGAACAAACGGTGTTCCTTCAAACGAACAAATGATGTTCCCCCCAACCTTTTTGGCTTGCGGCACACTAAGAAGGAATAAAAAAAAATTCGCGGCACACTTAATTATAATTATCAATTTTTAAAACCTATTTGTCACTATTATTTAATAATATTCTAATTTTAATGTTCCTCTTATATAAATAATAGCCTACTCTAGTGAGTCTAGTCAGTCAGCAGATCAAATTGAAATGAGACTCCAGATATGACAATCATACTCGCAAAAAACATCAACTTTTTGGATCGAGGAAAATTTGAGTCTTCGCCCCAAACAAAGCCCAAGTTTTTAGCCCCCCCCCAAAAAAAGCGGAAGCCAAACTTCGCAACTCCACCCATGTTACCCAGTCAAAATTGTCGATTGCAAGCGAAGGAAAGTAGGCCTAATGCTGTAGTGCTGGTTGTATATGTAGGTCTATCAATGTGTTTAGTATTTTAGGTGCAACTTTCCTTTTAAACTGAGATTCATTTTAGGTGCAACTTTCCTTTTAAACTGAGATTCGTTGATCGTGGGAAAACAATCAAGATATCCCTTGGAGATCTTAACCTGGTACAATGTGAGAGATTAAGACCAACTGATTTAAGTTTTGATGTTGCAGTACATGATGTTTTCAGATGTTTTGCTTTGAATCATTATTAATTATATAATAACATTTTAGAATTTTCCCGCGGCACACCTGCAAAGTTCTCGCGGCACACTAATGTGCCACGGCACACAGGTTGGGAATCACTGCTCCAAACGAACAAACGGTGTCCTCACACACCAAACTAGCATACGGTATCCTCTCTATCAAACGAGCTAGACGTATTTATAGTCGTCACAAATCGTCCAAAGTTCTAGTGCGAACTGCCACACCTTTCTAAGTAACAGATGGTCCGTCATGTCTGATAAGTTCAGCAAAATAGTGTTAGATACACAAGCTGTCTAACACACCCCCCTCATAAAGCATGAGTCGACCTGAATGGTCGGCGAAGTATAGGACCCCCAATCCCCCATGGGTTTATGCTGTGAAAATCCGTGACACCAATTTTTCGCGACACACCAACTACACACCATTTTTACGTGATGCGCCGCTGGTTTATTCGCGACTCACCGGTTGTGTTGTCCATCCAACTGATCTTGGCCATTCTTCTCCTTAGCGACATCCAAATGCCTAAAGTCTTTCTGTCTTTCCCATAATCCATGTTTAAATCATCCAAAATTCGTCACCTCGTGTTATCACGGATGGTGAAGAGAGAATTATTGTAAAATAAAACACAGAAGTAATAATAAAGTTTAGTAATAATAATTAATGTAATAAAGTACCGACAGTCAATAAAAATAAATAAATAAGGGAGTAGATAAAAAATAGGAACTCTTTCTTATCGGTCTGGCAGTCTCGTTCCTCCCACATTTCTTAAAAGTAGAGAAAAAGTATTGCACACCATTTGCATAATACGAATAAATGACAATTAAGGTAAAATCACGAGCAAATTATTTAGTTTTCGTTTGACCAAATATCGTTTTAGTTTTCGTTTGATCAATTTTTGTTTAGTTTTAGTTTTGATTGCGGCAAATTTCGTTTCAGTTTAATTTTCGTTGTCACCTCGTTTTAGTTTCAGTTTTCGTTTACAAAAGTGTTTCATTTTCGTTAATTACCATTTTCGTTTTCGTTAACGAAAACAACACTATATGTAACCAGCCAATGTTATTTATTTCTTTGATAACATGGTTACTGCATAATGTGATTTATTTCAGAGTTTAATTTCACTGATTTTTTCAGAGTGTGATTTCACTGTTGATGGTGGACAACATTGAGAAGTCTGGTATAGCACTGAAGGCCCTTCAGACACTGCATGATCTTACTGAAGCCATCCTGTCTCGAATTTTCTCCCATCAGGATCCAGCTTTGTACACTCCAAAACAAGGTTTATCATCATCTTCATTTTGAGATATCTGTTTTAGCTGAAAGTTTTCAAATATATATACATAAGTTTTCTATGTTGGAGGATAGTAATGTGAAAATAACGTATGTAATAATGAATTCTGTGTCTGTGGGTTTTTTATCCTGGGATATTTCTATTTCTGACTTGTGAAGCAGCTTTGATGGCAAACCGCAGTAATTGTAATCGATAATTTATACAACACTGCTTTTTTGACACTCCTGATCTGACAATGCAAACAGTGATTGAACTGGATAAATCTGTTTCTGCTTTATTGATCACTGCATATAAGTTTGATGAATTTAATTTTTTCCATTAGTTTCAAATACCGTATTTTACTGACTATAGGTTTCTCTTTTTGTATAATGCTAAGTGAAGCAAAAACAGCATCTATATAAATAAAAATGAAACTTTCCAATAGTTCGTAACACTATCATGCCGAAAGTTACGCACCGATTGTTTTGAAAATTTACCAAAACCTTCCATTCCAATAGCACCATGTCTTAAGATTTTTTTCCCGAAAAAACCCCAATCTTTTCCACAAAAAGTGAACTTTGCAATCCGTTCGACCGCCATTTGCAAATTCAACAAAACAGCCAGATTTCAGAAACGCGTTGTCCCCAAACACAGCAGACGAAACATGAATGAGGTTGCGTGCTGTGACATCATAAGCGAGTCGCATATTAATCAAGAGCTTCTGAAAGGCTCTTGCTGCAAGAAGCGCTTTATAAATTGTCAGATAAGATAAGATAAGATAAGATAATTTCCGAAAGCGGCCTTTCATCATTATTGGGCTCTATCCGATGTCATGAATGGATGGTGTGACGGAGGAAAGGAGCGGAGGGAGGGGTAGGGGGAGGGGGAGTGGGAGGTCTTTTCTGCCACAGCAACGCATGGCCGGGTACAGCTAGTAATTTTTAAAAATCAATACATATATCTCACTGCAGGCAGATACGCACCACCCATGCACAACAGTCACACATAGGTAAATAATTATAAGCAATGTTTTTAAGTGTATCAAGTTGAGGTATGTGACGAGTCATACTTTCTCGTCTCTTTATTTATATACATGTCTTTTCTGGCCATGTATTTTTGTAGTGCCTTCAATGCCCCTAATACAGGTTCCCGTGGGTAAGGAATTAGTTATCCACCTCCCCACACGGAGGTGACTGTGGGAGATCCCGCCCAACAAAACTACCATTGCTTTATTATTAATTACTCCGCCTTTGCACGTGCGCATGGAAAGGATCAGAGACCTCCCAGCTTGAAAGGACCGACAGAAAGAAAGTTCGTTTGTGTTTCTGCACTGAGGTGAAACGAAGTGCATCCCCCGTGGAAATAATGTTTTCCAGACCTGGTCGTCCAGCTAGTGTATTTAAGGGACCCCTGAGATCACTCCTGGCAGTTTACAGAAGTCTTGATCGGAAGGAGGAACAAGAGCTGTCAGTCTGCTGAAGGTCCCGTAAGAAGGATGAAGTTCTGCCCGACTGGTTGTCCAGCTCTGCCTGAATCGGCCGACGTCCAGCTCTGCCTTGTTGCCACTGTCTACCTTGTCCGAAGGAGAGATTCCCCATTGCCCAGCTCTGTTTAAGCGGTCTGTTGGCCACTGCCTTGTCTGATGGGGACATCGACCAGTGACTATCGCCCTTGTTTGAGAGACATCGATCTTTGTCCAGCTCTGCCCGAACCGCTCGTCGTTTGAAGATGTCCCTCGCCTGCTGTTGTCGCTGTTCTTAGAGATGTGCCTGAGAACTACAGTAGAAGCCCTCGCCTTGAACTTCGAGTTGCGTCAACCCACTACTTCCCAAAGTTAAGACCGTTCCGGCTCCTGTAGCACGGGCGAATGATAAGGAACTGTTTGCCCAAGATTAGTGAAGCTGTCTAGTCATCCACGAGTCCAGGGAGCCAGTAAGTCAAAAGATTTATTTATTTCCAAATTCTAGAACAGCAGCGAGTTCGCATCTCTATGTTTATGTTAGTAGTGGCTTAGACTTATTTTTTTACTGCATATTTTGGTACACGTAGCCTGTTTTGTCTTACATTAAAACACATATAACCTCAAGTGACTGCTTTTTGGATACCATAATAATGGCTGAGCGAACAGTGAGTAGGAGTGAAGAAGAGGAAGGAGAGATGAGGAAAGGTGAGGTAAGACACCGACAGAACTTCCTTTCTGAAGGTTCTGACGCTATGCAGTTACCGAATCGATTCTGACTAGGTTAGGCTCGATCCTAGAAGATTTGTCCTACAGGATTCGAACGGGTGGCTAAGCCAAAGAGGCACCACTTCCGACCATGTCCCCATGGGCGCCCGCACATAGGGGCAAGAGGGGCACTTGCCCCTCTGGAAAATTGACATTTATTTTTATAACTACTAATTTTGAGTATTTAACAATTTTTTCGCATTAACCTTTACCACTCAGATTTATTTTCCGCGCCAACTCCTCCAGATCAGAATTAAATTTCAGTGAATATCAGTCACAGTTCAACATTTATTTTCACCAAACAACATTACTCAATTTATGATATATATCATATATATGTCTTATATATCATTTATAAATATCATATATGTATCATATATATATGATATATATCACATATAATTATATATCATATTCATATATTTCATACATATGATATACATAAACGATATATATCATATTTATCATATATATATATGATACATATATGATATATATATATAAGATGTAAAATATCTTAAATGTATGATGTGTATCATATCATATAATTATATATCATATATATCATATATCATATGATACAATATCATGTATATCATATATATAGCATATACATCTATATATGATATATATCATATATATCATAAATGATATATATTATATATATATATATATATATATTGTGGGGCGCGGTGGTGTAGTGGTGGCGTCATTGCCTTGAAGCCGGAAGGTTCGAGGTTCGAATCCACCCTCAACCGCGTAGGGACCTTGGGCAAGTTCTTCACTCACAATTGCTCAGCGCTTCGGCGTGAAACTCCGATGCAGTGTCCGCTCTGCATTCGGGAGCGCCTCTGAGTAGAGAGAGCTTGAAGGGGCGCTATAACAAGTGCACATACAAACAAATACAAACAAACAAAATGTATGATATGTATCATATGATATATATATATCAAATATATCATATATATATGTGATATGCATATATATATCACGTGTATATATTATGTATATCATATGTATCATATATATATATATCGATATATATATCGATATATCGTATATATATATCATATATCTTATCATATATATCATAACGTATATATCATATCATATATATCATATTTATATATGGAGGCAGTGGAGAGCTGTAGTCCATGCATGCGACCAACCGTCGCGCAGCGACGTCGGTGATTGACATGACATATGTAATATATATCATATACAATATATATTCCATATATATTGTATATATATACACCATATATATATGATATATATAAATGATATATAAATGATATATAAATGATATATATGATATATATAAATGATATGTATGGTATATATGTCTTTTATATATGATATATATGTTATCTCTCATATCATATATATATCATAATAGCTCCTTGGGCCTTCACAAACTAATGTCCGCTCCCACCGGCCATATGAGTTAGGCCGGTTTTATAAATGTGCAATGTCCGCTGTGAGCGGCCTCATGAGTGGTAAAGGTTAAAGCACTTGCGATAAGAATGATACACAGTGATAGTCAGAAATCTACATTTAGAAATCTCTATAGAAATAAACGTGCTCTTAATTTTCTGCCTTGCATTTTTCAAGCTCTTGCTAAAAAATGTAACAATGACCAATGAAGGCTTTTAACCCTCCTGCGGGCGCCCATGCAAATAGTAAGCCTATTTGATTGGAATCTCACTGTAATGCAACTTTTCACAATTGCATACAAATGAATGATCAATAAATTACAACTATGCAAAAATTTGAAATTTCTCAGTAGCACACTGAAATTACTTCAAGTAGATATTATGCTTATTCACCAGCATTATGATTATACACTGTGTCCGGGTAAAAAGTAGACCCCACAACAAAGTGTCATAACTCGGTCAAAACGTTTGGGATTTGTCTTAAATTTCAAACACAGCAACAGCGGCCATATTTACACGAGATTCTAAAACCGATTAGAAATATACGTGAGTTTGTCAAATTTATAAGTGTTTGCGTTGGAGCACCGACAAATTGAACTTTCCAACATGGAAAACCTGAAAAGAAGGAAAATTCAGCTAAATATGCTGTTCAAAATGTCCATCTTGTTCACGGACACACGACCGTAGATTAGACGCTACTGTTTGATGGTCCTGTCGATGATCACCTGGTTAAACAACTGCCAATCTTCAAACAGACGCGCCCTACGCCCTACGGTTATCGATGTCATGAATACGCGTGAACAAAAAACGCGCTCCTCCAGTACATGTACTCCGGATCAAAGTCTTGACTGCTGGACGGCCACAGCTGCAGGATATGAAGCCGAGTGTCTCCCGGGATAGCTATTAACCTACTACGTCTACGATCGTGTGTCCGAGAACAAGAAACACATTTTTTGGCACCAGAATAGCTGAATTTCACTTCCTTTCAGGTTTTCCATGTTGGAAAGTTCCATTTGTCGGTGCTCCAACGCAAACGCTCATAAATTTGACAAACTCGCGAATATTTGCAAACGACTTTGGAATCGAGTGTAAATATGGACACTGTTGCTGTGTTTAAAATTTCAGATAAATCCTAAAAGTTTTGACCGAGTTATGACACTTTTTTGTGGGGTCTACTTTTTACCCGGACACAGTGTATAAATCAAGTCTGCTATAAGCCAAGCTGCATTTTGTCAGTTTTGCATGCTGTCAGCATAGAATCTAGGGAGGTCAAGCCATAGAAAAACTTGAATAAGGGGCTCTGGTTATCACCCTCGTTCAATAACATTGATACCCCCTCATTTGATCCTCGTATCCTCCACCTTCCAAAATGACACGCGCATTAACATCCACTTTGGCTCTCTGACCAGTGGAATTGGACCTCTTTCTGACTACTCTTTGAACAGCATTCTGACTCGATGCAGTGCTTGTGAATAAGTTGGTGCCCTGTTATTGGCTTTCGAGTGGTGCTTTAGATGCTTAGGAATCACGATTACCATATAGAAGTAGCTAGATAGCACTTACCCCTTGAAACTGACACCTTTTCCCTGTTCATTCATTCATTCATTCATTCATTCATTCATTCATTCATTCATTCATTCATTCATTCAATGGACTTATATAGCACCCATTCAGGAATCTACTTTTTAGCATCAACTTTTTGATGTTCAACCTATTTCTTCCCACTAAGGAAACTATTCATATTAAAAATGATGCACAAGATGAAATTGAGTATTTGCATTATGAAACCTCTCTGAAAAATGCCCGTGTCCTTAATTTTCAGCTTTGCGTTTTGCAAGTTCTTGCTAATAAGAATTTAGTCGTATTAAACCACCCGTAAATTTTTTGCCCTCCCTGCAAAATTTCTGTGGGCGCCCATGCATGTGCCCAACACAGTAAGTTTTTAGTTGGACAGAATGAACCGGATTGTGAGGGAGTTTTATTTCGACCAAGAAGGACCAACACTCCGCAGAAGCCTTAGACTGGCTTCTAATGCGCCTCCAGAGTATTGACCTGAAACCACCCAACAGCGTTTCTTTAGCACTCGGTTGGAACCATCTTCATCGACCTCTGCAATCCAACAGCAACACAGAATCTCTCTCCCAGTGGACAGGACGGAGGTAGGGCCTGTCTGTGTATTCACTTTCCAGCATCATACTCGTATTGCAAGCGAACTCCCGGTTAAGCACATGGTTCGTGTACAAATGACCAGTCATGTAGTAGAGTCCACCTGAGCCAAGTCCGAGTCCAGCTAAGCCGAGTCGAGTCCGAGTGCAAAAGAGTTCGAGTCCGAGTCATTAAGGATCAAGTCCAAGTCCGAGTCCAGTAACATCAAGATCCACTGAAACACCCAATATAATGGCATATAAAAAAATATCAATGCAAAATGATTTTTTTATGTAATTTATCCAAATTGAACTTTAAATATGCTGAACTAGATCAAGTTTTGTTCGATAATCCTAAGCAATGGAATTGATACAAATTCTTCCACTGCCAAACTCAAATTCAACAGGCACATCCTATGAAGTCTCTTATGTTGAGATTTGCGTCCAAACATGCCGGTTGTACGACATTATCCCCCTGGACATTATCCCTCCCTCCCCCCGGGCAGAAGTCCCATCTGACAGAATAGCCAATAGACATGTCCAACCCCCTATCCTCGTTTGTCTTATCCATAAACATCTAGATCTTGATTAGAAGTCTATGTCCTATCGGGCCTATCTGATCAGCATATTAAGTCCATCAAGGTGTCAAAATATCAAATTCGATTTCAACTATATGAGTGCCATGGATTGCCTGGTTGTGTTTGTGTATACTGTATAACAGTGTATATGTATCTATAGACTCGTGTTCAATTATTCACAATTGCCCTCCCGTAACTTCCACCCCGACCATACATCAAATACACCTGTAATTAACTTTGCTTGCCCTGTGGTCAGCGGTGCCCAGCCATTCATCACATTACTTCAGTGTCAGTTTGTATTAATGGACAATCCTGTGTCTTAAACCTGTAGGCTGTTTGTGTTGAGTGATCAAGAAAGCAGACGAAATGTCTGAATTCGTTGTGGCAATAAACAATAGCCTGTTCCAGCCTGTATGTCTCTACGACATTCACTCGCATCCAGAGCAAGGCTGAATTAAAATATGCATTTAGTGACCTACAGCTTGGGTTGGTGTCCTGTCGAAAGCTCGCAGGACAATAGCGCGCCGACAATAGCGTGCCGACAAAAGTGCGCCGACAAAAGCGCGCACGGGTCAAATGCGCGTCGACATAAGCGTGCGGCGTGGAACAGAGTCTGTACTTTCACTTCGCCTAACATAAATTAAAGCAATACCCACACATACTTCTCACCTACAAGTGACCAATATTCAAAGCCTTTCAGCAAGTCAATGATTCAACCACCTATTTTGATGAAAGTTGTTTGTCCACAAATAAGAAATTAAATTAACCACTGCTTTGTTATTTTAATTGCCGATTGATGAGACTTCTAAGAAAACCGAATGATAATTCTTCAAAAACATTGATTAGAGTTGACTATATTCGCAATTTAAATTTTGAACACTGTAACTTAATTTTGTGGTCATTATATTTTTCGTCCGTAGTTCACGTTATTTGCAAATTTGCCTAGATTATAGATTAGACTCATAGCAATGTAATTTTTCGAGAACTTTGACTTAATTTTTGGACATTAGAATTTTCTTTCGTTGTTTGCATATTTGCCAGACAATTACACATGAGTTTGTTCGTGAGTTTTTCATTTTTTTCCCCTGTGTATGTTAGTCTTTATTTTGTTGACTGCGCGCTTATGTCGGCGCGCATTTGTCCAGCGCGCTTTTGACGGGTCCTGCTTATGTCGGCGCGCTTTTATCGGCACGCTTTTGTCCTGCGCGCTTTTGACGGGGTACCGCTTGGGTTGATTAACAAGAAGAGGAGATGCCTTGTTGACTGATTGAAGTGATTTGATTTTTCTTAGAGTTTCAGCTGAGTGGAACAGATATTTCATTGCACAGTCCAGCAGGTCATTCTGCTAATTCTTCTGAGTCACAGTCTTCATTTGCGGTGCAGGGAGAAGCAAGACATAGAGGAGATGGTCAGGACATTGATAACTCGAGCTCCCCTTCCACACCAGCGTAAGAAAAGATGCATTTCTCATCATGCCTGACTTTGTAGTTTCTGCTAGCTCTGGTTGTGTGTATAAGGTACATTATGCACTTGTGCTTATGTATTTGTTGCTGGACATTTGTGACTCGTCACGACGAAATAAGTCGGGAAGTCGCGCAACACAGAGTGCTTCATATCGTTTTCAAAGCTGTCAACCCTTCAAATTATCGATTTTGCGATTTTTTTGCATTTTTTCAATATTTATTATATAATGTAGCAATAAAATGTTAAAACATATGTAATTTTTTTTACTGTTTTAAATGTGCTGTTTGTACAAATTAAGCGACCCATAGGGTATAAAACTGATATAGAAAGCTGTTGTGAAGCCATTATAATTTGACCTTGATGGTTTCAAAGTTTTGTGGTTAGTTGTGTGTTTAATATTTTAGCAGAAGCTTTCAAGTGCCTGCAAATATTGGTTTGGATGCAGTGGAGCAGATGGCATTTGACGATATCTGTTCTCTCCAACTGATGCAGTGGACAATACCCCAGTTTTGTATGGAAATCCTGGAAAATCTAATTCCATGTCTCAAATTGGATAGTGAAATAATTGTTGTTCATAGTCTTGATTTGTTGCACCAGATTACAGCACTGCTTAGGGAGTCATTGTTACCTGATGAATTGTGGACTGATGAGAGTTTACCAGCAAGAGATTTGGTAAGTCTGTCAGGTTTCATCTAATTTTGAATTATATTTAATAGCGTTTCTTGTGATTGTTGTTCAAGACAAGAATGCATTGCTGAATTCCTAGGTCTGCATGCATCAATAATGAACGATGTTTTAGTGGAATTAAGTATTTCCTGGTTCTGAGTTAAATAACTCTTTGGCTAAAGTTATAAATTTATATTTTGTGCACGGTTTGTGACAAAAATAGAAATTATGATTTATACAGATTAGACTAACTTTTAATTTATTACGTCCATGACTGGAATTATGGACTTGTGACTTATGTTTTGTGTGTTGGCTTTTATTTTAGACTGAAAAATTCCATGACATTCTGGATATTGTTGCAGAAGTTCTGTATCACCATCATCACTTTCATGGTCATCTCACTAAGTCGACGTCTCATTCAGAAATTGTTCGTCATCGAGTTGCTTTTATTGGCACTGCTGTGCAGGTCATGAGACTCTTGGATTTTCTTGTTCCTACCGAGAAAATTTCTACAGCTATTCCAAACGAGTTTGGTTCTGTTCTGGCTCTCATCTATCAGGATAAATCTCTGTCATATAGTTATCCAGATCTTTGTGAGAAGGCGCTAGTGTTTGCAAAGACCATCGACAGCATTAGTACAAGCCTTTACAGTTGCTCACAAGCAATTTGTCAATCACTTTCCAGCACAGTTGAATTTCTTATGAAATTTGAAGAGCTAGTGAGCATTACTTTTTTTCTTTGTTTTCATTTGTAACGGTTGGTAAACTGAACCAATGCATTTGGCCAAATGGGTATATTATGTATAATCTGATGTGCAGCTGATGTGTCGGGTCTCTAAGGTGTGGGAGTATTTGATCAGCTGGTTATCGATGCTGCTGCTGGATATTAGCGCGACCGTTTTGAAGCTTGCGTTGAGGTAGAAGGTGGATACTCTGGGCACAAATTGCAGTCTGACATAATTCAAATATAGAAATAAAATTAAACCAACATTTATTATTTGATAAATGACATCTTAAAAATATTAAAATGTTAGTTAATTTTGTGCACTTATCTCTTAAATTTGAATTTTGATGCAAATGACGTCATTCTCAATGGAACTTTTATATTTTCACCAGTGTTAGACAAATAAGTCAGGATTAAAATGGTTTTTGAATTGTAAAAATCGATGAATATTTACTGTTTATTTTCATATTTGCAAAATGGGTTCCTTTTTTCCCGGACACAGTGTAGATAGGCCTATACCGCAAGTTTTTATGGAGAATTTTGAAGCAGAAATTGATGTTTTTAGGCAAGCCTAAATTTAACGTACTACTCAAAATATATTCTACTCAAATCATCTAAGGCTTTCAATCAATCAATCAATCAATCGTAATTTATATAGCGCCTCTTCAAGGTACCTACTCAGAGGCGCTCCCTGCCGAGATCAAGCGAAAAAACAGTCTTCAACAGTTTGTTAAATTAAGAAAAGCTTGGGAGGTGTTACATAGTCAAGGGAAGTCCATTCCAGGTTGTTGGACCAACCACAGAGAACGAACGCCTCTGCATTGTTGCAGAGCGAGTGAAAGGAACCATTAAGTCACCATGGACAGCAAAGAGCAGTGCACGGTGGCCTATGCAAGTGGAAAGAGGGAGGCAAAGCTCACACAGATAAGAGGGTGCCCAGCCTGATAAGCATCGCCACACCAAAGATGCAATCCTAAATGAGATGTGCTGTGGGAAAAGAAGCCAGTGCAAGAAGTCTACTTAAGGAGAAAACAACATTCGATCACTATAGATTGCTATCAACTGTAACTGATGTGTCAGGTCTCTAATAAATTTGATTATACACTGTGATTAAAAAAGTAAGCTTTTTATCCATTCAATTTTATCTCATAAAATTTTGGAATCATATTCTTGGTCCAACTCTCTAAATATTTGGAAAATTTTAGCATGATATGTTATCAGGCATTTGAGATATTAGAAAAACTATTTGGCTTGCTTTTTTTTGAATCACGGTGTAAATCTGCACCAATAATAGGGGAGTTTTTATGATGATGTGCATGGGTGCAAAAGTATAATTTTGTTAGGGCATCTTGCACTTTTTTACCAATTTGTCTGCCAATTTTGAAACTGTGCAATATGTTTTTGGGTGATACTGTGCTTGAGTATCTACAGTAGGCCAGGTGTTATGTGTATGTTACAGTTAAATCCTTACTTTTAGCTTCCAGACTGCTGAAAAAACTAAATAAGGAATTATGTGTTTAAGCTTATAAATACTACTGCACTTGTGGGGTATTGTTATGTTGCTATATGAAATTTTGCTATAGATATGAAATATCTACACTTGGTCAATTTGCTGCCTCTATAAGGTTTTGTTGCTGTATGAAATTTTGTTTTATGAAATATTTCTGCAGTTGGTTCATTTACTGCTTCTGTAGAATGATGAAACACTGTTGTCGCTGGTCCAGCTTTCAAGCGAATCTATTGCTGGTCTTTCATTTCATAAAAATTTGCAAGCAGTCGAGGCATGTGTGCATCTGGCGTCATTCACGTTAGTACATTCTTTTGACTGTGTGCCAATATTTGTACTTAAGTGAGTGAATTTTGGTGATTTCTTCATTGCTTTTTATAAGTTGCTCAAAATCTATTATTTTAGCTGTGGCTGGACTGGGAGCGCCTCTGAGTAGATTTCTTGAAGAAGCGCTATATAAATTCACAAAATGAATGAATGAATGAAATGAACTCTAATTTTATCATCCCATTTAGTGGCAGTTAGATTTAAATTATCGCTCAATGCTGCCATTGCTATGTAGGTTGAATTTACCATGCACTGCAGTGATTTTTAAGCCATTCAGGGCCCAATTACGAATACTATGGCAGAATTTGTGAAAAATTGTGTGAAAATTGCGAACATTGCTAATTATTTAGCGCTTGATGGGCATTTCTTGAATTTTTGTGCATATATAGTGTGGTGCCAGATCGCAAATTTCTGGAGGTCCTGATGGAGGCAATTGCATGCAGCTATGGCAGGACCATATACCTTGTTACTTTGTGCTTTCAGCTCTCTGAGCTCTAGCGACCGACATGATCCATTCTAGAATAGCAAGCTAGTCAATTACAAGACCGAATTAGATGTCTTAAAACATGTGTTTAGCACATCTCTTCATAGGTGTACGAGGCAGGGGTCCAGAGGGGCAAATGCACCCCAAATTTTGGACAAGTCTGTTTTTTCAGGCAAGCAGACCCCAAAAAAGTATGAAAAATAGTATTTTTCACAACATATTTTAACCCGACGACCAAAAAAAGGTCGTCAACTTTTTTGTCTGGGAAAAATAGTATGTTTCACAACATATTTCGATATGCCGACCTTTCGTCCAAGGACGATTCGTCATGGTCTGTTCGTCATACCCTGTTCATCAAGCGGACGATTCGTCAGAGGATGTTTCGTCCACGGACGATTCGTCATGCGGAAGGAATTACAAAGTTAATTGTGATAATCGTATATATATATATATATATATATATATATATATATAGTTTATATAATGGTAAATGTAAAAACAAAAGTGTCTCATGTAAACAGTTTTTTTTCTAATATTTTGACTCTCCTTGAAGCTTATCTAGTTAAGTGCACAATCACCATGAAATTTAAAAACATCATTGTCTCAATTACTCGACTTTGTCTTGTGAGATAGATGTGCAATAGCACGGACATATGTGACAACATCAGTTCTGTTATTTGCATGAACGGCACGCTGTACTTTCTCAACCAAGTGACTGTACTTTTTCCTACCTGGTTCTTGAAGACCAGTCACTCCTTGTAGATATGCAGCTTTCTGCTTCTGGCAATCTCTTTCCAACCATTCAGTTAGTAGCCAAAGACTTGGGTGACTACACATGAATTGCATCTCGTGGTGCCATCCCTCGACAATGTTGGTTGTTCTTGCTATCCCATCACCGCCCGATTCGTACTGGTTCCACAAAGGGAGTGCAAAGGTAGGAGCAGCATAATTCCCACCTCTTTCCCGTAGATTATTAGTGATGACCCATATGTGACGAGTATGGGTGACTTTAGGACTAATAAAATCATGTGGGATGGGCGCTACACAGATAGTCGTTCTGTGCAACTTTGACGGAAATTAATGAAGGTTGTACGGTGACGAATCGTCCGCATGACGAATCGTCCACTTGATGAACAGGCTATGACGAACAGTTCGTGATGAATCGTCCTTGGATGAAACGTCCCTGATTCCATGTTTCAACCCTACGACAAAAAAGGTCGTCAACTTTTTTGTCTGGGAAAAATAGTATTTTTCACGACAAATTTCAACCCGACAACTAAAAAAAAGTTCTTTCCCACCACGAGATTTTTTTTGGCAGAAGTAAAATCTTTGTCACCCCCACCCACTGCTGAAATCTCCCGTATGCCTTCCTTTATGTCTTGTGAATACCACTTGTCAAAAACTCCTAAAAACGCCTCTACTGGTCGCAATGTGGCGCTTAGTGAGTACTAAAGTTATGATATCGTCATTGGCCCAGCACTTTTTTCTACCTTAATGCACTACTAACTCCTTACTTCCCTCCTTGTTGCCTGTGTTCATGAAGTACGGGTCTCTAACTGAGCCATGGTTGGCATCCACGCCTCTGCCCCAAAGAATGGCATTGACTGCCACTTTCTCTTCATAGCTGAAATTAACTTTTTGCAAAAACCTGCTCGAAGCTCACTACTCTAAGTTGACTTTCTAGCACTTGGATATTACTGCATCTTTTTCTGGCAATTGACTTGCTCCACCTCAGATTCACATTTTGGTGTATTGTATTGTATTGTATTTAAACATTTATAAAGCGCCTCTAGTAGGGTGAACCGTTCAGAGGCGCTCCCAGTGCGCAAGGCCCAGCGAGAAGAAACAGGTTTTGAGAAGAGACAAAGCAGAGGAGAGACTACCAGAAAGAAGTGTAACCTTGTATGCATTCAGAATTAAGTTTTAACTGAATAAGTAATCAAATAAGTGATTATTCTTTGCCAGAAAATGTGTCCCATGGTTTTAGCAAATTTAAAAAGTATTTAATCAAGGCAGGAACTACCTCCTATTGTTTGTTGGAGGTTTTAAGATAATGTTCTTGTTATGTTTGATTCTTCTGGGAGAACATTCTTTTATGATGAAATTATTGTCATGTTTAATTAGGTGTAAGAAAATAAGTCCCAACCCTGCTGCTGTTCTGGAGACTCGTGGTCTTCTCTTGAAGCTGCTGTCTTTCCCTTTGGAAGAGGTCCGTCTGACTGCCTACTGTACAATGTTTGACATCATCAAGGCAAGTGGATGGCATGCTTTTACTTATATAATAATTGTTATTGATCATTCATTCAGTTGAAGTATTTATTGAGCATGTCTTCAAGAAACCTACTTGGAGGTGCACATCATGGCAATTGGCACCCCGTCATAATAGCCCGGTCAAAATAGCCTCGTCAAAACAGCCCTGTCATAATCGCCCAAAGACAAAACAGCCCGTCAAAGTCGCCCAGCGACACAATAGCCCCGTCAAAATAGCCCCGTCAGAACAGCCCGGGGCTATTTTGTCGGGGACTGACAAAGTCACGGAATAACACGATTTTTCTTTAAAAAATGGACCGACACAATTAACATTTTTTAAGGAAGTCGAATTGGTGAAAATAATGCTTGTAAAGTTTAAGATGACTTCCGGAAATGATCGCGTTGGTAAACTAACTTCGCGTTTTATCATACATCCAGCTTCTATTAAGATCGTCAATTCAGCCTGTATTTCAGATCTATAAAACCTTCATTCAGCTTCGATTTTTCAAGCGATTGATCATTCATCCAGCTTCTATTTAAAATATAAATTCCTTCATCCCGCTTCCATTTCTTAAGCGTTTTATCATTCATTCAGCTTCTGTTTAAGATCTATAAAACCTTCATCCAGCTCTGATTAATTATTAGATCCTATAAACCTTCATCCAGATAAAACGATTCAGAAATGGTAGCTGGATTATGGTTTTATACACTGTGTCCGGAAAAAAAACATCCAATTTTGTAAATATGAAAATAAATAGTAAATATTCACCGATTTTTACAATTCAAACACCATTTTAATCCTGACATATTTCTCTAACAATTGTGAAAATATAAAAGTTCCAGTCCAAATAATGACGTCATAATGACGTCATTTGCACAAAGAGTCAAATTTAAGAGATAAATGCGCAAAATCATCCACAATTTCAATATTTTATCATGTAATTTATCAATAATAAATGTAAGTTTAATTTTATTTTTATATCTGAATTATGTCAGACTGCAATTTGTGGTCAAAGAGTACACCTTTGGCTTCAACATAAGCGTCAAAAGGGTCGCGCTAATACCCAACAGCAGCATCGATAACCAGCTTATCAAAACCTCCGAGGCGTTAACAATTCGCTTACGGAGTTCTTCAATGTCTCTTATCCTTGTCTTGTAGCCTGCACCTTCTCCTCCATCAATCTCCAACTCTTATTATCAGTGGGATTTAAGCGGGCGGCCGTTTTGCGGCCAAAGATTAAGATGAATGAATTCCGAGTCTTTTTAGTCAACAGATCAACAGATTCACGAACTCAGTGAGCTGAAGCGCTATTTTGTTGAAATGTGTAGGCTATTGTTCCGAATATTCTCGGATATCAGGCACCACTTTTTTATAGAGCAGACAATCCCTCTAATAAGCTGCATTTATTTTCACTTCTGGTTCTATTAAATGGATTTCCGTTTTACCAAAAGCCAATAATACCAACCGAACCATGCATGAATGGCCGGCTATATGCATTTTGATGCAACTGACGTCATCATGACGTCATTATTTGGACTGGAACTTGTATATTTTCACAATTGTTAGAGAAATATGTCAGGATTAAAATGGTGTTTGAATTGTAAAAATCGGTGAATATTTACTATTTATTTTCATATTTACAAAATTGGATGTTTTTTTCCGGACACAGTGTAGATCTCTAATAGGAGGTTGATGAATGATAAAATGCTTAAGAAATGGAAGCTGGCTGAATGTTTTTATATATCTGAAATAGTTGTCCGTGTCGTCTATGACTGGACTGTTTTCGCGGAACTGTTTACACGGGCTGTTTTGACGGGGCTGTTTTGACGGGGCTATTTTGACAGGGCTATTTTGTCGGGAACTGAATTTTTCTGGGCTGTTTTGTCCTTGGGCAATTATGACGGGGCTATTTTGACGGGGCTGTATTGACGGGGCTATTATGACAGGTCACCCATGGCAATCAAATTAGATTTAGGGAACTTGTAGAACACATCAAAACAAGAAACTTAACACAAAATGAATCACCATGGATGAGTCAACATGCCAAAGTCGCCTCTATCGCATTTAATTAAATTGTTGTCTGTACAGAGTAAAAAAAAGGTAGAGGGCATTTTAGTAAAAGTTCTGCTCTTAATTTGCTGTGTTTTTGTATGTATGCAATATACTATGTATGTGTGTGTGTGCGTGCATGCATGCATGCATGTATGTATGTATGTATGTATGTATGTATATGAACATTTATATGGCACCTTACAATAACCTCATGAAGGCGCTTAACATAGCTACCGGACAGTTCTGAAGAAGCGCAACTTAATTGACTTTGAGAATGTTTCATGCGATACATGCAATGCAGTATCGAGAATTGTTATTGGAAGACTGTTCCAGTATGCAGTGTTGTTGAAAGTATCGGGCAAATGTACTTAAGTAAAAGTAAAAGTAAAATGGTTTTTAATTACTTAAGTATAAGTAAAAGTACTCATCACAAATTTTACTTAAGTAAAAGTAAAAAGTAGCCTCTTCAAATAATACTTTTAAAGTAAAAAGTAAAAATACCGAGTCTTTCTATAAGCTTAACTCAATCGATTATTACCCATAACCTTCAAAATACTAAATTCTCGAAATGGTTATCGTTGAGTCTAGTACGCACGCTTCCGATTCATTGTTAGCACAATGCACAGCTGAAGAGTCGTTCTGCTGCAGAAATGACAGTGCATCAAGCGTGCACTACCCATCGAAAATCTATTTTTAGGCATGCAAATTTAAATCAGCTGTTTTAGCTTAGCGCAACGAAATGTTAATTAGCGCTTTGAAGCAACGAACATTGGAACGAGTGTCACATAAATTGTAACAAAGTAAAAGTACTGAAACATGGGTAAAATTTTACTTCGTTGAAAGTAAAAGTATTTCAGTTTTCTTATACTTCGTTACATGTGAAAGTATTCAAACTTTTACTTAAGTACAGTAACGCGTTACTTTTACTTCGTTACTGTACAACACTGCCAGTATGAAGGTCCAATTGTGAAGGCGCGGTGGCCCGCATCACTGTACGAGAGCGTGGGAGTATCAATTAAGTCCCCACGAGTCGCAGAGCGGAGAGACCGACAACCTGGTTGGTTGGAGACGGGAATACACAGCTCCCTAATGTACTCAAGTGCCTGACCAACCATTGACGCTCGTCCTATGATCCTGAAGGTTATTCTGTCCACGACCGGGAGCCAGTGCAGCTTGTCATGCATATGTGTTGATATATGCGAGAATTTTGGTAGATCAGTGATGACTCAGGCAGCGCAGTTGAGGACAGACTGAAGCTGGTGTATCCGGAACTTTGAGAGATCCGCAAGGACAGCACTGCAGAAATCCATTCGATTCAGCTGAAACGAGTGGACAAGAGTGGTAGCGGCTTCGTGTGATATAACTCTGATCTGGCGCATTTGGGAGAGTACGTTTATTATATCACACTATGCGGCAAGGTTATGACGTGAGTGAGTGAATGAGTACGTAAGTAAGCAAGCAAGTAAGTAAGTAAGTGAGTGAGTGAGTGAGTGAGTGAGTAAGTAAGCAAACAAGCAAGTAAGTGAGTGAGTGAGTGAGTGAATGAGTAAGTAGGTAAGCAAATGCCCTACCAAGACCTGCAGACTTTTTTATGCATAGACAATCGACATATGAGTGGTTGATTACATGTATGATTGGCAAGTGGATGTCGTCTGTTGGCTGGGGCACCGAAGTACCTGCACGATCGACTACAGTCTGTGTTGAATGCAGCGGCGAGGCTCGTGTGTAATCGGCTTGTAGTACCGGTAAATGGCAGAATTATTGAAGTAGCATAATAAACAAGTGCATTATTTTATGTTATTTGTTAAGAAAGGATGCATTTGGCATTGAACATGTTGTTGAACCAACTTCTTCTGCCATGATGGGAGCCATGTTCATCGTTGATTCAAAGATACTCTATGAATTCTGTTGCTTTGGCATGAATGACTGCAAAAAGGTCTGATAATTTTTTTTTCTTTTTTACTAACTATTATGGAAATGTAATACTAATCGTTTCTTTGTTACATGTACCTCAGAGTAATAATAGTGTCACTTCGGCATTTAACTGTTTGTTTCAGCAATTTTGACCCCAGTCACTATTTAAAAGTCAGTTGTAGCCCACCTTTGTATGTATGTACAGGGTGAGCCATAAAAAGACCCTCTACGGTTTTTGCCAATATCTTGGCCAGAAATGCGAATTTCTAAATCCAAATTTTACAGTCTTACTGGCAATTCTTATTTACGTACAATGACCAAATTTCACCAAAATATTTCAAACAGAACAAAAGTAGTATCACTTTTAGTGAGACCACCCACTATTTTTGATGATTCAAAAGCGTAACCCAACGAAAACGATTTTATTAAGTCACATCTGAAATAACTCTTGTGAAAGGAACTTGATAGTGCTTCACAACTTGTGTTCAATGCATCCACCACCACTACCCATTCTTGCTCTGAGTATCCTTGTAAGTTTCTCGATGACCTTGTTGATGTGTTCCAGAGTTAGATCTTCCCATATCAGCTCCATTGCAAGAATCAAATTTTCTCTTATTGCTCTTAGTTTTGGCCACAGATTGTGATATTTCTTTAGCATCGCTCTCTATACTTGATAATCCATTGGATATAGAATCAGGATATGGGTCATTGACTTTTCTCAATAACAGTAATTGACATTGAGTCAATCTCCTTTCATCAACGGCATATTTCTTAACTCTCAATTTACCTAACTCTTAAATGTTTCTCTGCACTCACTGTTTATCAGAGTAGGCCTAAGCGGTGATTATGGCTTTAGCTCCAGGACCTTGCTCATGAAGTGTATCTGAATACACTTTTTGTCTTCATCAGCACCTTGACCATTTTCATTTTTAGAGATTTGAATTTTATTGCTTTAGCCTAATAATAAAATTCTTAATCTGACAGATCTATTCCTTATTTACCAACTTGATTGTCATCTTGCTAAGAGACTTCACAGTGACGTGCAGCTACGCTGGTACCCTGTTTCTTTCCTAAGTGATGATAATAGGGAATATCTGGATATATCAAGGCTATATAACAATTATTTGAGATGAGGCATAATAAAAATCGGTTCTTGTTACTTTTTGTTGCGTTACGTTTTTGAATCGTCAATAAAACAGTCAGTGGTCTCTCTAAAAGTGATACAACTTGTGTTCTGTTTTGAATATTTTGGTGAAATTTGGCTATTTTACGTAAATATGAATTGCCTTGAAGCCTTTAAAATTTGATTTAGAAATTCCTACTTCTGGCCAAGATATTGGCAAAAAACCAGAGGGGGTCTTTTTTATGGTCCACTCTGTATATATTCACTTATGTAGCGCCTAACAAGAATATCATGTAGCAGAGGGAATTGGCTTGTTGCTCCATAGACAGGTCCTCAAAGCACTTCCAGGCCCTGGACAATGCATTGGACCTTCCAGTTAAGAGATGTCACTTTAATCACTTCAGCATTGATCCTTGAGCCTAGCCTAGGGGTGTCAAACCTTTTTTAGTGGCGGGCCAGTTTCAACATCTTCTAACAAGTGGCGGGCCAGTGTGAACATTTTCTAGCAAGTGGCGGGCCAGGGTGTCGAAGCTCATGAGCAAAATTGGGTAATGATCTGATATGGAGCTCGGATCCGGGCTTGGTCAGCTAATTCCCAGAAAAGTACAAATATTGCGAAAAGATCTTGATTCAATGTCCACTTTTCGTTTTTTAGTAAATTTTGACAACATTCTAAAGAATTTTTTAATCTTTAGGGAAGGCTCCGCGGGCCAGAAAAAAATCGTCGGCGGGCCAGAAATGGCTCGCGGGCCAGCTATTTGACACCCCTGGCCTAGCCAGATGAACATATAGGAACACCCACTTCCTAAAAGTTGAAGAACCTTATGGAAATTCTGAATAGGAGTAATAATAGCAAGCGCGAGATGTGTGAAGTTCCGATTGCCAAATCCGCAACCCGTGTTCAAAAAGTGCAGTTTGCTAACCAGAATCTGACTTGTAACGCTTAGACTATCTGGCAAATATGCAAGCAGTAGGTAGCGAGCCTACTTTAATCTTTCGGTTTCTTTAGAAGTCTCATCAATCAGCGTTATGCAGTCGTTTTGCTTTACATTATGTGCCGTAGTTTACGCTGAGCAATTATGCAGCCAGTAGGTAGCGAACCTCCTTGAATCTTTCGGTTTTCTTTAAAGTCTCATCAATCCGCAATTAAAATTACAAAGCAGCGATTAATTTAATTTCTTATTTCTGGACAAACAACTTTCATCAAAATAGGTGGCTGAATCATTGCCTTGATGAAATTCTTTGAATATTGGCACATGTTGGTGAGAAGTATAGGTGGGTATAGCTCTAATTTATGTGTGAAAACTTAAATATATGAAATCTTAAACATATGATATCTTGAACGATTTTCGGTGTCCTGTCAAAAGTTCGCAGGACAAAAGCGCGCCGACATAAGTGCGCACTTATGTCGGTGCGCTTTTGTCCTGCGAACTTTTGACAGGACACCGAAAATCGTTCAAGATTTCATATGTTTAAGATTTCATATATTTAAGTTTTCACACATGAGTTGCACATTTCAATAATATGCATAATGCATTCAACTTCGTCGCTCTCGAGTTTGGGTATTGCCAATCCAAAATCTGGATAATGGTGGATGGCAAGAGCAATGATGCTTCTTAGTACATAGGCTTGCTAAACAGAAACTGTACAAGTCACAATTTTTAGAAGTTCATGCATGAAATGGTGATTTATTGTGTGAATGTTATGATATTGGCATGATTCTGTTTTTAGATTCAGGAAATGTCTGAAAAGACTATGCTTTATTTACTTGAAAGTCGGTTTCTCATTCCATCTGCCAGATGGCAGCAGATTCTAGATACTGTCATTCCTGTAATGGCTCTTTTGGAGGTAGGTACCATATATTTAATTAGTGATCTAGAAGTTTAATATTTCACCTTTCAGGTACTATAAAAGCATTGTGTATGCTTGCCTAATCTATATAAATAAAAATGAAAAAAGTTTGTATCAGACCTAGGATCTCGGAAAGTTATTGACCGATTTCTTTCAAAATTTTACCAAAACGTTCCGTTCGAATACGCGCGGGTTTGCATAGTGCTTTTTTGGAAAAAGCTTTTAGAACAAAAAAAGAACTAAAGTTGCATTCGATTCAACCGATTCCGAGTTCAAATTCAACCCAGCCCGTCCATGTGCCTTCACCGAATTCGGTCACGTTTCAAATGGTGGTTCCGCAAGGTTTTATATAGTGCATATTCCACACATTCAACAACGGCCGTGTTGCGTACACGTTTCTTGGGCGCTATGCCCGTCGCTGTCAGGAAGGAACGGTGTGAGGGAGGAAGGGAGGGAGCGGGACGAAGAGGGAGGGGAGGGAGCCGAAGGGAGGGATGGAGGAGGGAGGGATGCAGGGAGGCAGAAGAAGGGAAGGAGGGGAGGGGGAGGAGGGTAGGGTGGAGGGGAGGTGGAGTGGGAAGGAATGGGAGGTGGGATGGGATGAGGTAGAGGGGGAGGGGAGAGTAGGGGAAGAGAGGGTTGGGGTGGGGAGGAGAGGGGTTGGGGTGGGGAGGGGGGAGGAGATGGCAAGAGGAGGGGTGGGAAGGGGAGGGGAATGGGGATCGGAGGGGAGGTGGAATGGAGGTAGGGAGGGATGGTTGGATGCTCTTTTTGGCCACAGCAACGCGTGGCCAGGTTCAGCTAGTATTTAATACAATTAAGAACAGAGACAGGTAAGAAAATAAAACAATACACAGATAACTTGAAGAGCTAAACACGGGCGCGTGCTAGTCAACCCTGGTACAACAATGCCGTGAAGCTAGGCGTCTGGCCTGGCGCTGTCGGAAAAATACTGCTGGTGCAGAGGAGAAGCAAACCTGGCACAGAGCTCTACGTGCGGCCAGGAAATTGTCCCATCGCAAGAGACAATTTCCTGATTACTGTAACTCCAAAGTCACATCGGCGGGCACAAACCAGCGTCAAGTGTGGCAGTCAGTGAACCAGCTGCTTGGCGAGTGCAAAAAATCTACTGCGAGTGCTGCGTCTTTCTCTGCAGCTACCTATATCCCGACTTCATGGGCAAGAAAATAGCGGATATCCAAGCATCAACATCTGAGGCAAGTGAAGCGACTTTCACTAATCGCCCAACTCCAAGCATGTGCGAGACTGGCAAAGAGCAAGTTGTTGGGAATAGACTGCTCAAATAGTGGCAAGGAATGAATACTTACTTAGCGAAAGCGATACTCTAGTAGGCTACCGCCGACGATAGGAACAATTGGATTAATGTCTAAGTGGAAAGATAATTAAAATTCTTTACAAGAATTGAAAAGTCTCGCACAATTCATTATCCCAAATTTAGTCTGTTATCGGATGCAATTGATTCGTACCATAGGTCTATTCATGCTTCTTTCTAAGCTCTTCGGTAATTATTTCTTTGAGGTAAGCTTACAGACTATTGTAGGTCTAAGCGTATAGCCAACACACCACGTCGACTGCAAACATGCTATCGGTCTCAATATTTGTTCTAATTTGAGTCACAAACAGGCCTATAATATTAACATAGCCTACGTGCTTTCATGTACGCCGTATGTGCGGCCTTGTTAATTATTTGTTTGAACTATTAGACTCATAAAGTCAGCGAAGAACGTCTGACCGACTATGCTTTCGACGCCGTTTGTTTGCTTTTAATTATTTTAGCTTATTTATTCATTCGTATTCATCGGCGCACCGACAAAACGGCGCAGGACAAAACGGCGCCGACATAACGGCGCCGACAAAACGGCGCACCCACAAAACGGCGCGGTACCAAAACGGCGCCGACAAAACGGCGCCGTTTCAAAGGAATTTTTTTTATTAGTAGCCTACTTTGTTTCATTGGTAGAAACACTCGGATAATATATACAATAGTCCATCAAAACTAGAATCAACGGATCATCTTCATCAAGTAATATAGTTAACAGACGTTTTTATAGCAGTAATAGTCAAAATATACTAAACTAGGAAATAGAATAAACTGATCATCTTCATCAAGTCCTGAAGTTAAAATACGAACGTTATAGGCTAGTAGTAGAAGTAGTATAAAAATTATAATAACCTAATAAATATAATCAACTGATCATCTGCATCAAGTCTTATAGTTCAAATACGAACGTTATAGTAGTAGATTAAGTAGAAAGTATAGGGAGTTGCAGATTTTCAAAGGCGAGTAACATCAAAAGATCGCATTGCGATAAGCGATAACACCGTTTGTAAGTTCTGTGGACGTTGTGTGCATACCGTGTGAGAAGTTCTTCTTTCTAATTGCGTATTACTGGCATTCAAATTGATGTAGTCTATGTTCGAATTGATCTTGTAACAATGGGCAGCAATCTTTGAAAGCCTATATAAGCAAACAATTACTAAACGGGTATCGTAGTCTTTGTACAGCGCCATTATGTCGGCGCCGTTTTGTCGGCGCCGTTATGTCGGCGCCGTTTTGTCCTGCGCCGTTTTGTCGGCGCACCGTATTCATCAATTCAGCAGTTTTCTGTAATTCCATTACAAGTTGCAAAGCAGTGGCTCGATTTTCATGCCGATTGATGTATTTGATACAGGATATAGCCATGTATTGACCTGCAAATTTGCAGGAGAATCATGACCCAAAGGTTTCGAAACTTTGAGTTCGATTTTCTCAATTGTTATGATTTATCAAATTGCAGATTCAAACGAATATAACTTTAGTTAGAAATAAGATATTTTCATTCCGTAAAAAGTTTTTTGAAGCAGAATATCTGTAGAATGTGTAAATAAAAAAGTCAAAAATGACATGTGATGAGCTTTGACCCCGTTGTCACAAATAGTTGTCAGCATAGTCTCTTAATATTTGATATTTACATGGTATGTAATTATGATATCTACACTAAATTCTATAGTACAGTGACTTGAGGTTGATTTATACTTATTTATTACAATAATACATACCCTTGAGGCCTAGATAGCTGCAGCTAACTTAATTTAAATTGCCCTTTTTAATTTTGGCGAAGAGAAGAGGTTCGTCGATGAATGGAATTGTAGCAAGGAGAAGACCATGGTCAGAGATAACATTGGTGAAGTACCGGTAAGTCACATGAAGCACCGGAGCCAGGAAGGTAAATGGCCAGAAGCATAGTAGAACAACACTTGGATGACAGTGAGACCATCTGAACCTCAAAGGTCGTCGGAGTCCAGTCAAAATCCACTGTCCTTGATCTCAGTAATAGATGATTAAGCCACCCATTTCATGGCCTTTCTGTTGACTAAGTCATAGTCCTCAGACGAGCGAGAGATAGGAAGCCAGGCAGAGTTGCATGTCGAATGGCAGCAGCAGTAGAAGAAAGATGCCAGGCCATGACAACGACCAAGACATCCAAGTCATTGACTACGATGAGGTCAGCTAACTGCATGTACTTTTTCTTCAGTGATCGCACGTTGAGCGTGGAGATATGAATGGCAAGAGAAGACGAGGTCGTAAGTTGGGGATATAAGCAGTCGAAAGTGAAGATGGCAAGGATCAAAGATGACCTGGGCACCATAGCCCAAAACAGAATTACGTACTGCAAATTGACCGATGAACTGTCGTCAGAGCCTGAATGAGGACCTTCTTCTGTGTACACAAGCACATTTGCATTAGGCATATGCATGTTAAGATGGTATGCAACAAAACACACCAAAGTAATCTTGGAATGTTAAAAGTAAATCAAAAATAGTTAATGATGTTAGTTCATGTATTCAACCATGAGTGCAGGCGGTGTATACTCCACAATAATTGTACTATAGTGTATATTGTATTGTGACTGACAATTCTTGCGTGATGATGGTTCTATGTAATTTATTTTAACCGTTTTCTGATGATATCTGCATTGGCTGTTAATGGTATTTTAGTCTTGCGACGCTGGATCAGCACTTAGCAATTGTATTATGGGGCTGTTGGAAATGGATCTGCGAAGTGACACTAGTTCTCTGCCGGTGTTTGAGAAATTCAGAGGTAGCCTGCGACTCATGTTCCATAAAGGAGACAGGTATTTTGCATCTTCTTCTGGCGGCTGACTATCTGTACCTCAGATTCACATTTCGGTGTGACCTTGCACGCGTTAAAATTTATTTAATAATCTGTATAAATATAAATGTAACTTCACTTCAGTTGTTATGAGTGATCTCGGAAAGTTTTTGACCGATTGTTTTAAAAATTTTACCAAAACGTTCCATTCGAATACGACCGTGTTGTAAGTTGCTTTTTTTCGGAAAAAACGCAATCTTTTCCCACAAAACACAACTTTGCATTCGATTCGACCGATTTCGATTTGAAATTCTACACATTCGCCCGTCGATATGCCTTCCAATGCGGTTTTGTTTTTTATCGCCATTCCGCATGTCTTCTTATAGCGCATATTTCACACATCCATTCGTCGATTTGCATTACACTGCGGCCATGTTGCGGACGCGTTTTTTATGGCGCTATCCTCGCGTCTTCTTATAGCGCATATGTAGCTGTCGGGAAGGGAGGGGTGAGGGAGGAAAGGTGGGGGGAGGGAGCGGGACGAAGAGGGAGAAAGAGGGGAAAGAGCGGAGGGGAGGGATTGAAGAGGGAGGCATGGAGGCAGAGAAAGGGAGGTAGGGAGTGGATGGGGAAGGGGAGGGCCTAAAGGGTAGGGTGGAGGGGAGGTGAAGGGGGAGAGGATGGGGATATGAGGAGGTGGATGGAGAGAGGAGAAGGTAGGGAACGGGGTATGGGTGGGAAAGGGGAAGGGGAAGGTGGGAAAGGGAGGCTTTCCAAAGCTCATCTGATGTTTTGCTGAGGAAATTGGATACAAGAGTGTCGTCATGTATACTTTTGATATGAATGTATGCATTCTGGATAACCGTTATACATTTCAATATGCACAATGCACATCGAGAGCAAAGTACACCATAGATGGCTTAGAGCAGAGGTTCTCAACCTTTTTCCGCGCGCGACACACCTAAACTTGCAACCAAATTTTGCGACACACCATGCAATCGTCATGTGAATAAAACTGAATATCCTTAAAAAATTAAATTAGGCCTATGCCAGCTTAGCCTATATATTTGAAATTGCTACAAATTTTAATGAATGACTGTTGAAACTGAATGCTCTCTATTTTTTAATTATTCTCACTTTAAAAATTTTACTAATCTAAATTTACGATTCTACGTCTTTTTATGACTCTTCATTAATTGTCTGTCCTAGCAGCAATGTTCCCTCTAATTTTTTCTAGTCTGTGTGCGCATAAAATTTATCTTGTGCAACAATTTATAAGGAAAGTTACAATTTGTGCACATGTGTATTGGTGAATGGTGAGTGACTGAGGAGTTGGCACTTGGCAGATAATTGTTTCTTATTTGCAGATAATTGTTTCTTATTTGCAGTGTCTTCAACCCACTAGGCGTAGTAGTCATAGTTACACTAAGTAACTAACTAAGTACACTACAAGTACAACTAACTCGAAAAGGCTGCTTCATATGTCGCATTTGACGATTTATAAATTCTACATGTCAAAAAGACTACTTTGCTTTATTGCTTATTAAAACTAGTATCTTTCAGAGACCTAATGGCTAATGTCTATTAGTACATTATGAATAAATCCCCTCGTAAACTCTCCTGCAGTTCTTGCATCACGGCACACCAAACAAACGACACCAACGTCCTCCTCAAAAGAAAAAATTTCACCAAGTGTCAATTGCGACTTACTATGCGATTGTGGGCATACCTGGGAACGGTGGTCCCAAATTATAAAATTAAAGAAATCGATAGAGGAGGCTTTAAACATGTCAGATGTGTCGTGATGGACGTTTGATAAAAAGCTGGATAAACGGCATTCCAGCTGAAATGGAAGCTGGATTGATGAAAACCGGTTGATTGATGGACGTTTGATAAAAAAGCTGGATAGGATAAAAGGCATTCCAGCTGAAATGGAAGCTAGATGCATGCTGAAATACATCACTGAAATCAACAATCCAGTTTCTTTTTCTCAAGTTTAATTTTCGTCAATCCAGCTTATATTGCACTTGCGTATTTTCATCAATCCACCTTCATGTCACCTGTAACCGGTCTTCATCCAGCTTACATTTCTCAAGTGCTTTCTCATTATTCCAGCTTCTATTTCGGTGGACCAGCTGGTCGTTTTATAAGTGTGGAGTGCTGGTCGTTTTATAAGTGGAGTGCAAAGGAAGCCATTTCTATGCGCCCATCCAATACACCGCACTATTACGACACGTCACATTGTTGATTTACTTAATGTTATAATTTGGGACCGCCGTTCCCAGGTATGCCCGATTGTGTTGACTCTGTTTCAACGACCTCGTTCAACCATTCACTTTTAAATGCGGTCGCAGTTCGTTTTCGCTTCAAGGACTGCGACATTGTTTATAAACTAGATCTGAAGCGAGCTCGATTTAATATTTAATAGATGTATTCACAATCTGAACTTCAGAAGTCAGAACTCATAACCCACGTGGCTTCGAAGTTGATACGGAAGATCGGAAGTTGGTGTTTGCATAGATCTATTAATGAATTCAGAGTCACAGGAAGAATGCGCCGTAGAATAACATGGCGCCATTTGTATTTAGCATGACATGTATGAAAATAAAATTATGTGTTATGGAACTGTAAAAATTTTTTTGTGCGCTCCATATTTTTTCTGTGCGCTCGTCTTATGGCCTGTGTGCGCGCGCACACGCGCACAGCTTAGAGGGAACATTGCCTAGCAGTTAGGCCTAATGAGATTTTTGCTCCTGGATTTTCTTTGGATCATATATAATAAGATGAGGATCCACAGGCTTTATGAGTTATATGAATTTTAGATTTAAAAACCCATAAATTGACCATAGTTAAAAGCCCTAGCTCTGGTAGCTCAAGGCAAAACAAGAAAACATGGGATAGGCCTAAAGGTAGCTGAGCACTATTCCGAAACTAAACGCCCTTCAAAACGTCGAATGATTGTAACGGAAACTGCAAAGCGCAGGCCTACAGCAATTTTTTTTAAACGGGCCATTGGACTTCTAGGTCCCTTTACCTTGTGCACCTTCCTTAATCCTTATAGGCCTATTGGTAAATTGTCACGCAAACAACCTTTCCGCGTAAGCAATTTAAGAATCGCAAATTTCGTTTTTCTTCATGATAATTTTCCCCATAATTTTCGAAGGTTAGGCTACAGCATTGGGTAAAATTTTAATCGGTGCGCTCGCGGACGTCTTATATGCCTGATGTTACAGTAGTCCATGTCATGTAGGACTACATAGGGAGTGCATGTGGGCTTATAAGGCAAACATTGTGGCTGCTCCTGATTGAGATAAAATGGAATAGATAAATGAAGTCCTTCGAATAGCCTATGTTCTCACAGCCTACGCCTGCCAAACTGCTAAAGTGAACAAATCAATTTAATGCAAGAACGACGGTTGTATGCTGTGAGAATTCGCGACACACCAATTCTTCGCGACACACCAGCGACACACCACTTTTATGCGACACACCTCCGGTCGCTTCGCGACACACTAGTGTGTCGCGACACACCGGTTGAGAACCTCTGGCTTAGAGTCATGTCAATGGTGTCATAATGCAGAAATGCATCTTTAGGTCAACAATATTTTTACCCTACTAATGTATATATTGTACAGTTACTTGAAAAGTCAATATTGTTTGTTCTCAAGAGAATGTTTGCATGTGCGTGTGTTTGTATGTATGTATGACTGTATGTATGTACGTATGCGGGTGCATATATTTGTCCAGAATGCATACCCCTCAGTTTTGCGGCTGAAACCTTGCATATAGATAGAGGGCCATCAGGACCACCCAGTTTAGGGGTTGGCAGATTCCCTCACCATGGCAAAAAGCCTAAATTTTACTATTCCACAGCTTTGCCACAGTTTTGCAGCTATATAAAGTGCCACTAGGATTGCCCCATCTCACCCAGCACCCACCCCACTCCTGCAGTCGGGGTTGTTGCTGGATAGGGCGGTGTGAACAGAATTTGCCAAGTGAACCAACGCAGATTACGTTTGCGCCTATTTACCTCAAACCTCAGAGGATCATCCTGCCCCACTCAAGTAGCCCCACTCCACCCACAGGAGCACGGTGGGACTGGTGGGGTTAATAAAAATTTCCGGGCCAATGCTAGTTTCCCAAGATGGGGCAGAGCTGGGGTGGTGGCAGGTCAGAGAAGCGTTGAACGCTGAAATTTGCCAGACAACGCAGAGGTGTGGAGGCTGTGTGGGGTAGGATGGGGTTGAAGTGCGGCAGGGCAAAGAGGCTGGATGGTTAGAAAAACTAAAATTTCTTTGCAACACCGGGTACTCCAGCTTGCAAGCACATGTGAGAACTTGCCAGAAGTTAAGGAAGTAAAAGTAAGTAAGTAAGTACTCTTTCTTTTATTACTCCTCTTGCAAACACACAGTGGGACATCGTTATAATTAGGGCTGTTGATTTAATCGTGTTAACGCGTGCAATTAACGCGTTAAAAAATTTTGCGATTAAAAATTTTAGCGCATTAATCGTACGCGTTAATTAGATCTTATTAAAATGTAATCAAAGGCCGAAAAACTCGTTTTAAACGGAAGGCTCATACTTAAAACTTGTGATACATTCTTTGGCAAAAGAATTTGAGTATTAGCGTAGAAATTGTTTTGCTCAATTATCGCCGGCATGCGAAAAAAAAAGCGTTAAACGCTAACGATGAGCCCTCGACATCGACCGCATTGCATCGTCCACTAAGGTTGTTGTTGAACTCCAGGAGATGGCAAGACCAATGGATCCAGGTTTCAAACGATAAATGTTTACAGAAAGGACAACTGAGACGAGGTTTGGCAAGAACACTCTTGTGAAAATATGTGACTAAATAATGAGGTTCAATAGTAGACCTACTATTGCTAATTAATAAGAGCATCCCTTGAACCGACCAGTGTAAATAAACTGGTCTGCCAATACAATTGGCTGAATAAATAATTAATTTTGAAAGTCAGAAAACGGTTGTCTATATTTCACATTTAGGCCTATAGGCTATCATTTTAATTAAAGGTGGCACAAATGAAAAAATAAACGGATTTTGAGCAGTTGACTGATTTGAACAGTGTTTCAATTCTGTCTGACATACAAAACTGTTTAATAAACTAATGCAGAAATTCAACAGACCTAAGCCAAAATGTTATTGAATATGTTTGCAATGGAAAGAATGCATTCAGTCAATAAAATTTTATGCTTCAGATGTTTTTAGAAAATAGTAAGATTAATATATTTGAAGGAAATGTATTGCGATTAATTTGCAGTTAATTGCGATTAAAAAAATTAATCGTGCGATTAATTTCGATTAAAATTTTTAATCAAACAACAGCCCTAGTTATAATACATTGAAATAATTATTGGTAATAAAGAGTAAAAATTAAATCACAAGTCATCTATGCAGCACTTTGTGGTGATAAATCTCTCTCTGATCAACGAATCACAGTGTGGTATCTCTTAGATTATGTGAGCTAGGCCTAAGGAGTATCCCTTTTAAAAAGGTTTTTTCCCTTCATTGTGACTTTATCAGATTAGGATGTTTTCATTTTATTCATTTTCATCTATTGAGGTATTATCTTTAATGACTTTTTATATCTGATTTTTCTATTCATCTATTGTGTAATAGATTGCGTGCTGAGGGAGTGGATCGTGTTGTCAGTCTGTTGTCCCAAGAGGAGGGTTGCCTTCAAAAGCTACCATCTTTCTGTGACTTAGACATCAGAAGTCTTGATGATCTTTTTCATGTGAAACTGCCACGATCTCTTATCAAAAGAGACATTTCATCGAAGATCTTTCAAGTAAGATATTTTTGCATAGATAGCTATGATACTTTTTGTTGCATTATGTTTTTGAATCATCAAAAAAACACTGGGAGAAAGGTGATATAACCTTTGTTCTGTTTGAAATTTCTTTGTTAAATTTGGCTATTGCACGTAAATATGAAGTGCCTTTCATTTAAGCCTGTAGAATTTGATTTAGACTTTCATACTTCTGGCCAAGATATTGGCAAAAACCTAGGGGGTCTTTTTTGGCCCACTCTGTATAATAAAGAGAGGATTCTATGTGTCTGTCTGTCTGTCTGTTTGTCCAGGATGCATTTCCCCAATTTTTGAGCTTTTCACTCCAAACCTTCGCTACTGTGTCGGTGTGGCATCAGACACCTGGTGGAGGGGTTGGCAAATCTTGCAATGTCGACTATTCAGTACAGAAACTCAAGTGGATTCACAATAAAGACCCCTGCCGATTCGCAATAATAATTAGAAGTACCTAGTTACGTGTGATACTGGAACGGATACAATCCAAACTTGACAGCGAGATCGCCCAAGAACAAGCTGGTTTTAGACCTAGAAGAGGCACACGTGACCAAATCGCAAACCTACCGCCTCAAATAGTTCAGCTGCTGTAAAAACTTTATAAAAAACAACGCGCAAATATTAGGACAGATGGACTCACGTCAGCATAGTTCAGAGTTAAGAAAGGAGTGCGTCAAAGGGTGTAACCTTTCACCATGCCTTTTCAACATTTTAAGCTGAACAAGTAATGAGGAAAGCATTGGAAGGATTCAACAGTGGATTCAGAATCGGGGGTAAAACCATTAATAACCTAAGATATGCGGATGACATTGTATTACTGGCTACATGACCAGAGGAACTACAAGAATTGTTGGTGGACATAGTTGAGAGATCTGCAAACGAGTATATCATGAAGATTAAGGCTGCAAAGACGAAGGTCATGACAAATATGGACATTGAGTTGGATATAGGAGTAATCAATGGTAGATTAGAACAGGTAGACTCATTTGTCTACCTGGGAAGCAGAGTAACGAAAGATGCAGACTGTAATGAAGAAGTTAAGTCAAGGTTAGCCATGGGTACATTAGTCATGATTAAGTTGACAAAGGTTTGGAAGAACAAGGCAATCAGCTCCAAGACAAAGATACGACTGAGTGTGGCCAGTGGCAACATACGGTTGTGAGACGTGGACTCTAAAGGAGGAGGAGGAAAGGCTCGTACAGGGTTTCGAAAACAAATGCATTAGGAAACTACTACGTATTTCATGGACAGAAATGTTGACTAATGAACGAGTTTACAAGTTAGCAGGGACAAAAAGCGAGTTATTAGGCCATGTCAAAACCCGGAAATTACGCTACTTTGGTCGCATTTTGCGACAGCAGGACAATATTGAAAATAGTGTCATGACGAGATTGGTGCAGGGTGTTCGCAGTCGCGGTAGACCTAGAATATGCTGGCTTGATAACATCACGCTGTGGACCGGTTTATCAGGAGCGGCGCTATTGTGGACCGCAAAGAATAGATCTTGCTGGAGTACTTTGGTCCACTCATGTGGCCAACTGTCACGACAGTACCTAGTTAGAGTTTGAACGATGATCACACTCTACAGTGCCGCCGAAAAGCCAAAATTTCCCGGGCAATGCCAGGCATTTCAGCTGTGGTAGTTGGGTTGGGCTCAAAAACCTAAATTTTTCAGGTAATGGCGGGCACCCCAGGGTGGGGCCGGTTCGGGGGCTGCGATGGAAGAGCGGGTGAGAAGGGTGGATTGGAACCGTGGTGAGGTGTCACGAGCTCCGAAAAACCGAAATTTCACGGGAAACGTCGGGTATTTCAGCTAGTATAACTATTGTCATGCTATTGGCCTAATTCTGATATTTACTGCAGAATGCATAAATTTTTTTCATCATTCTATAATTTAATATTACACTTATGATTAAAACTGATAAAGATGAAAGAGGTCACAATAAGTACAATGTTACGTCTGTAGCACTCTTTTATGTAACAACTTCAACAGAATATATATCTATATTAATAAAGAGAGGATTCTGTCTGTCTGTCTGTCTGTGTGTCTGTCTGTGTGTTTGACCGGAATGCATTTCGACAGTTTTTGACCTTTTCACTCCAAACCTTCACTACTCTCTCCGTCTCGGCGTCGGACACCCAGTGGAGGGGTTGGCGATTCTCTATAACCATGGGGGCCAGGGTGGGGGCGAAACCCCCCAAATTTTTTTCAATAAAACGCAGCTATTGATTTCAAACTTTGCACCTAGACAGAGGGCCATCGGAACCACCCAGTGGAGTTGTTGGCGAATCTCCCCCACCATGGGGGCCACGGTGGGGGCGAAAACCCTAAGTTTATTAAACACCTTTTAAAACGCTTGCATGGTCATTATATAAACGCAGCTGATGTAAATGATCTTCCAATCCGCTTGGATGTAGAGTTTTACTATAATTATAGTCAACTAGCTGAACCCGGCCACGCATTGCTGTGGCTGAAAAGAGCATTCAACCATCCCTCCCTACCTCCCACTCCCCAACCCCTCACCCACCCCTCCCCTTCCCTCTGCCAACCCTCCCCCTTCGCCTGCCCTTCCCCTCCTTCCCTCTCCCTCCCCTACCCTCCCCCTCCCCTCCCTCTCCAACCCCTCCCCCAACCCCTCCCAACCCCCTACCCCTCCCCCTCCCCTCCCACGTCCATCGCTCCCCTACGCTCCCTCCCCACCCTCTTCGTCCCAGAAAACCCTAATTTCACGGTTGGCGTACAGGTGGAGAGGTCAGAGTGTGGTGGGGTGTTGTCGGGTGGGTGAGTTTGTGGTGTGTTGGTGGAGGGTGTGGGGTGGGGTGGGAGCTGGCTTGGGCTGGGGGTTCGGGTGGTGGGGTGGAGGGTAGGGGTGAGTGTAGGATGGGTGGAGGTGGTAGATGGAGGGCGGAAGGGGTGGGATGGGGCGGGTGAACGAAGTGGGGTGGACGGGGTGGGGTGGGGTTCGGGGGTGGAGGTGGGAATGTGGTGAGAGTGTGGGGTGGAGGTGGGGTGGAGGAGTGGAGGTGGGGTGAAGGTGGGGGTGTGGTGAGGGTGGGGGTGGGGTGAGGTGGAGGGGTGGAGGTGTGAAGCGGGGCGGGTGGAGGGGTGGGTGGGGTGGGGTGGGGGCTTTGGGGTGGAGGTGGGGGTGTGGTGAGGATGGGGTGGAGGTGGCGTGGAGAAGTGAAGCGGGGCGGATGGAAGGGGGTGGGGTGTACGGGGTGGGGTGGAGGTGGGGTGGAGGTGTGGTGTGGGTGGGTGAAAAGGGTGGCATGGGGCGGGTGAACGGGGTGTGGTGAGGGTGGGGAGTGGGGTGAGGTGGAGGGGTGGAGGTGTGAAGCGGGGCGGGTGCAGGGTGTGGGTGAGGTGGGGTGCTTTGGGGTGGAGGTGGGGGTGTGGTGAGGATGGGGTGGAGGTGGCGTGGAGGGGTGAAGCGGGGCGGATGGAAGGGGTGGGGTGTACGAGGTGGGGTGGAGGTGTGGTGTGGGTGGGTGAAATGAGTGGCATGGGGCGGGTGAACGGGGTGTGGTGAGGGTGGGGGTGGGTGAGGTGGAGGGGTGGAGGTGTGAAGCGGGGGCGGGTGGAGGTGTGGGTGCACGGGGTGGGGTGAGGGTTTTTGGGGTGGAGGTGGGGGTGTGGTGAGGATGGGGTGGAGGGGTGAAGCGGGAACGGATGGAAGGGGTGGTGTACGGGGTTGGGTGGAGGTGGGGTGTGGTTTGGTTGTGGCCTGAGCGGGTCTAATCCTAAATTTCCCGGGCAACGCCGGGTACCCCAGCTAGTATATATATATATATAAAATTATGTATGTATCACCTGGTCACCTGGTGCCGTCAGCTTCTGGAGCTCTGGCGAAAGCCTTGATGTATTCTCTCCAACGTCTCCTCTCTCTAGTCGCCTCTCGTAGCTCCTCCAGTCTCATGCCAGACTTTTCCTGTACCTCATCCAACCATTTCTTCCTAGGTCTTCCGCATCTTCTCCTTCCCTCACCGCATGCCGTCATCAGCTCCTTTTCCAGACCGTTAGATCTCATCACATGGCCAAAGTAGCTCAATTTTCTCCAAGTTGCTGTTTGCTGCAGTGTCTCCTCCCTCTCTATTCCAAGCTCCTCGCGCACCGATTCGTTAGTTCTCTTCTCCGTCCATGAAATCCTTAGCATCTTTCTCCAAATCCACATCTCACACGCGTTGATTTTCTTTTCCATATCCCGTGTCTTTGTCCATGTCTCGCATCCATATATGTATGTATAGAACTATATATATATTATTACTTTGTTCATTGTTCACTATTGAAACAAAGGAAAGAAGATCTATGTCAAAATATTTCTGTCACAACTTTACAAACTTTTACTCAATGACCTGAATATCTTCTGAAATTAGATGAAAACTTTTTGGACTGAATGCTGTTTTGAAACTTTCACCACTCAGGCTTTCAATGTGTTTACAAACAGATATCAGACCTGAAGAAAGTCTATGACATATTTGTTTCGGACACTGTTGAGATTGATGTTAGGAAGTCTGCTGCTGAACAACTTGCAGTGATTATGCAGGGTATGATTACTGGCTACTTCAGTTCTAAAATACTCCAGCTTCTTTAACTCTTAAGTAATCAGATGATCGGGCTGCAAATAGGATTACTCTGTGGACCTTTATTGACTTGGAACATTTATACTCTTCATGTTTTGATGTTTTTATTAGACTTTTTCTCACCTTATTTTCATGGATAATGGATATAGCGCACACTTATGCAACATGCAAGGGAATATAATTTGCTACTTATAGTTATTGAATTATACATCACAGACTCAATTGTAATTGTACATTTATATAGCACCACTTAAAGAGAATTCGTCAGAGTCGCTCCCGACCTGACACCAAACCATAATCAAAGAGATTGGTTTTCAAACGCTTGCGGAAAAGGGGCAAAGAAAGACAAAGAAGTTCATTACGGAGACTAATAGGTAACTTATTCCAGAAAGACGGACCAACCATAGCAAAGCTTTGATGCAGCACTGTGGAAGATCGAGCCATATAATACGGTATTACTGCGTATTAATGCGTAAGCTGCTCTTCAGTTTTGAGTTGGTCTATAATCACGGAGAAAGACTGGGGACGGAATTTGTCACTAGCACTAAGATTTGAACCCGATTCAGTTTTATCCACAACTTTGTGAAAAATAATGTGAATGCGCAGTGATGCCTTTAGCTTTATATGCAGGCCTGGCTGTTGGCTTGGGGACTACGATTGCAAGAGTGCCTAGGGCCTATGATGACCTGAAAACATTAAGCCTCTGTAAAGTTTGTTGTTAGTTGCAACACATTCATGATATATTTCCAGCCTCTCTTCCACCTGATGTTGCACTTCAGTTATTGCTTTTTTCCAGATGGCAGCCTACACATGGCTTTTCATCAATTTTCTGGTATTTCAAAATTGTTGGATATGTTATCATTGGGAGTTAGCATCAGCCAGGAAAGCAAACAATGGGTAATTCCAAGTTAATTCTTGTTTTTTGTAGTCTTTTGAAGTCTTTTCATTGCCCTAATTAACGATGCCCTTGTTTACATTGAGAGACGACTAGTTTTCAATTGGCATCGGCTTTAGTGGACATACCTCTAATGTCGCAATTCTGCACCTCTGACACGCAAAGGGTTAACTATATTTAAATGTTAATTTTAGCAAAATAATTTGTTTATCAAACACATGATTTTAATTTGTGTATAATTGAACCAGTTACGACTCTATGCAGTCATAAATTATATTAGGCTAGAATAACATTAACGTTAGAATGCACGTTCGATTACTAGTGCGGATGGGGGCGCGAAAATGCGTCTTATAGTCGGATGCGTTGTATATAATTCAATTTTACCCAAATTCAGTAGCAGGTTATATTCAGGTGCGTGTTATACCCATGTGCGAGGTATATTTGCAAAAATTCTGTAGTTTTTCGATTCATGCTGCATCTATTGAACAATAGGTTATGCTGGAAATTGGTCAATATTTCTTCTTTTCTTGACACTCATTTCTCATATTCGATTTGTTTTGGGAGGCTATCAATTTCATCAGCTTTACTCAATATTTCTTCTTTTCTTAACACTCATATTCGGTTTTGTTTTGGGAGGCTATCAATTTCATCAGCTTTACTTGTTTGCTTTATAAATGCGCCGAGCAGGACAAGGTTTTTGGGGAGGGAATGTGTACCTCCCCATTGCCGAATTTATTTTAATTTGCGATTCTCGCGAGCTACCGTAAAGTAGTAGTGCATACACCTCTGGGAGAAAAATTGGCTTCACACAAGTCGACGACGAGGAACCCCAGACATAAGATTTACCCACAGAGGCAGGGGAAGGTATTTCCAAGGAGAGGGGTATAATTATTATTATTATTAGTAGTAGTATGAGAGGGTGGGACGAGAAGGGTGTAATAGAAGTGGAGAGGAGAAGAGGAGTGGGAAGGAAGGAGAGAGTAAAGATGGGGGAGGGTGGAATGGGAGGAGAGTGATTGGAAAAGTGTGTTAGGAGAGAGGGAGCAGATGGGACGATGAGTCGAAATTTCCCAGGTACCACAGGGTACACCTGCGGAGTGGGGCAGAGTGGAGCCATTGGTGCGGTGCTGGCAATGTCTGTTGCCATAATGTTGTGGATGTAGTGTTATTGAGTGCTTAGGCTACCAATGTACTTGCCATTCAAGGAGTGTTCCATATTGAAGCAAGTGTTAGTTGTTCTTATAGCACCTTCTAATAGCTGAAGTAGCATTTTGTGCTTTTCATAGTCCAGCAACTATAGCAGTTAACATGACTGTCTGTTTATAAAATGTAGGCACGTCCTTTATCAAACGGTTACTTACTTACTGAATAGTGAGATCACATCATTCGTGAAAGAGACTTGCTGTATTTTGTTTCTTGGTTTTCTCACAGAACCTGCTAACTGGCCTGCTACCATCTATGGTCAAGATTCTGCGTTGTCTGGTGGAGATGGACACAGAACTGCGGCATCAGTTGGCACATGAACCCAGAGTCTACTACGCGGTCCTAAGATGTATGATGTTTTTTACATTTTTTTCACAAAATTCAATTCATTTGGCTTGGCACCCACCAGCAGCTGGCAAAAAACGATATCAATCAATCAGAATTTATATAGCGCCCCTCCTAGGTACCTACTCGAGATCAAGCGAAAAAACAGTCTCAACAGTTTGTGAAATAGAGAACAGTTGGGGAGGTGTCGCACAGTCAAGGGAAGCCCATTCCAGGTTGTTGGACCAACTACATAGAACGACTCTGAATTGTCGCAGAGCGGGGTGAAAGGGACCAATAGGTCACCATGGAAGCAGAGCGCAATGCGTGGCAGCCTATGCAAGTAGAAAGAGGAAGGCAGGGTTCACACAGATGAGGGGTGCCCAGCAAGATAAGCATCACCACACCAAAGATACAATCCTAAATGAGATGCGCTGCGGGCAATCCTTACTGCCACCTTTCCTTATTTGTGACTTGCTCTCGCAAAAGGAAGTTGCAAATGATACCACAGAGGAAAATCAATAAAACACCCATCAGGCATTAATTTTTCAATCATCGTTTTTCGCATATATCAGTAAACAAGATCTTATATTACATGAAAAATATATTGATTTATTATTATTTAACCTGTTTTGCAACAAATTTAAGAAGTTTGTGTGACAAATACAAATTTTTGTGGATTTTAAATGCATTTTTAGTGTGCAATTTTATGGTCTTAATTTGATGGTCTTATTTGAACCGGGACAAATTGGTAGAGGAGTGAGGCAGGGGTGTCCGTTGTCACAATTGCTGTTTAATATATACATAGAAGAGTTCAGTGGCGTCTAACCCCCCCCACACTTGGAGTGGGAGAACCAACCCCCCCATTTTCGCCGACTTCAATAATTTTATGAGAATCTATTCATACATTACGTATACGCACGGAGGGGAAGGATCACTGGATTTAGGCGATTTGCGTACAGGGGGGGGGGCTCGGCAGAATGTGCGTACGCCAATTAAATGTCTGATTAAGACGTATACATGCATTAATAGGATAGGGGTGTCAACAAAATGCACGGATGCGCGTGGGGAGGGATCGAAAATACGATTGTTTATATGTATGGCCATTGTAAGAGACTGCAATTGACCGATAGCGTGTCATAATAATTTATTGCCTACCTTTTAATTTCTGGGATGAACTTCAAACGCAAATGTTTGAGCAAAGAACATGCATGGGCAGAGTTTATCAGGTGTAGGGGGGCTAAGCCCCCAAGAAGGTTCAGATTCAGCTTTTTTACCATGAAAATTATCTCTTTTTCCGGGCTTAGCCCCCCCCCCCCCCCAAGAAGGCATTAGCCCCCCCCCAAGAACGGAAACCAAACTCCGCCCGTGAGAACAAGGAATTTAGGAGTGCTCATCTTGGCCTAAGCAAAATCAAGACGCAATATATGACTCAGCTCTACCTATGGCCAAATACATGTAGGCCTAAAATGGTATGCTTAACAGGCAAGTAGAAACGTTGTATACTGTGTATAGCCTAGGCTAATTATAAATTATCAAAACTCACCATTGCAAAATATCCTGTTGCTGCAGTAATCGAAATGAAATATTGCGATTAAACACAGACGGAGACTTAATTGGTCCTGGGTTTTTTGGGGGGAGGTGCAAACGAGCAGCCGAAGGACGATCGCCAAAGCGGGAGGGGTTTGGAACTTTGGGAGGATGTTCCCTTCCCTAATGTTGAAAATGGTTTGAAATTCCACACTGCAATGGTAGGCTGTCATTTTAATGAAATTGTTCATCATTTCAGTGCTGATAGTCGTGGTTTGAGACTTCAAAACTGTCCCCTTTAATTATTATAATTTTTGACAATTCCACACTGTAATGGTAGGCTGTCATGTTAATGAAATTGCTCATTATTTTAGTGCTGATAGGCGTGGTTTGAGACTTCAAAACTGTCCCCTCCAATTATTATAATTTTTCAAATTTCCACACTGTAATAATAGGCTAACACTTGAAGCCGTCATGTCAAAAAGTTCTCATAATTTCATTGTTAAAAGAGATGGTTTAAGACTTCAATAAAGACATCGCCTACGGTACTCCTAGTTTTCTTTTAACTTAAGCTTATTTGAATTTCCATAGTGTCATGGTAAGATTTTTCATTTTTCAATGCTGATAGCCTAAAGCCATGGTTTAAGACTTTAGAGTGTTGACTTCCAATTGTATGCAATTTTTGGATTTGCACATTGTAGCCGTAGGCCTAGCCTTTTAAGCTGTCATGATTTCAGTGCTCATACATGTAGGGCCTAGATGTGGTTTAAGACTTGAATAAATGTCCCATTGTTCAATTTTTTTATTTGTAAAATGTTATGGTAGCTTTTAAGCTGCTATCTTATACGAATTCTCATTACAGATAAATAGTGGATAACACTGTACATAGTAAATTATAATATTTAAGAAATATTTCTTAAACATTGGGACGATATAAGCATCTCCGTTCCTCCCCCTCTTTAAGTCTCCGTCCATGCGCTAAGAAGCTCGAAATTAAGAATTCGAATTCTCCACAGAAATTCTCTGTGTAGGCAAACCTTTACCTGTTGAAAACTCCTGCTGATGTCGATGCAACTCTTCGCGAAATAAGAAAAATTGACACATAAACAGTCAAATTCGGTTGTCTATAGTAGGCTATAATGACTATCATCTCGCTTCTAGCACTTTACGGCTGCATCTCTAGCATGGAAAGACTCTGTTTACATGTATGCCTACATCAGACCTGTTCTTATCCATTTCAGCGATCTGCTGGCTGGGAATCTAATACGAAACATCTGTTATTAGCTTAATTAGGCTTAGGCTACTTTTACAGAAGGGACCACTGTCCGTCGTATCAGGAGACTGAGGCAAGCTGCACTTGCACAGCAAGTGTCTAACGGGTCGTTTGATTCTTGCTGCGCGACCGTCGCATCATTAATTTTGTTCCCTTCATCACCTACCGTGGCGCGGGCTTTGGCTTGAATCCGTCAGTAAGCATGACAGGTGATAAGAGGTCAATTCCGAATGACTGTGATCCACCCTTGTATGCCAGACCCTGACTGACACTAATGTCTATGAGTTGTTGTACTCCCTACCAAATATGTGACTTCAAGCGAACCGTGGTTTCGTTAGTTCGAGGCAACATGTGTTTTCGACAATAATTTTCGTATTCCAGGCCTTTATTTAATAGGAATTCAGCAAACCCCCCCAATTTAGACCCAAAAACGTCAAACCCTCCCACTTTCAGAAGTCATGGGAGAACGTTCTCCCAACCCCCCCATTGGTAGACGCCACTGGAAGAGTTAATAAGATAGGGCAGTTGATGGTACAGAAAAAGGAATAAAAGTAGGAGGAAAACTGATAAGAGCTTTAACCCTTTGAACCCGGCTGGCCGGTTTTCCGGCCCGTTATCCATAGAGTTACGGGAGCTCCGGGTTCAAAGGGTTAAGGTTTGCTGACGATCAAGCGATGCTGGCACGAAATGAAAAGGATCTGCAGCGAATGATGGATCGACTATATGCGACCTCTGAAGAATACAGCATGAAAATAAACATAAAAAGACAAAAGTTGAGGATCAGCAAGGAAAAGAAAACAACTATATGTATAAAAATAGATGGAGAAGAAATGGAGCAAGTAAAGGAATTCTGCTACTTGGGAAGCTTAATATCAAGCGACGCCAAATTCATAAAGAGATAAAGAGGAGAATAGCAATGTGTAAAGAAGCGAGATGACGTAACAACAGTCAGTCGATGGATTTTTCTACCTTATGATTTAAATTCTTTACAAGTAACGCAAGCTCGTTAGAACACGTTTTTTACACCGTTGTTTTCCTTTCAATGCCAAGATCTGGAATATACATGCATTTTCTAAAACTGTACACGGAATTTTGCGAGTTTTTGATTTGAAGAGGGTAACGTACATCTACAGAAACTCAGAATATGATTTCATAATCTTAACCGCGAGCCGTTATAGCTTAACGCAACGTCACAATGCGCGTTGCCTAGCAACAAAGTAAAGACGTTCGTGTTTACATTATTTTCGTACAATATTTTCTTTCCTTGAATCCACGTCTCATCTCTCTCACTCCTGGGCATGACTTTAAACTGCAGCCGGTTATGGGTTAACCTGAAAATCTAGGACCGCGGGCAGCAGCGTGGTTCTTATCGGTTGTTGGCGGATGAGGAGCCCAGATGCACTCAACGGCAATCACCGAGCGTATGATTAGGCGCATGCCGGGTCCAACCTGGTAAAACGGCTAATCAACTGCGTGACCAGCAAGAGAATGGGATGCTCAGCTGGTTATAAACCTCTCCCACACAACATGAATGGATCACAATGAAAACAAAGATATACTGGCTCGGACGTCGCCCAGGATAAAAAGGCCCGCGACACCCACCGTAAGAGTCAGGATGGGTGCCGATAAATGTGCTACTGACTCAACGTCATCACCGATGAAGACGAAAACGACCGATGGAACAAGGAAGCATCTAAATGGCAGACATCGCGTTATGATTGGACAATGGAACGTGAGAGGACTCAACGCACTAGGCAAGCTGTCGATGCTTGGGAACGAAATGGAGAGGCAAGGCATCAGTATATGTGGACTGTCAGAAACCAAGTGGTCGGGTAGTGGACATTTTAAGACGTTGGATGGTCACACCGTGCTCTACTCAGGTACATCTGGACGGGAACATCATGGAGTGGCGATCTGGATAAACAAGAACACCTCCTCATGCTTAGTATCATACAACACAATCAGCAACAGAATAATATCGTCCACGTTTGCATCTAAACCGAGAGACATGACAATAATTCAGTGTTACGCGCCAACTGCTGACAAACAAGACGAAGAAATCGAACAATTCTACCGAGACCTGGATCGCGCACTCTCAGAGGTTCCCAAGCGGAACATACTTCTGATCACAGGAGATTTCAACGCCAGAGTAGGAGAAGACGCAACTGAGACCGACGTCCTTGGGAAATATGGCCACGGGAATCGAAACGATAGAGGACAGACTTTGGTGGATTTCTGCGCGGAACATGGACTGGTTATCACCAATACTCTCTTCCGTTTGCACAACAGATACAGATACACATGGACAAGTCCAAATGGACTCACTAGAACACAAATAGACTACATACTTATAAGCAAACAGTGGAAACAATCGGTCAACAATGCACGCGTATGCCTCAACGCAGATTGCGATTCTGACCACAACCTGGTAAAACTGACGATGAAACTGAGATTTAAAAAGAAACGAGTGAATAAACCATTACTCTTGGATCTTGAGAAACTCAAAAATGGCCAGGTTGAGCAACAATACCAACTGGAAGTGACGAACAGATTCGAAGTATTGGAAGGAGTAGACGAATCGAGAACACCAGATGAATTATGGCGCCAACTTAAGGAAGTCACCTTGGCTGCTGCAAAGGCGACAATACTAAAGGAACGCCACAAACGCAAGAATTGGATTTCCAGCGACACTTTTGAATGGATTGGAAAGAAACGCGAGGCCAAAACAAAATCTTCCACAAAATACAAAAAACTAAGAAGTGAGGTACAGAAAAGACTGCGACGGGATAAACAGGAAGAGCTTGAGACATTGTGTAGCGAATTAGAGGAAAACGCGAAAAAGGGTAATAGCAGACCAGTCTTTCAAACAGTGAAGCAGCTTACGGGATCGTTCGTCCCTCGTACCACGGCCATCAGAGATGCATTAGGCAAGAAAATTGTCGAACCAGAGAGAGTGAATCAGAGATGGAAAGAATACTGCGAGGAACTATACATCGATGTAGATGAGCACGTAGAGATTGACATCCAGGAAAGGGAACCGCCACCGCTGAAGGAAGAGATCAGACGCGCAGTAATGAAGTCGGCGTCACGAAAGGCACCAGGTCCCGATGACGTGGCAGCTGAATTACTGAGGTTTGGAGGAGAAATGACAGTGACCAAACTGCATGAGATATGTACGGAAGTGTGGAAGACCGGAGTATGGCCGGAAGAATGGACTCAATCAACATTCATCCCACTTCCCAAGAAAGGTGACCCGCTCCAGTGTGACAATTACAGAACCATCGCACTGGTCTCGCACGCAAGCAAAATTTTGCTGCGCGTTATGCTAGACCGCATGCAAAACAAGCTCGAAATGGAGATTGCACAGGAACAAGCGGGCTTCAGACCTAAAAGAGGTACAAGAGACCAGATTGTGAACCTCAGGATTATAATAGAGAAAGCAAGAGAAAGAAATCAACCACTCTACCTTTGTTTCATTGACTTTACTAAGGCCTTTGATAGGGTCCGACACGATCAGCTATGGCTAACCATGCTTGAAATGGGCTTTCCAACTCATCTAGTCCAGCTGCTAAGAAATTTGTACAGACAACAACAGGCAAATGTAAGAACAAACGACCACACTTCAGCATGGTTCAAGGTTAGAAAAGGTGTTCGACAGGGCTGCAACCTCTCCCCATGTCTGTTTAACATTTTAGCAGAGCAAATTATGCGAAAGGCACTAACAGGTTTCGCCGGTGGATTCAGGATTGGCGGAAGAACCATCAATAACCTGAGATATGCTGACGATATTGTCCTACTGGCCACAACACCAGAAGAACTACAAGAACTCGTGAAACAAGTCGCAAGTGCTGCAGATGAATATGGAATGTCAATCAACGTAACTAAGACGAAAGTTATGACGACTACTGAGGAGGTGCTCAAAACGATGGTGGGTACGGGAAGACTAGAACAAGTGGATTCCTTTGTATATTTAGGGAGTAGGATATCAAAAGATGGGAATTGTGTGAATGAAGTTAAATCAAGACTAGCCATGGGAATGCTCGTCATGACCAAATTGACGAAAATTTGGAAGAATAAATCAATCGGCATCGTCACCAAATTGCGGTTGATGAAGGCTTTGGTGTGGCCAGTAGCGACGTATGGATGTGAAGCATGGACTCTGAAAAAGGATGAAGAAAAGCGAATTCAAGCATTTGAGAACAAGTGTATCAGAAAGCTGCTGAGAATTCCATGGACTAAAATGGTGACCAATGAACAGGTGTATGTGTCAGCGGGAGCCACAAGAGAACTATTGGCCCACACCAAAATTCGGAAACTTAGATATTTTGGTCATATCATGAGGCAACAAAACGGTAGCATCGAAAGCAGCATCATGACGGGTTTTGTGGAGGGGAACCGAGGACGAGGAAGGCCGAGGATATCTTGGATCGACAACGTCCTGAACTGGACAGGACTTGTAGGCTCTGACTTAATGAGCGCGACAAGGAACAGAAGACTCTGGGCATTAAAGGTCCATTCATGTAGCCAACCGTCGCGATGCGACGATGGCGACATGACATGACATGAAGAAGCATTCTTAAAAATGGAAGAATTGCTAAGAGGAGGGCTAAATAGAAATCCTAAGAATAGAATGGTCAAAACGTTGATATGGAGTGTTCCACGGGCACCGGCCAGGGGTTTCCGCAGTAGTTTCACAGCTGGAAACGTGGGCAATTTAAAGATTCCCATTTGAGCTTGGTGTAAACGTCAATTGTGAAGTGCCAGTGCCATTATTGAAACACGCTATACAAAGCTGTGGCATACCATACAGGAAAGTCTATCCATACATCTGCTGATAACTTGTAATGTATTAATTACTTAATGATCAATTAATATTTATCACTCATAAGTCTCACATGCTATGAATTTCTGTCATGCTTTTCTCTCAATGCATCCGTTTATAGCATAGAATGTACGTGTTGCACACAACTGTGAATCTGTAAAATTTCTAGGTGGAATTATTCACAAGAAGGATGAACTGTGTCAACGAGATGTCTCAGAGTTATTTGCGTTTCTACTGTTTGATGAACTATCTTCAGCCGAAAACTGGTATTGATCAGCCTTTCTAAGAATGCCACGTTAAATGTGTGCTTTCTTTAAAAAAATTGCATGTTTTAATATTATTTTCAAATTGATATGTGACATTGTTAGGCCTATCTTGGTTTAAAGTTAATTAAGGTTGAAGATTATTTGCTAACTGCAGTGTGTTGAAGAAATAAAACATAGATACCCAGTAATCTCGATTGACATTGCTGGGTATGACCGATTAACATATTTTTAGGACTAAAAGTCACTCTTTTATAAATATGTAAGTTTATTCTTGATTATTGAAATTTGAGGCATCTCTATTTTTTACGCCAACAGGCAGCCAGTCTTCACAATCACGAGTGCATGTTTTTTATATTTTGCTAAAATAATGGCTCATAAAAATTTATGAAATTTCAATATGTCAAAATTATTTTTCAAACGAAAATTAATGAAAATTGGGAACTTTATTTGCTAGTTTTTTTAAAATTCGGATTTGGTTGGTTAACCCCTTTAGCGTGCAGCCTGAGTTAACTCGGGCTTGGATGGTAATTAGCACTAAGTAGGCATGATCTTGTACAAATGCGGGATATTGTCAGAAGACAATAGCTGTTGAGCAGAGGGAGTCACAGTGCATGCAGTTGTACCCAGGTCTTGTTACGTCATCACTGGCGGCTGCTTGTCGCCCGGCATCGCCCCCACCCCCATTGTAGTTCAAAATAGCAGGTCGTAAAGGTGGTTGTCATTGGAGGAATAGCATGTCTACTATGCGAAGTAGGTGGTTGTATCTGAATTTCCTAACAGCTACAGTGGGTACAATGGCAAGTGACAGTGGGGGCGAACAGAAAACTGTAGATTTTATAAACAATTTCTTCCTTTGAACGTCTATTTATATACAAGGTGTCAGGTCAGTAACTGCAAAACTGTGAACGTGCATTCTGGCCACATCCTTTCTTATAGATATAGATAGCTTTCAGAAAAGGTAAAAATTACCTTGAAGCAAACTTCTCAAACATGTCTAGTCTACGTATCTGCTTAACATTCTGTCGCTGAATGAATCGGGCCGTTAACTTGTGCGGCCCGCGAACTCACGTATGGCTCCTCCTTTTCCCTTGTGGCATTTGGGTTTGAGACATTTGGAATAGGTAAAAGAAATGTAATGTGGTAGCTCAATTCGGTAGGACATTAGCAAAGAGACAAAGATAGTGAAGTGCTTTGAATATGTTGGTGGGTTTAGGTCAGTGGTCTCAAATTCAAGTCATCATGTGGACCATATTTGAAAATTTGCAAGGCTCGCGGGCTGCAACATGAAAATATATTATGCACAAGAAACTTTTGACATTACAGGCTATTTACAACATACACCTAATACTGTAATAATGACATTATCCGGTAAAATTTAGGTAATATTATATTTCCGTATTACTATAAGCTTATTATGGAACTACATACAAAATATAAACTCAAAGTCACAATGATATGAAGTGCATCAATAGCACATTATTTTTGTAATACCTCAAACTAAAGGTTGCGTTATATTTTTGCATCGTAAAAAAACAGTGGGTGGAGTCACTTAAAATTAAATAACTTTTGTTCTTATTGAAATATTTTGGTGAAATTTGGCCATTGTATGTAAATCTGATTTGCATTTAAACCTGCAAAATTTTATGGATAAAATTCTTACTTCTGGCCAAGAAATTGTCAAAAAAACTTTGGGGTCTTTTTATTGCCCACCCTATAGGTCTTTTATTTAGATTGTCTCTGACGCATCTATCAATCAATCAATCAGAATTTATATAGTACCCCTTCAAGGTACCTACTCAGAGGCGCTCCCGGCCGAGATCAAGCGAAAAATATATTTAGTTGCAGAATGATTTGTTCACAGTCGAAAAACCATGAAAATGTCACATTGCCTCGATCATCGAGTACAAGTCTTTTAGCTGAACCCCCGATGCTGAGAATGTAATCGACTTCCGCTCTCTCTCTCCGCAGCTCAAATTCACTGCATTCTTTCAAGAAGCACCTCAAAACTAACTATTTCTCATCGACTTTGAATACATCGATATCTGGATCTTCCTCTTGCAAGTGACTATCCAGGTGTTAAGAATTTACTCATTTATTGTAATAATGCATTCATGAAGTGTCCCCCAAATACCATGGACCGTTACAAAAGTAAATGAATGGGTGCTTTGAGACTGCTGGTGTTGAGAGGAATGTTATCAGATCTGTGAAGGAAAGGAAGGTGGCATGCTATGGGCAGATCATGAGAAAAGAAGGGACTTGCTTGGAGAAGGAGATAATTAATTAAAAGGCTAAACACCAGGGTCACATGAACATTGAACAAGGTAGACCAAAACCAAATTGGATGGACAACATGAGAACCGTGGACTGAACTCTCAAACAGCGAAACTGATAGAGAGAGTCGAGAACGGAGAGCAAAAGAGACAAATTGTGCTTGATGGTTGAGACAAAGCAATCGAACCCCTTGGACCTGTAAATATGTGCGCGTCTGAATACAGACGCTAGTGCTTTGTTTCGTCTCTAACTGAATGAGGTAACTTGGTAAAAAAGTTGTGTGTAGTGGACAGTGATTTCTGTCACGAATTGCCTTTGACTGAACTGTAGGCCCATGCACGTAGAACCATGGCATAGGGGCCAACTCTGCAAGGCCCATGAGTGCCCAGCACCAACAGAAATGGGCCATGCAAGGCCCATATATGCATGGGCACCATCAGAAATCAGCCAGCAAGAAGTATTAAATATAAGAGATTGTTTCCTTGTTGGCATTACTTATCTACTAGCTGTGGTACGTAGCATTTCCCATGAAATTTTGGATTTCCACTGCTCTCACCTCGCCCCACCCAGTCCGTCATGCACCCAGACACCTTCCTTATCCGCCCCACCCCTCCTCCGCCCCATCCAGCCACACCCTGCCTCACCCCACCTCGTTTCCACCCTGCCCTTACACTCTGTGGTATTCAGCGCTGCCCGGCAAATTTAAGCTTTTCGTCCCTACCCAGCACCACCCAAACCCCACTGTACCCCTCCCGGCCTGGTCATAATCTACACTCCACAGACGTTTGCCCGGAAAATTTTTGTTATGCACTGAGAGCGTCTATGAATATCTTAGTTAATTAATATGCGAGAATCGACAATGACGTCAAGGTATGACATCTTGTGGACTGTCCTCTGCTCAGCAATGACGATGCTATAGTTAATGTCCAACTGTGAAATCGCTTCTTAAATCTGTAGGCACTTACAACCGCATCAAAATTTAAAATGTCTATAACTCGGAATTTAAAGTGAATTGAGAGCTGAAAATAGTCACGTTAACCTACAAATTTCCATAAGAATGATATTTTAACAATTTCGTCAACTGAAATTCTGCCATTTCAGGGCCTTTAGAATGAAACCATATATGCAAACGCACAAAAAGACGGAAGTACTCAAACTTTCTGCCTTATACTGTCGTATATTAGATAAAATAACATTGCGTCTTTGATATATTTTTTATCTCAGTTAGTATGCCTTTCTATCTCACTCAAGTTTTACCCATCAGTGAGTCTAAACTCCCTTGTGTCCTCACAAAGCAGAAATCCTGTTAACTGAATCTGCTTCCGCCATTTTTTATTACCGACGTTTTCAATAATATTGTTTCTTTATATAGTACATGCTCAATATTGTTCCTCACTGCTCAAGGGTCAGTGTCGCCCATTTTCTTATCTGCCAGCCATAAGAAATGCTGGAAGACCATGTGGTCTGTGTAAATGATGTCAGTTGGAAATCTCTATAATTATGTTATACATTTGTTTCAGGGGTCTGGGAACGGACAGCCAACAACCTTTGTCTGACTTCAGCCTACCATCACATATAGTTGAAAGGTTTGTTGTACTTAACTTTTGCGTTGAAATAGTTGTCTTTTGTTAAAGAGTATGAACGCAAATGTTATCAAAGTGAATAAGTTTCTTTATTATCTGCAGTTTGGCTATGTTTGCTATTAGCTTTGTTATTATTATCTGTATCTATGAGTCACAACTTTCTGAAAATTAATTAGTGAGTAGTGGGAGGGTTCGTCAAGTCCGACCGTGTATCCCAATATATGTGCGAGGTCTTGCACTGGCTTCTTTTCCTGCAGCGCATCTCATTTAGGATTGCATCTTTGGTGTGGCGATGCTTATCAGGCTGGGCAGTGTGGGCACCCTCATTGTGTGTGAGCTTTGCCTTCCCCTTTCCACTTGCATAGGCCACCGTGCACTGCGCTCTACTGTCCATGGTGACTTAATGGTTCCTTTCACTCGCTCTGCAACAGTGCAGAGGAATTTGTTCTCTGTGTCCAACAACCTGGAATGGACTTCCCTTGACTGTGCGACACCTCCCAAGCTGTTCTCAATTTCACAAACTGTTGAAGACTGTTTTTTTCTCTTGCTCTCGGCCTGGAGCACCTCTGAGTAGCTACCTTGAAGGGGGTGCTATGTAAATTTTGATTGATTGATTGATTGAAGATAAACCTTTATGCATAAATGACTTGTAAATTTCTAGTTTTTTAAACTCCCATTCTCACGTCTTACGTAATACGGACCTTCCACCATCTTCTCCAGCAATTGACCATACCGTAATAGCTGAGCTCTTGGCCCCTCCTTGCTCTCAAACTGCTATCATGCAGCGGTGCTCTTTCTCAGTGGCTGGCCCTAGAACCTGGAATGGGCTCCCTGTTGCGCTAAGCCTTGTGCCTAGAGGTCACACCACTATGTTTCTTTCTCACTTAAAAAACTGCCTTATTTAGCAGTTGTTGGACTGAGAGTGTCTCTGAGTAGATTACCTGGAAAGTGCGATATATAAAAAGTCAATAATAATAATAATAGAACAGCTCAAAATTGTTGCTGGTCATGCTCCAAAGTTGACAGTTCTCAATGTCCAGCTGAGAGTGTTCTTGAAAGGTGTGCTAAAATAATGACTGAAACTGCTGCAGCCATAGTTCTGGTGCAAGCAACAACAATGATTTTGTTTGAGCACCATTACGATTGTGAGAACTGAAGAGTATTTGAAATCAGAAAGGACTACTGCGGTCACTCAGCCTATACGGCGTACGTGGCAATGCTGTGGCATAATCTTTGCTTCATATATAGTCCGAATAACCAGCATTGCAGCACAAGGCTGTTTAATAACGTAAAAGCACTTCTACACAGACAGTCCAAATATCGAACGTGACCAATCATAGGCCATTTCAAACACTGGCCAATCACAGGCAATGTGTCACCAAAGTCACCATCCCATTCTAAGGTGTCAACATGTGCATTTCGTTATGCAGGCAGGCAGTCACCGGAACTACTTTTGAAAATGCATCCTAAGCACTCAACCGAAACTCTTCTTACCTCCCTGTACAATAAACTTGTCTCTGCCATATCTCATCAACAAATCTCCTGCCTCTGCCTTCTTAATATTTAATTACTCCAAAGACTATCTTCCTGGTTCAGCTTTACCGACACTGCTCTGCTCTCCTTTGGATTCAGTCCTATCGTTCCTCTTGCTCTTTCTCAGTCAAAACACCATTGTTTTGGTGGAAACATCATCCCAATAATGCCCTCTCACTGGTGGTATTCCGCAAGGTTCTGTCCTCGGGCCCCTCTTGTTCATCCTCTACAGTCTACACCATTCCACTCAGCTCACTCATAAAAGCATCCACAGTCGACCATCATCTATATGCTGATGACACCCAATTATTCATCTCTTTCTCTCCAAGCAGTTTCTCTGACACCATAGATCAATGGGCTTACCCAAATCTCTTCCTGCATGACCTCAAATCTCCTGTGTCTAAACCTCTCTAAAACTGACTTCTTACTAATCCGAGAACAACTAAGAAAAATTCCCGATCCCTCTATTTTCTTCAGCATTCGACTGCATTCACCCAAACATTCACTAAAAAATTCTCCTGCGGCCTGCCTGCTTTTACTTCTGCTTTCTAACCAGAACCTTAGCTTTTCCAACCATATTGCCCTTCTTTCTCGCACTTGTTTCATGCACATGACCTTTGCAGAATACTTGCTCGACTTTAAAACTGAATCTACAACTGAATCTACAACTCCAATTTTTCATGAACTATGGATGTGGCATTACTGCAATGCACTTTTTCAACATAGGCATCACCCAAATAAACCGCCTCCACTATGCCCTCACTCGTGCTGTCACCAAACCCCCAAACATCGCTACTTGACTCCTGTCCTAAAATCACTCCACTGGCTCAATGTTCCTGAACGAATAAAGTATAAAGTCTTTTCACTCGTCTTCAACACTCTTCAATCCTCTCAACTTTCCTTTCTCCATCAGTTGTTCACCATCCAACCGTTCCTTTCAACCCGTTCTTCTTCCACTGTGACTCTGCTCCGCCCTTCCGTCACCTCACCACCTAAATTTGCCAATTGCTCCATAGCCTTAGCTGTCTCACGTCTTTCGAACAATCTCCCCATCCCCAGTTTTAAGACAAATATCTTACCCACCTTACGAACTCACCCAAGCCTCACCTCTTACAATCTCTCTGCAGGTCTGTCACACAACTTTAGGTGAAAACATTGCTTTTTCACAAATCCTATCCTGAGTCCTACCCCAGAGATGTATGATAATAAGGAGATACGCATGATTGACAATGACCTCATACTAGAATGGATTGACTTAAAAGATCAACGTTTACTTGTTTGCCTCTTGCATTATCGTGTATGAGTCTGTACGACTATTTTAGACTTTCGCAATGACAGAGTTGGTATCACTTCATAGTATAAAGTTGAGGGTCATTCTCTATGCTTATAAGAATTATTATTTTTATTTCTTAGGTATACATTGCCATTTAAAGTTCCAGTTCATCATCAGAGTAGTCCGTGGACGTTGACCATTCCTGCTGATTCTGACCCTCTCAGACAGGGACTTCTACTGGAAATGATGAGGGTGACATGGACTGTTGCATGCCATGGTGGAAATTTGGAAACCACAATTAAGAGTGCTCTTAGTACGGAGAAAGGAGTTGGACCAAAGCTGTGAGTGTTCTGACATGCAGAACTCTTTTTGTCTTATTTTTATGTATTTAGTATTGGAGTTGTGAATTGATTATTGTCATGTACATTTTATTATTATTATTATTATTATTTATTTTTTTATTTTTTAAAACTTTTTTAAAAACATTTTTTAAATATTTATTTTTTATATTTTATATATTTTTTAATTTAAATTTATTTTATTTTATTTTTTGCCCTGAGGTACTTCATTCCCCCAGGGACTTATGGACTATTATTAACTGAAGAATGATCATCTGGTGGGTCAGGCCTCGTCTTCAGAGTGTGAGGCAAAAGTATTATTATTATTATTATTATTATTATTTTGTTTTCTGCCCTGAGGTACTTCATTCCCCCGGAACTTAGAGATTATTTTTATCTCTTGAATAAACCTTGTCTTCAGGTGCAAGGCAAAGTACCTTTGAAAGTGACCATGTTGTGCCATTGAATACAGATGGAACATTGAAAAAGAAAGATTGTCTAGTGTCTGATGTAGTCTGTAGGAGGGCCGTGGGTCGCTCCGTTCGTCACCAGGCTAATGGCATCATCTGGCGCACCCTCCTCAGAGCCTGATATTAGATGTAGAATAGATGCGGCTGCTAATTTCACTCATGAAGTCTGAAGCTGAAGGCGTAAGCGGACCCAATGTTTCTATGGCTACCGGCTGAAAGATATAGGAAACGAACAGTCCTCTGTATTTACGTTCTTTGCGGATGTTCTTTGTCATAACCCTGACTTGCACTGATACAGGCCGACCAAACCATTGGGGTGGTTATGTACAAGATGGCACAAGTATGTGTGTGTGTGTGTGTACAATGGTTGCACCCCATGCCAAGTATTTTCTACCTGACCAAGGTGTAAGGATTGACCTGTCTGGCTCATTTCCATCAGATCTAGACTGACCACGATGGTTCTTTTATACTTCAAATATCAGTGCACTGAGGAGGTTGCGCCAGATGATGTCATTAGCATGGTGAAGGCTATGACTCTCCTACAGATGAATTATTATTAATGCTATTTTTTATTATTAATGGTTTAATTCATCACAATGTAATGTATCAATGTGACTTGTCATAAAAATTTATAAATAAACAAATTGATTTAAATTTTAAGAACCAGATAAAGTCTTTATTTTACATTAGCTGATTTTTTCCTATTTTTACTGTTCGTTTGTAGCTGTGGTCTCGAAATGACTGTGATGGATGGAACATTGCTGTCGGCAAGCTATTTGCCATATGCTCTTCGCCAGTGCATCTTTTCTATGCAAAATGCAACTTCTCATGCTGCAGTGTCGCAAGGGATTTTACAAATGTCATCATACTTGGTTACATACGAGATAAATTATGTGGAAAAGTTGTTTTATTCTCTTCATTGGAGGGAAGCAATTTCAAAGTAAGCATTTCAGTTTTGAAAATTATACTAAATTAGAAATTTAATCTTTTTTTGTTCTAGGGTCTGATTAAGTTTAGGAATATATTTTGCAATTTGAGATCATGACTGCCTGTTCACTTGTCTGTGAAGTCTGCAATCCCACTCCGATGCTCTGCGCGCATGTAGGAGAAAATTGTTACAAGGAGATACTTTATATGCCTTTTGGCCATCTGGTTCCACCACATCCTGCCCTTATTGGTCTTAATCGCAGACTTTGTACATGTTACATGATGAGCCATATATGCATCTTATCTCACTAGACTTCTCCTGTGCCTTTGATACGATTAGACACTCTTACTTATCTGAACAGAATAATGTGCTTAACGAATTGAATAATGTGCTTAAACCGAGTCTTACGCTCTGCAGCACGTTTAATTGGATAAATCCCTAAATTTGAACATGCATCCAGCTACATGTATTTGCTTGAGACATTACACTGACTTTCTACTCGGCAGCACATTTAATTTAGGATCACTGCTCTAGTTGGAGCAATGCAAGTTTGGTATTGCCCCAGACTGCTTACAAGAGCTTTGTTGCTCATGGATACCCACTACCCAAGGCTACCATCCCCATCGTTCTGCACAGAAGGGTTTGCTCTTGGTCCCATTCGCATTAACTGCAATGATGCAGAATAAAGCCTTTTCCGTAGTGGACCCAGTTGTCTGGATTGGGCTCCCACAGAAGCTACGTCTACTTCCTGGGGTTATTACTGAAACATTTTTATTAAACTCAGGACTGTCCTTTTTTGCCGTGCTAGAGTTGAGAGCGCTTCTGAGTAGTCCCTTGAAGAAGCGCTATATAAATTCTTGATTGAATGAATGAATGAATGAATGTCTGTATGTCCCAGCAATGTCTGTTTCTTCGATAGTTTGTGTGGTGTTTAATTAGTGGAGTTTTGCTAACTCTTTCTTTCAGTATTGCCTTGTGTAACCATTTTGTTGCATTATGTTGATATGATACAGGTTTCTTTCACTGACACCTTGTTCTAAATCAGATGAGTTGCTCTTGTACGACATAGTTGAATTGTTGCAGTTGGTGATTTGCAACCATAGCAATATTCCTGTGGATGTAATGAACTGGCTTGCTGACAAGATGCTCAGTCCAAAGGCAGCCTTTCAGACCTTGTTGTCTCAAAGTGATGCTGAACTTGAAATGGATCTTTCAGAATCATCTCTGATGGCACGCAGGTATACATCTCAGTATCTTTTAGATACCTGTTAGAAAAGCGCTTCACACTAGCATTTTAAATTTATATTAAATATCACTTTGATTCTACTGTTATTCTGATACAAAATTCCAAAAGAATAATACGCTTGTTTGTGAAAAAAAGATGTTGTTGCCTGATAAGATCTCCACAGACTGTCTTTTGCAGATATATAAAAAGCTGCCAATCCGCAATTGACTAATGATGTGTGAGGACCTGATCTGAAATGTGCTGAAGTCGACGAATGCAATCATGACAAGCGACACTTATTAAGAGAAGACTGTTGGACCCCATTACTGTATGCAGCCTATGGGGTTAACAACCAGCCTCTGAGGAAATTATGTTGCTGAAGACATTTTGTAGTATGCTGCTTTGCTAGCTATTACAGAATAGTTTTTCTTCGGCAAGTTTTCTGGCAAAAAATAAGCCTTTCACTATGTTAGTTGGCTCGCTTTCTTAAGTTGCATTGTGGCCACCATAATTATGAAGTGTTCACTCGTCTTCTCCACTCAAGATACCAATGAAGGTAGATTATTATTTTATAATAAATAATTACTATGGTAATTGAATTTTCTATTTGTCTGAAGAAAACTAAGTCGGAGCCTTCTGAAGTTTGCTGCTGCATTTGTTGGAAGATATCCATACAACCTGTCGGTCAAAAGCACTATCTTCCGATGTGTGCATGGTGATCTGGCAAAATACATTCTTGCCAAAATCAATCGAGCTGATACTGTGCAGTCATACAATCTGTCTTCACTTGAACTGACTTTGTCATGCTTGATGCAGATCACAGCAAGGTATCATAACTTTTCTCATTTAATAGCTGTTAGCACAATTTGCTCAGTTAGATATTATGGATGATAGCAGATTAAGTTATGCACTTCCTTGCATTACTTTGCCTGCTGATAGTTTTGGCGAATTATATGTGGCATAACTTTTAATTTTAATTCCATTTCACCTGTTATGGGTGAAAATGAAATATCTCAGCAACCACTGAAGATAACATTAAAATGTTGACATGAACTTTATAAATGAGTTCTCAATAAATATGCACGATATTTTTTGTTTGTAGTTGAAGGTGTATTTTCCTTTAGCAAGTTAAAATATATCCTGTAGCACATACTGAATAAATTGTAAGGGAAACAGTGGATTAGGTGAATGAAGGGATAAAGGTAGGGGGAAGGCTCTTAGATTTGTGGATGATCAAGCAATGTTGGCAAGTTGTCAGTTGTAGTCGTGTATGGATCGGAATCATGGACGATGAGGAAGGATGATTAAGAAGATTGGAGGCCTTTGAAATGTTGATTTGGCGTAGAATGGAAAGAGTTAGCTGGAGGGAACACAAGACGAATGAAGAAATTCCACAATTTAGATGGAAAGAATGGGTCGGATTATAGATCGGTAATTTGATAAGTTTTCATTGTCAAGATTTTCTTTTTTCAGAAGAGGGATGATGAGAGATTGCTTGAAGACCATTTGAAAATTGCCAGTAGAGAGTAAAAGTTTGATTAATTTAGTGATATAGGAATGAGGATGGAGGTGCAGTCTTTTAGGAGAGCAGTGTTAACATTGTTTGTTTGGAAAACTTTAGCTTAAAAGGAATGACACCTCAGCATCAGAGGTGGATAGGAGAATTTGGAGAGACAGGAGGAGTAGGATTTGAAAGTGGAAATTAATCAGTGCTGAAGGAGTGTGAATTAAGAAGAAAAGACTTCAGGTTTAAGCGATGGGAGGAGCTTTGGTCCGATAAGAATGAACAGAATGTATCCGCCGTAGAGGGGGAGGAAGATTTGCGATGAAGTAGAGAGTTGACAGCTGTGCAGAGATGTTGAGGGTTGGAGGAGCTGGAGTGGATGAGAAAGGATTTCTTTATTGCAGCGATGAGTTTATGGTATCTGTTTGTGGCTGATTTGAGGTTGGAGAAGGCTTTTGCTCTGGATGCAGAGTCAATGGCGCCCTGGTAGAAGTGTTGAAGTCGTCTATGGAAGATTTAAAAACTTGGCGGTAGGAGATAAACCAAGGGTTAATGGCATGTGAGCTGTATGTGGTGATGAGCAGTGTGTGAATGTCAAGGAGATTGGAAAGAGTGGAATTGTAGCAAAACAGAAAGCCATAAAGGGAAGAGGGAGGATTAAGAACAAGTTGATTGCTGAGAATATCGTTGATAAAGGCCTGATCCTGTGTGATGGGAATTTTGAGTCGAAGGAAGGACTGATTAAGGGCTTAATTTCAAGGACAGCCATGATAAGGTAATGGTCAATTTTATTGAGAACAGCAAAGTGATAATTAATGGAAAGGTTCCAACCTTGAAGTCTACTGGCGAGGTTGCTATGCAACTGTATGTATTGCACTCACAAATCCTGTGGATCCTTGTCTTTATAGGATCCAATGAAAGGCAGGAGAAAAAATCCCATTAACTCAGGGGTTTCCAATCTTTTTTGACTTGAAGACCACTTATTTAAGTTGCAGGACACGAGGTACACTTTTTCTTAGTTGAAGAACATTAGGGGCCACAAGGCTAAAATTTAATTGACTAAAAGCATATTAAATTGTTATTATTGAATCAAAATAGAATGTCTGATGTTTTTTATAGACATCAAAATAAAATAATTTGTAATATAAAATAATTTGTAATATAAAATAATTGTTCTATTGTGTTCCAATTGTCATTTTTTTCTTATATTTGTGTTAATTTCTTGAGAGATGAAGGCCATTTGTGTCAAGCGCGATCGAAAGCCGTCGCTTGTCGCTACACAGATACAGAGATATAGGCGAGTAAAGGCGAGAACGGTCAAAAATACGAAAAATGGTTTTATGGTGTATTATTATTTAAAAATATGTCTACTTTCAATATCTGCAATTAAAAATTTTGAATTCAAATGCTTAGTGTTGAAAAAATGACTTTTACCGCATGTGGTGTCAAAATTTGCGTTGAATCAATCGCTCCATGAGCTATTTTCAAAGTTAAAATTCGCTACGAACGACAGAGCTATTATACGCCATATGGACTATTTCTTGTAGTCGTGTCTACCACATAATAAATTTTCCCTTCAATATGGTACTGAATGGTCCATAAAAGCTGTTTCACTCGTTTAAATGAGCAGGTTTTGGTCAAAGTTTTAAGCATTCATTATTGCTTGCCTGACAACAAGGATGATTATTATTCAAGCCACGCCTCCGACCCAGTTTTCTTAGAGTCTAATTGGCTGACGAGACATATCGCGACACTGACCTTCGATCGTGCGCATGCGAGCTAGCAATTCTTGGTCTCTCAACTTGTTGATGTTGCTCATTTTCTTTAGTTAGGCCTACTTTCGGAGAGAAACGTTATTTTTGCGTTTGTTTCGGAAAGAATTCGTATGAAAATTATTCACACTAAGCTTAATTTACATTAGCCTAATGGAAAGTTAAATTTTGAAGCTGTTAAACTGTTCAAATAGTGATAGCCTAGGCAGGCCCTAATCGTAATCCTAGCCTTATCTCCAAGCTTCTAAAGTGCCATTCGAAAGCCAAGTGTGGAGCACCAGCTTATTCACGAGCGCTGCGTCAAGTCAAAAGGGTTGTCCGTAAGAGTAGTCCAAAGGTGGTCCGGGTCGAGTTACCATAGAAAATGAATTGATAAGACTGCCCGATGAACACGGGTTTTATTCAGCGAAGCGATAAAGATTCCGCCGACGATAGGAAACATGTGGTCTATTGTCTAAGTGAGTACATAATTAGAATTCTTTATAACATTTGAAAGAGTCTCGTATTTAAGTCAGTTCTGTTTATCGGACCCAACGTATTCCATTCATGCCTGCTTGTCGAGTCAACAAATCGCGAACAATTAGCCTATATCGTAGGTCCCTTCACTCTTCGATATCAAAGCCTTATTTCTTTGACCAGCGGCTCATTAGCCTAATAAGCCTCCTACTCGAGTCAACAAATCGCGAACAAATGTATCATCAGTCACAATGTTTGCATAAATTTAATCAAATCAAGAATGGGGTGTAGTCGGCTACCATATTCGAGCTTACCTTGAAGGACATTGTTAATTATTTGTTTGTGTTAGGCTATTTAAGACTCATACATCGTCGGTCGGTCAAAATGAAACGTCGATCTGTCCCGCCTGCGCGTTAGATGCGTTGTTTGCATTAGTTTCATTAGTTCAATTCAGCAGTAGATTGTATTTCTATCACAGTTTTGAAAGTAGTAGTTCGATTTTCATGCCGTTTGATGTATTCGATACAGGATATAGCCATGCATTGACCAGCAAAATTGCAGAAGAATAAATTAATGGTTACTAAGGACTTAACCGACACAAATGTTCCGAAACTTTAAGCTCGATTTTCTCAATTGTAATGATTTAGCAAATTGCAGATTCAAATGAGTATAACTTCAGTTAGAAATAAGATATTTTCATTCTGTAAAAAGTATTTTGAAGACAAATATCTGTAGAATATGAATAAATAAAAAGGTCCATAACCGTCATGTGACGGGAAATCATCCCCCCCGTCACATTTTTCAAGGTCTGGCGGGCCACTTTTGCCCCGCGGGTCACGGGTTGGGAACCACTGCATTAACTGTTATGGAAAACAATTAACGCCTGCAGGTCAGCGGCCATATTGGTTGTTTATCAGACCACTCCGTCATTTCAACGAATTATTTCAACTTTATGTAGAATTCGCACAGTAATTTCACAAACGTTGGAGTTTACTGGTTCTGGGTTCGTGTACCGAACTTATTCGTCGGGTTCGTCAGGGATTTTGCGTTGGAAAGGATTTTGTTCGCAAGTCGTCTTGTGTCGTCCACGTGTTGACGTTAGACGCCATCGTGATGCACCGGTGTAAAGTCATCATCATCAAGACCGTGCGTCTTCACCGCTGTTGTCTGGTGTTTAACATCTCGCCGAAGGTCGGTTCATGCAGGTCAGTGGAGTTAACTCGATCGGTTGTTGTCTATGATGGCGTTCAAAACTACCGACCGACAAGCGACAAATGCTTTCTACTGTGCAACCTTTGTGCCCGACGATAGACCGGACACGCGCGTCATCTTCTACCAGCGAGGAGCTTCAGTTTCGTCAGCGTTTCGTGTTTTCGAGCCCTGTCATCTGTCGCCGCTCTACTCTATCGACGCAACCTGTACCAGAGACTCTGAACATTCCACCATCAGAAGGCTGTCGACGGGATTCCGTTGGATGATTCTACGTGTTTGCGGGGGATCGCCACTGATGACTGTTTCCGGCTCACTGTGACTTATTTTGCTAATTGATGAAATTTTCTTGTTGTTATGACAATTAACATCACTTCGGCCAGTAAGCGCAGAGAGCGCCTCTGAGTGGATTTCTTGAAGAGGCGCTTTATAAATACTCGGAATAAAGTAAAAAACAACTTAATATCGTATATAAACATCAGTGGAATTTAGAATTTTAGAATCATTAGAAACTAGAAAGCATTCAGCATTTTCATTCATTAAAATTTTTAATTGAAAGTAAATAGGCTAGTTTAACCTCAGCATATTTTAATTTTAACGGTACTCACATAGAGGCCTATGACGATTGCATAGTGTGTCGCCAAATTTCTTTGTAAGTTTGGGTGTGTCCCAGGCAGAAAAAAGTTACGAACCTCTGATCCAAATTATTGCTGCACTGGAATGCATTGGACGATCAACAAAGCCTGTTTGATTTCCGTTAGACTTCCTTCCTTCCATTTAAGAATCCTTCCTTTAAAATATTTTATGCTGGATTATCTAAAGACTACTCCAGTGCTCCTACCAAAATGGGATAATGCTTGATTATTATGTGATTTAATTTTTTACCATAATTGGTGATGGAGAGTCTTTCTATTGATTAATGATGTTACATTCTTTCTCAGATTACTTGTGTCTCCTCTGTACTTCCTACAGCAGTGCTGTCCAACGTGCGGCCCACGGGCCACATGCGGCCCTCGAGGTGATTTCAAGTGGCCCGCCCTGGCTCACAAAATTTGTGCACTTTGTGTAAAATTAAGTAAACTTTAGTAAAGGATAAAGTCACTGGTCGACTTGAACATTTATTTTTGTTACTGATTTTTTGCCAAAAATTGACTGGGCGATGTAATGAAGCTGTGTCTGGGCGACGGAACTGAGTGCAATGAAGGGATAAACGCCACCTTGAACATTTTGGTGCTCAACTATTGTGAAGCATGGCAATCGTCGATTGTGTAGTCTACAATCTACATGCTATAATTAACTATTATTATTCCTGTGAGACTTGTCGAACTCTGCTCAAGACTTTCCTCTTTGGCCATTCCTGAGTCGGGAGCATCTCTGAATAGTTATTTTGAACCGGCAGTATATAAATTTCATATATCAGTAGCTAGATTGATAGACTATAGGCCTATGGTCATTCCATATTAAATTCCAATATTCGTTTCAATGTTAATATAGTATATTATAAATCAGTTTTAATCGAAGGAAGATTGGAGGGAAAGAGGTGCAGAGGAAGACCTAGACAAAAACTGCTAAATGGAAGAGGGATACAAAAAACTTAAGGACATGGCACAACAGCGTGAAACGTGGAGAAATTGGACGTTTGGACCTGCCGCTTGGCAGAGAACCTAAAGAAGAAGAAGAAGAAATTAATTTTAGCCTCTGCTTTTGAGTCTACTGTTGCGGCCCTCGACGTCAAGAATCTTGCTTTTGCGGCCCATGGTACCAAAAAGATTGGACAGCACTGTCATACAGGATAACCTTTGTGTGACAGTGGCTGTGCAGATGTCAAGGCATGCACCTCCAACTATAATTACGATTTCGGTGCTTGGGTCATTGTTGACCATTCAAACATGTACTTTCTTCCTGTAAGCTTTTTCTACACAATTATTGGAATTGCTTATTGCTATGATCAATGATCATGCACTTGTTTGTGTCTTGTAGGCCTGGATGGAGCAACGGTAGTTCAACATCTGACTGCTTATCACTAAGTCTTCAGATGCTTCAGTCACTTCTTGAGGTGAAGTTCTAACAAAGTTCTAATATACACAACAATGAGTTGCATAGTTAGACTTTAATTATGAAGCCTGTTTATAATTTTGTGTACAGTAAAGGAATAAAAAAAGAACATGCCAAGTTAGCTAAATGCATTCTATGTACACGTACTCGTAATAACCGTGCAGTACATAATTGTTTCAAAAGAAACTTCACTCTACTTTTTAAACAATGGTTAATCTGGTATTCAATGAATGTGCGCTGGTTCAATGAGTTCCGAATGGGTTGCTATGTGCTGAAAGGAACATTGTTGTCGCTCAGCGGTCATTCTGCCGCTGAAGATTTCTTCCCCGGACGTGGGAGGATGTCGCAAAATTGCATTTACGACTGCCACTTCTTGTGGCGTTGACTAGCGAATGCGCCATAAACTCTTTAGAAACGTTGTCCAAACTCTTGGACACCACTTTTAACAGTTGCCATTGACAGTCATAAAGGACTGAAATGACTGGAAGAGCAGTTCGTCGCACGCCTGTACAGCATGCTCGGGAGTACCGTCTTTGACTTCCGTTGGGTACACGTTTTCGACTTCCAGTGGCTACACGTTTTTGATACTTTAAACCAGTGGTTCCCAACCCGTGGCCCGCGGGCCAAAAGTGGCCCGCCAGGCCTAAGAAAATGGCCCTCATCTCTCAAAGAATTAACAAAAATATATGAATAATAACAATTTGGACAGGATAAAACACATAATTAATTTTTATTTCAAATTATTTTGTTTTGATGGTTTTGAATAACATCAAACATTGTACTTTGAATTAATTATAACAATTTTTATATGCTTTTAGTTAGTGAAATTTTTGGCCCCCATAATGTCCTTCAACTAAGAAAAAGTGGCCCTTGTGTCCTTTCACTTAGATAAAGTGGCCCTAAAGGCAAAAAAGGTTGGGAACCACTGCTTTAAACGTTCAGCTCCTGAAAGACTTTGGCCACACTGGCAAAGCCGATCCCTCGTTAATAAATAAATAAGAGAGAAGGATCCAGCTTTGACGAGGGCCTATGACAACAGGGGCCGATGCTCTCGACAAAAATTTGTTCGGCATCTTACAGCACTAGTGAACAATGAACATGGACAATTTTGTTTCAAATGTCTGCAAGATTTGACACCAAATTTGCTAAGAAGACAGTCATCAAAGCCTATGTGTGACGTAAGCAGTTACAGAGGAAGAAAATAATTAATATTATTATCAACTTCAGCTGTTTCAAATACCAAATTTCGCAAATTTATTCTCAGGAAATATTTTACTTGCCCTGCAGCGATTGCGAATAAAATAAATGTTCAGACTAAATTCGTTAAATTCATAGTTGTAAAAAACGTTTTTTTCCGTTTTTTATTCTCTCCCAAAAAACGTCTTTTTTTCTTTTTTTATTTTTTCCATGGTTTTTTTATTGTTTTTTTAAATTTTTTCTTTATCTATATTTATACATTTACTTTCTATTATTATTTTCCTTAATTTTTATTTTTTCTGATATTTCCTATGTTTTCCGCCAACTCTCAAGGATCCAGCTAACTAAAGTCATTATTTCATCGTTTAACATAATCATTTAAGAGATGTAGTAGGTTCCTAATCAAGATTTTCATGGTTAAAATGCGGTTTTAGATGTAGCAAAGTCAAATTATTTTCCGTTTCGGTTTTTTATCGTTTTTTTGTGGTTTTTTTATTATTTTTAAAAAACGTGGTTTTTTACCGTTTTTTTCCGTTTTCATCGTTTTTTACATCTATGGTTAAATTTAAGTCTAGAAAATTCATTGCAGAATGTTGCTGTATGATTTTACTCTAAGACTTTACTTCATCTCACTTTTAAAATCCATATACGGCTCAAAGTAGAACCTCAGAAGGACAATTTTTGATGCTGCAACTGCGAGTAGTGTTCTTCTAGCACTTAAAGCCTCAATTTCCTCATATCCTCATATATTTATATAGGCCTTAGGCCTAGTCAATTGTTTCACAGATCGAGATTGCTTTGGTACGTTTATTTTGAAATTATTGATAAAGAATTTGATGCAAACAAGAGATCAAAATGTACTCCATTTGACAAGAAATGCTCAAAGTTGCGTCAATTTCTGGGCTTCCGTTCCAGCTCCACTTGATGAGCTTGTGGCGCTCTCCCATATCTCTAGTCATTAGGGGGAGGCTTCTTTTCTTCGGCGATCATGCCTTTGTGCGTTAACTTCTCAGAATGTTGCTCCTAACTTCTAGACCGTGGTTGCGCCCCTGCTCTGATTAGTTTCTCTCATGTGATTTTATGCCAATTTATGATTACAATCAACTGATATTGATGATTTGCTATTGCTGGGTGTCTATAGTTTGGTTTGTTTCTAGAACCATTTTTAATGTGCCTTAGATCGTTTCGGCCTTCCATGTTGGTCGCGGTGGGATGTCCATGTCCTACATGGGAAGAGGAATTACTCGATGCACTGCCTTGTGCTTGAGACATCTGGCACAAGAAATGGCCAAACAGCTTCACAGCCAGGTAGTTTGTTTTCACATTCCATTGTATTCATGTATGTATGTATAAGCACTTGTTATAGCGCTCTTTCAAGATTACTGTTCAGAGGTGCTTCTGACTACAGTGCGGACACTGAATCGGAGTTTCACTCCAAAACGTATTAGCAATTGAGAGTGAAGGACTTGCTCAGGGTTCCTATGTGGCGGCTTGAGGTGGATTCGAACCCACAGCCTTCCGGCTCCAAGGCACCGTGTGCGTGGTGGTGTAGTGTTGGGTTCAATAGGAGGATCTGAATGAACAGTTTTATGGTATGTGTTGATTCTTACATGGTTGGCTGAACATTCTTAATCATTGTTCCTAATTAGGTTTATTTCTTTTCAGATACTCTTTTAAAGAGGGTTCTTGTTGATAGGCTCATACCTAATAATGTTTTACCTTATATTACCTGTGCAGGACTGGCCAAGGAACTGGTTATTCACAAGGCATGCCATGGTTGACAGTGTAGGAGAATCCGGATTGCACTGGCTGTTCCCGCTCTGGTGTTATAGAGACACAGAGGTGAGCTGACTACTGGCTAAGACCAATTCATGAGTAATGATCACAGTATATTGTGGTAGTGGTGATAGTGATGATCAATGACAGTTATGTTGTTGTTTGAAGGCATGTACTGGGAAGTAAGGTAGTATTGCTAATAGAGCTTTACCAAATATTCATATTCGATTCGCTTCGAATCCGAATTGTGCTCCAAATTGTATATTCGTATTCGGCCTTATGGTTTTTTTAAAACCATATACAAATGATTAAGTTCTACATAAATTTCAGCTTGTACCAATAAATGAGATACATGAAATTAGTTTCCTTGTGATCTAGTCTCTCTTTTTAGCTTCCGGTTTGTATACAACGTGGTTCAAAAAAAGTAAGCCAAACTGTGTTTCATATATCTCTAATGCCTGATAGCATATCACGCTAATATTTTTCAAATATTTACAGAATTGGACCAAGAATATGATTGCAAGATTTCATGATATAAAGTTGAACGGATAAAAAGATATGAATCTTTCAACTTCATATGCCGAAATTTCAGTTTACATGCAATTTGTGTTAGATTCAATAAAATGTAAGTCAAACTGTTTTTCTTATATCTCTAATGCCTGATGATTAATCATTCTAAAATTTTCCCAATATATAGAGAATTGAACTAACAATATGCTTCCAACAGTATGGTTTGATTAATTATTTAATTAATTAAGATGCTCAAAATGTCCTCCTCCTGCTTGCATGCAAGCCTGGGGGTGTTGGCGCCATATTTGAGCAACAGCATCGCCGATTATCCTCTATTCCAGGCCATCCCATACTTCCAACAAGCGTTGCTTCAGATCGTTTATATCATGGATTGTTGTCTGGTAGACTCGGTCTTGCATCGCGGTCCACACTTTATAGTCAACAGGATTCAAATCTGGGCTGTTCGGAGGTCATAATGTGGGAGAAATGAAGTCTGGCGTCTCTCTTGTCAGCATTTCGATGGTTTCCATGACTCTGTGGGCTGGGGCACTGTCCTGTTGAAAAACAAAGCAGCCTTCTGGGGCTAGATTTCTGATTACAGGGATAAGATGTTGTGACACCAGAACGTCGCGATAATAGGCTCCATTAATTTTCACTCCAAGATCAATGAAGACTAAAATAGGAATGGCCAAGCATCGAAACCGCAATGGACACCATAACACACTTGCTGAAAACTGATATTTCGGGAGATGAAGTTGAAATATGCATATCTTTCTATTCGTTCAAATTTTTGACATGATATTTTGGAATTCTATTCTTGGTTCAATTCGCTAAATATTGGGAAATTTTTTAGCATGATTAATCGTTATTTATTATTTCGCGAGTGCTCTAGTCGCTTCTGACTTCAGCCAATGTCTCGCATCCTTTAGACTTTAGAGATGTAAGAAAAACATCAAGACCTAATGAGAAAGGTTTCAGAATTGGCCTACAATTTCAGTGGTGGCCCCAGATCTACGGGCCCTATTTTGATCAATTTCGCCAGGTCGCGTCAAGGCTGTAAGGTGAGTTAGACAACTCATGTCAGCACTGATACAGTATAGAGAAATTTCTTTCAGATGACAGCTTCAGATGCTGCCATTGTAGTTTTGAAATTCTAAAATTGCTGGTGATGAGGGGCACATAGCCTACCTTCCCAAACCCTTTTCTTGCATGTTTGCCTCCTCCCCCTTCAGAAACCTTAAATCTTCTTCTGGACTAGATCACAATCTGAACGCTGATTGAGAGAGTGATCTCAATTATTATGAAGACTGCTGCACTGAGTACACTGACGACCAGAGCAGATTGGAGATTTCTATATTGAAGTCTATAGGCCTATTGATCAGTAAATTTAACTGTGATGACACCTGCATCGATATGTTCGAAAAGCATTCGCACAACAGAGCTTAACTAAAAAATCACTGTTCCAAGAAATATCAGTAACTTTGAACTTCGTCAATTCGTAGGCCTATTAACTAAACCAAAGCCCACTAAATATATTGTAAACAACAATAGCCTAAGTACTATAATAGTTACTCTTCACTGGAGTATTTCCTATGCGTTTCTTATACGCCTAGTCCTGTAATTGAGGAATTTCAAAAAGTGTCCCGGTTTTTGATGTAAGAAAATGGTCACCCTATATTAAATATACAGGGTGGGCCAAAAAAAAACCCCTAATGGTGGGTGGCTTCACTAAAAGTGGTATAACTTTTGTTCTGTTTGAAATATTTTGATGAAATGTGGCCATCATGTGTAAATATGAATTATCTTTAAGGCTGTAAAATTTCATTTCGAAATTCTCACCTCTGACCCAGTTATTGGCAAAAAACCTAGGGGGGGGGTCTTGTTTAGACCCACCCTGTATATCTTTGACTGAATTTAAGAATAGAATACTTGGTGTATTTGTAACAATAATAAGGTTTCCATTCTCAGGTTAGAGCTGCTGGTGTTGGTATCGCAGTGGCTTTGGCATCCACGGAGTCTGGTCGAATCACCATGACAACTCAGTGCCATAGCATTCCAGGAGGAATCTGGGCAGTGGCTTTTGGTGTACTTCTTGACTCCTTGGAGTGTAGTCTGGTGCGACAGCAGGTAACATCATTTGAAACTCTCTAAGAATGGAATGAACTTTTGTGAAAAATGCATTTAGAAATTATCTCCAATTAGGCGTGGACCTTGTCCAAAAGCGGGACGATGTGAGAAGGCAATAGCTGTTGAGCAGAGGAAGTCACAGTGCATGCTGTTGTACCTTGGTCGTGTTATTTCATCACTGGTGGCTGGTGATTGGTCCGCATCGCCTCCCCCCCCATTGTAGATAAAAAATATCAGGTTGTTGTAAAGGTGGGTTGTCTATGGAGGAATCATGTCTGTTAGACGAAGTAGGTGATGGTATCTGAATTTCCTTACAGTTACAGTGAGTACAGTGGGAACAGACAGAAAACAGTGGATTACAAAATTTTTCCTCCTTTTGTGCGGTGCGACCTGGACCCTTTACCACATGTGTACATATGATTCATCTGACGTGATTTATAGAATACTTCAATTTAGGGGCCTGTTTATCTTCGAAGACATGTTCAATGTCATTGGCAAGCGAAATTCCTAAGCTGAAACCCCTGAAGAAATTTTTTTTACCACCCACACCCCCAATACAAGGGGGTTGCCATAAAAATTTTACAAAATTATTGTATTATATCCAGAAAAATTCTAGTTTGGCTATAACAACAATACCGTGAAACAGTTCATGAAAACTAATTCCATGTTGGGTGATAGTAAAGACAAAATTTATTCCGCGCTAAAGGAATATACCAAAGACTAAAGGAGAAGGCCCAGCGGAGGGAAGAGTGGCGACATTGGACAGCCGAACCTGCCTAGGGGCAGAGAACCAGAAGAAGAAGCGCTAAAGGGTTAAAATCGTGGAAAATTATGGAATTCGTCTTTGTAAAATTCTAGGACAGGACAACCTGGTAAAACAGGTTTCCTTAGTTGTTTAAAACTTTTTCTTTAAATGTGATTTAAAAAAAATTATATTGTTTTATTCAGTTTTTTTTATATTTTATGTAACTTTATTTATTTATTTACTCAATTTTACTGTCTGTTATTATTTTCCTTTTAAATTAAAAAATATATTCCTTACATTTTCACTGCACTCTCAAGGATTCTAGGGGCACGAATTGTTGATTTTGTCTACATGTATACATGTAGTTGATAATATTCAGAAAACACTGCAATGTGTGAAATAAGAATCAGATGGTCAATTATTGTGTCAAAAGCAAATTAAGTGATGGGTCTGCTCTTTCAGGTTCAGGGATGTCACTAGCATTGGCACCTCTCAAATATGCTGATGTTTCTCGACCCAATTATTGCACATGCCATGCTCAAGGTTAGGCTCCCAACGATATTATCAACTACATGTATAGACAATATCAACAATTCGTGCCCCTAGAATTATGTAGTACTATGTCCACTTAAAAAAAAAAAATCAACCTAACGCTATATCCGTTATGGCGGTGACATGGGTTATGTCCTCAGCCGTCTAGCTTAACTGGAAACGCTTTGTAAAGCTCTACATGTATATGCCAGTACAGAATAGTTCTAAGTCCATAAATTTGTAAGGTCTTTCAAAGCTATAGAGGCACATGTCCACAACCAATAGAAACTGTAATTTGTGTCACGTGCTTGTTAGGTGACATGGGCTTAAGTCCTCAAAAATACACAGTGATTGAGGGGTGTGTGAAATATTTCTATACTGCTCTATGTCCATAGCCAATAAATGTTGATGTGGAAACTCTAATAGTTATCAGTTATGAGTGGCAAATGTCATAACCGAGGTGCCGATGCGGCTGAATTTATCCACTCGGAAGATAACTCATTGAAATCGCGACTGATGTAACATGCTCAAATTGATGCAGGTAGAGTAGGATTTGGCATCGTTATGAATTGGTTGAAAAGGAATATTATTTATTGCTCAGAAAGAAAAATGGGCTTGGCGAATTCCAATGCCGTTTTGAACTTGTCGTCCTATGTGAGCTTGGATTTTCTACAATGTCCACCCTGAAATGCACACATACGAGAACCAATTTTGTCGGTTGAGAATGAATTATAGTGTGTATCTTTATGATTTGTCCGAGACTGAAACTGTTACACAATACGCAATGCTACGCATGTATGCGAATCTATCAGGCACAAGTTTTGCAATATACTTGATGATACTTTTACACAGCATGTGTAAATTTTCCGTAGCACTGATCGAGAATGCAGTATATTTTAAAAATTTCGTCTATCTGTCAGAAATAATTATTGACAAAATACAGGTGAGATGCTGTTGTTTTTCTTGATCTTTTGAGGAATGTTATTTGCTTTTTGTTAAACTGAATAGGCAGCATTGTTGTTGGTCAACCTGACATCTCAATCAATGCCAAGTGGAACTGTGCTGCAGACAACACCTGACACTGTCTGGCAAGGTCCTATAGTAATGAATGAAGAGACACAGGCAAGTGTTATCATCATTATCATCATCATCATCATCATCATCATCATCATCACCACAGATTACAGGACACTTTTTAGCGACAGACACATGGGTTGTACACAAATCATTTGTTTCAGAATTCAATACACTTAGGCTCATTTTTTTCTTTTCAAATTGATATTAACTAAAATAAAATTTAATTACTTGAACGTTAAACCAACTGTCAAGAGGTTGAGATAATAATAATATTAATAATACTAAAATGATATCAACTGTAATAAAATACAATTGTGAGCAATTAGACAATTTTAGAAGTTGGTCAATTGCTCCACATCTGATTATATAGCTAACATTTATGCTTGTCATAAGGGTATGCAATAGACCAATGACAGCAACACTGTTCTGATGATGGCAAAATGTCTATTAGTCTTATCCTGATTCTTTGGTCAGAAGAATGGATGCCATGTGCTTTCTGAATTTGTGGTGACATTAATTAATAATATTCGCGCAGCATTTTAAGTATCAGCAAAGTGGAATCTGAGAGATGGATGTGTCGCTTAGGAGTATTTTCTGTCACATTTGAATGCAAAATCTTTATTCTTTCGTAAGAAGAATGGGTGCAAGTCAGATGAATATGCCCAGACTCCGCTCATTCTCCTCCTTTCCCCTCTCATTATGTATCAGTCTGTAGGTCCCTACAAGTCAAAGACAAGGGCATAACTTTCCCCCAAATAGTGGTTATGACTATTCCACTGCTCACTAAATTTTCTTTCTCTCCACCCTCGCCTGATGCGTTATCCATCCCTCAGTCAAATTTATTATACTTTGTTTGCTACTTTCGGTCACCCGCAAAGTTGGACTCGAATAGCAGAATACATGTTTACTCGGGCTTTTTTTAACGTGCAGTTCTACACAAAACGTGCAGTTCTAAATGAATTTGTGCAGTTGTAGAAGCACTGCTAGCAAAAAGGTCATTGCCCTCTGATTGCAAGTAATTTACCTATTAGATTTTGGCACGTGCTGTGGTAGACATCAATCATTTCTCATAAAATATAGGAGTCATGACCGTTTGACTTATTGCTATCTTATATGCATGTATGTATGTATGTGCACTTGTATGATTGTTTGCTATTCTGTTAGCTTTTCATTTTTAATATCTATTGATCTTGATGATGTTAATAAAACTCACTTGACTGTGGTGTGGGTATGTTGTTCTTCTTTGAAGAGTCCATTGTTATTTGTGTGTATATAGACATCTCTAGTTGGTCTGTCTGCACTGCTCATCCTCTTGCACCACACAGAGTTCTATGACAAAGTGCGTGCACTGCTCAACAGCATCTATACACATCCTATGATCCATGCCACTTCTCGGAATTTCTCCAACTCAACTCATCTGATGACCATGGACTCTCAACTTACAGTCACTACATCTGGTAGGTTTCTGGTTTTCAGCCTAAGATTACTTCATTACTGGTATCTTCAGTTGAATTAACCTTAGAATGGTTAGTAAGCCTATGAAGATACCGTTATAATAGATTAGCCTTTCTCCATCGTTTTGACCAGTGCCGGGAGTGCCCTATTCAGTTATTTTAAGCAGAATTAGTTTGTCCAATTTTAGATAGTGTTTTGGATGAGTAAGTTATTGTTGATGTTATCCTTCTGGTTGTGAATTCTTCAACAAGGTTTTAATAGACTGAAAGCTTCTTATTTTTTGACCTAGTACTTTGTCATTGAGTATTTGCATGCACTTCAATTCTACTTAAAATTACTTCATTATTCTGCTCCTAGTGCCACCACCACCACTACCACCACCACCACCACCCTAGTATATTCTTTCACCACTGTCCATCTCGACTATTTACTTCTCACTCTGGCCTCCCATCTAATTGAATAGCATGGCTCGACCGAATTTTGTGCTCTGCAACAGCAAATTTGGGGGATTTGACTTTTTGTCAACGCATTGAGTATAGGATCGCTGATCTGGTGCGATGATGCCATGCTACGTGCAAGGTTGCCACCCTTCTGCTGTGCAGACAAAATATGAACTTAGTTCCTTTCGCACAGACTGACTATGTAAAATTGAGCCTTTTTCACAGCGGGCCCAGTGGTCTGAGATGTGCTCTCCTAGGGGCTACACCTGGTCCCTGGATCTTTTTCTGAAACTTTTTTATTGAACTCAATACTGTACTCTTTTGCCATTCAGGAGTTACGAGTGCATCGGTGTAGTCTCTTGAGAAGGCAATGTAAGCATTCATGAATGAATTTATTTGTGAATGAAGTGTCCTCAATTTAGTACTCGTGAAAAAAACTGCCTAGTGGGAACTGCCATTGACCCACCCTATACTGTTTTATGTCCTGGCTGGATGCCCTTCCCAATCCACAGTATTACAGTAAATAAAAATGAAATAAAGTAACAAAGGGAATACAGTAAGCAAACAATTGTTACTACAAACAATTGTGTTTTTTTTTATATTTAAGTGGATAAATAACCTTTTAAACAACTTTTTCCTAAGCCAATGGAGGTTTTAATCCCTAACCTCCATCCCTTGTCTACGCCACTGTCCCTCTTTGATTTGTTCAATTCAGATCTGACATCTATAAATCTGTGTATTGAAAGATTAATTTGCATTAATTTGCAGGTTCAGCCACTCCTGATGTGAACACGAGAATGCTTGTTGACCTTGGCTCTATATCTCAGGTTGGTTCTTACCACTTGTATGCAAAATGGCTTTTGAATTATCTTCTCTATGATCCACTGCTACATATATATATTATATGTATATATAAAATTATATGTATGCATAATGAACTTTGAACTCTTCCAAAACCCAGTTGATTTGGTTTGGCACTCCTCAACAGCTTCAAAAACTTGACTACACACTGCTCTCTCAAACTTTTCCTCACTTCAACTTCTCCTCCAGTGTTCGTGACCTAGGTGTCACCCTAGATAGTTCTCTTACCTTCACTGAGCACATTGCCAATCTTACTCGCTCTTCCTACTTCCAGCTAAGGCGTCTCAGGGCTATTCGCAAATCTGTCACATCTTCGATCTTTACCTCAATTGTTCATGCTTTTGTATGTTCTCGGATTGACTATTGTAATTCTGTCCTTATTGGTCTACCCAAGGTTCGCCTAGCTCCTCTGCAATCTGTACTCAATGCTGCCGCTAGGCTCATTGCCCGCCTTCCTCGATTCTCCCACATTTCTTCATTCATGACTGAACAACTTCACTGGCTTCCATTCTCGACCCGTCTTCAATTTAAGGTCCTAATTTTGGTCATCAAGTCTCAAATGGGTCTTGCTCCGAAGTATCTGTGTGATAAGATACTTTGCCCCCTTTCTGCCACTTCGCTGCGTCATCTTAGGTTCTCTGATCGGCTTGACCTCTTTGTCCCGCGAGTCAGGACCGCCATGGCGCAATCCAGATCATTTGCCTGCATTGGTCCCTCCCTATGGAATGGGCTTCCCCCATCAGTTCGCTCTGCCATCCTCTCTGGTAATGTATCCTCATCTTTCTCTCGTCTAAAAACTTGCCTTTTTTCTCGGAGATGAACGCACTGGGAGCGCTTCTGAAAGGCTCTTGCTGCAAGAAGCGCTTTATAAATTGTCAGATAAGATATATATATATATATAAATATATAATATATAAATCAATTCACGCATTCTGTCTGGTCTCCAAAGCACAGTTGGGAAATGCCCCTATATACCTCCCAAACTATAGCAAAAGTCCTTATCTGCATCTTCATCTCGCTCAATGCGTTCTGCAGATCATCTTGATCTTTTTGTTCCCAGCACTAGGATTGCTCTTGCCCAACATTGGGCATCTGCTGTGCTTGGTCTCTGCTTTTGGAATGACCTTCCGCCTGCACTATGGACTAAACTAATGACTAGTTTTTCCTTATCAGTCTCTCGTTCTTAAAAAAATTTCTTTTCCCCTGAAGTTTTTCGTGCTGAGAACGCCTCTGAATGGTCATTCTGTGCGAGACGTTATATAAATGTATAGATACAATACAATATATGTGTCTATATAATATACATATATATATATATACACGGTGTCCCAATTGAAGTGAGCCCCTTTTTGTTTTGGCGATATACTTGTCAATTCTAAATGAAACTCTATAAAATTTCAGAGGGTGTAAGAGGAATAAATTATCAATGTTTCCTGAAAATTGTATCCAATTCTACGAAGAGAGTCAGAAGTTAGGCCTATGCACGTTCAAACTTAGGCAACAAAAATTGTAAGTTTCCAACATGTAAAAGATAAGAAATTAGTGCTAGCGCTGTTCTTCAAAGCCGATGTTCAAAATGTCCTCCATTAGCTCGAATGCATGCTCTGAGGCGCTTTCGCCATTCATTGATTGCATTGTCAACAATCCCTTGATCAAAACGATTCCATTCTTCCACATTTCGCTGTTTGAAGTGGTCACTGGACAACGTCACATATGCCAGTTTCATAAGGCTGCGATGGGCCAGTTTCTGTTAGGAAATTCCTTTAAAAACCTTTTCGCTCCGTAATGTTTTTCTTGTCTTAAAATGTTTATTAAACTCAAATCATCTTCACTGAAAACCATTTTTATTATTGTCCCCTTACACGAAAATGAGGTAAATATGACGTCATATTTATTAATATGTAAATCATTTAGCAAGTAAGGTTGCGGTTTCAGGGAATAATTTCCTATCTTTTTACATGTTGGCAACTTCAAATTTTGTTTGTCCAAATTTGAATGTGCATAACTTCGGACTATGTTGATAGAATTTGATAAAATTTTCAGGAAACATTTATAATTTATCCCTCTTTCACGCTGTAAAATGTTATAGAGTTTCATTTAGAATTAACAGATATATCGCCAAAACAAAAAGGAGCTCACTTCAATTGGGACACCGTGTATATATAATGAGAATGAAGATCATAATATTATGTGATATGATTTTAATATCAGAGTTCAAGACACACTCTTGTGCAGCATGTTGCATGACTATAATAATTACGAAAGCCAGTTGGCTCTAGTTTTGTGGTATGAATTTATAAATGTGAATTTATCATTACTTTATTTATAATTATAAATCTTATGAGCTTCCAGACACTTTATGTTCATTGTCTGTCAGCTTTGGAGATGAATCCTTTGCCATGTGTGTGTGAGCCTACTGCTGGTAATTGTACCAGTTTTTTGTGCATTGTTTTCTGCTCTTAACCTTTACCCATCCGAATTATTTTTTGCGCCAGCCCCTCCAGATCCGAATAAAATTGCATTAAATATTTGGTACAACACAATCACTTTAACTTTTTTCTTCACCATATAACACTATTCAAAGTGTTTATACATTATCATGCATAGGATAATGTTGAGGTTGTCAATTGAAATTTCCAACTTCATCCTACTTGAATTGTACTTGGGTGTGATACCGTTCGAAACAGGTGTCCGGGTGGATGCCCGGTTGACGGGACATGTCTTGCAGGGAAAGTTAGTACGTCTGCGGCACCCAGGTGTCTTCCTGTCGCTGCACACCGCGCAGTCCTTATCCTTATCCATGTGGGCTATGATGTGCAGCTTGCCGTGTGATCTTTTCAGTCGAACTGGGCCGTCCACGACGAAATTCGGTTGCACGTACGTTGCCGACAAGCTGCTCAATCATCTTGCGGCGAAAGGTGATGTGCGACACTGCAGCGACGTTCTGCTGCTGCCTGTTTATGTTATACAGTATGAAGCTGTTGACGCACGCCACCTCCAACAGCCAGAAGAAAGACATTCTCCACCACTTGACAGATCTTCTATTGAAATTATAGCTGGAACAGAGGTGATCGGCGCGGTCCACAGCACCCATCTTCGCGGTGTAGTCGACAATGACCGTTGGCTTCTGGACCTGCACAACACCAGCTCTACTATGACGCTGCACAGGCTGCACTGCTGAGCCATGGAACGTGCTAAGCATCAGCACTGGACGCTTGTCTTGCCACACTAGAACCGTTGTGTTGTTGTCTCTCTGACTAATATTTATTTCTTTACTCAATGTTCATGGTAGGAAAACTATCAAATGCGACCTTGTCATATCTACGTCATCTAGGTGATCGACGTCATCTAGGACCTTCTAGGTCACATACTTATGGCGGAAGCCGCAGCCTAGACGCATGAACTTACTAAATGTAATAGCCCACGATGTTATTGATCGGTTTTTGGCCGCTTCTACCGGACATAGGAGCTCCTAGGGCCTTGCCAAACTAATGTCCGCTCATACCGGACACTGGACTGGAAGCGGTTTTTTATTTGTCCGCTCAGGGCGGCCTACGGATGGGTAAAGGTTAATGATGTTTTAATGTCATTTAGGCTAGCTTAGAGTGCATCTTTGACTACGGTAGGTTATCATGAAGCAACATTATGTCACTTTGTAATTACAATTACCCCTTTAGCGACCGACCGTCTAATAATCATATACAAAATCGACGATTATAATCGGAGTTGCCGCTAAAGGGATTAAAGGTACTGCTGCTTGTTTAAAAAGAAGTTCTTTATAATTCCCAGAGTGGAACTTCTCTCATGATCAGCAAGAACAACTCTTTGTCAGCGAATGACAGACTAAATGAAGCTCCAAAGCACGTGCTTCCTATGAGCAGTTATGAAAAAGTAGAACATGTTTCTGCTAATGGAACTTCATCTATGATGCAAGGAACCGATACATCAACAAACATTGCACCTCCCATGACAGGTAGGTGAAGTTATAAATTATTTCTGAAGGCTGTTGATGTCCATATCAGGTTTCTTAGGAAATGGGAGTAATTATGCGCATCTAAAACATGATGGAAAGCGACATTCAGTAATAGCCAAAAGTCAAATAAGCAATGAAGTGGGAGAAAATATCAGAACAAGGAACAATAAGCGATGCAGATATGAAGTCAAGTATGGAGGTTTTATGGAAATATGATTACGAAGGGACAAGACTTCAAAGATTGTTACTAGGAGTATGACATTAAAGGCAGCACCAGAGAAGTCTGGGTCTGGCAGCAGGCTGTTCCGTCTGCGATTAGCAGTAGTCTGAGAAATTTTACTTTTCACATTGTCGATTTTGTGAATGAAAAGAGAGGTGAAGTCAGAAGAAAGTTTCTGGCTTTCTTGTTCAGAGCATTTGCGATTGGCAGCATCTTTTGAATGCAGAAGTCATCACTGGTCCATCAGTCTCAGACTAATGACCATGGACTGTAAATTGATGCTTCATCATTAGATATTGGAGTTTAATATAAGCATAATGGTAATAACATTGATTTCAATTGTATTTTAAAAACTATACATGATTAATGCTGCCAATGTTGATTTCATCTGTTGTATACAGAAGAAAGAAGAAGAAGATACAGAGTGGGTCATAAAAAATACCCTCTAAGGTTTTTTTGCATATATCTTGGCTAGACGTAAGAATTTCCATATGAAATTTCACAGGCTTAAAGGCAATTCATATTTACGTGCAATGGCCAAATTTCACCAAAATATTTAAAACAGAACAAAAGTTATATTATATTTTAGTGAGTCCACCCACTTTTTTTGACGATTCAAAAACGTTATGCAACAAAAAGTAGCAGAAAGGTGATTTTATTAAGTCTCACCTCAAGTTATTGTTACCAAATAGCCTTGATATTGCCAGGTAATCATTATTATTATTATCATTTAGAAAAAAACAGGGTACGAGCAATGTTAGGGTGACAACGAAATGCATGGCCAAAAAATAATTTTGACTAATCCAGTTTCTCACCCCCTCAAAATGTTCATTATGACAAGAAACTCATGTGTTACAAATTTTATTCCGATTGAAGAATATTTAGAGGTAGCTGAGCGCGTTAGTAGTTTATAGTAGCACATCACATAATTTCTTTGAAATCGCGTATGGAATTAGCTGATATCTACAGAGAACAGGATGTGCTGGGACTCATTGTTCATACTGACCAAAAATAATAATGTTTCTTCAACTTTCTTGTAATTTTTTAACTTTACCAATTGTTGGTTGTTGTTATAATAAGACCGATAAACAGAAAAAAGGCTAAATTGTCTACATGTATGTATGTATGTAGGCTAATTTCATACAACTTCCAGCACTACATACCTTCATGACGGTGCCTGTATTTTGTTTGTACAAAAGCTTACGAGCTTGGTTTGTATAGACCAAAATCATGGAATTAGTCGATGCCAAAGTGTTCAACACCAGACGGGACCTCCAGTGACATAACATCAAGATATAATTTAATAGATTTGGAGATTCATGTATACTATGCGAATTTGAAGCAGACCGGTATGAAAAACGGTATAAGGGTGACAGCAACTGCACTGGTTTGGATCTGATGCAAAATGAGTTTATTGAGCTCATCCAGCTCAATGATATTCAGCCAAGACTGTTTGTACCACTATGAGCTCTTTCACCTGGCACTGATATTTTTAGAAGGAGTAGAAAGTTGGGAATATGTGCGTATCCAATATCCATGCCCCTGGGGCCCATCCTAAAGCTAGATAGCCTAGATGGAAGGCAAGGTCACATACAGTTTTAAAAGCTATTTATTGCACTCTCAATAAACATCACCAAACGTGAGTTGTCTGCTCTCAAAAAGTTCAAAGCAGTTGTGAAGTTGTACATTAAGTGACTGTACAGTGTACACACATGCATGTGCCACACCTGATCCGCGCAACGACTCGAATCTTTCTTGAGTCTTCCGTATGAGTTTGATGCATGCAGACAAACAACTAAACTGTTGCCGATTCAGCAATCAATTCCTTCTGTAGTCATTTGTAGTTGAAATACTAACTAAAGGGTATCACTTTCTCTGAGACAATGATTCCCCTGGATTTGAAGGAAGTAATGGTCACAGCCCTAAGTAAAGAAACCCATGGACAAACTCCTTGACATGTTGTGCTGCATGGCACTGTTACTATACAAATGCAGCGATGGTTGTCAGAACATACTTAACAGTTTCTTGTGGCAATTAAAATATCACAGGAGTTCTTGGTCCTTAAGACCTTCAGTCCTTCACCCTAGCAATTGAGAAAGCATTTCTGAGTATGCTAGTGCTCCATTATGAGCAGAGAGTCTGATGGTGGTCAACAATGTCGCTGATTCATTCAATGGTGTCCTTGGTCACTATGAAAACAGAATCAATTTCTGTAACAAGTGGCTGAGACATTTCTAGTTACTAAGGGGTCTCCTGTTGCTCACCAGTAGTGCTGTGCTCAATTTCTCATCACTAACTTAGCAATAGTGAATACCCTTCATAGTAACGTATCTTACCCATTGAAACAGCATGGAAATTGACATTGTCCAATGCTAAAAACTTTAACCACGTTCAGCTACCAGTAAATTTTATTATAATGCTTCCAAATTTTGTGAGCCTTATTATTTTAACATTTTAAACATATTTGGGGGGTGGGAAGATACAAATTGCAGACTTTTATTTTGAGTGCCACCCTAACGAGCATGCACAATTAGGGACTGAAGGTAGGAAGGTGTGTTGGTGCTGATGGATTTGTAAGTCAGACTTGCCAATTTGAATGTTATCCTGTGCTGAACAGGAAGCCAGTGCAGCTGATGGAGTAGGACTGAGGAACTATAGGGTGTCTCGATAGGTCGTGAACGATTTTGAATGCAGACAAATATATGTTATACACAATATAATGTGGAAAGTTTTATACTGGCGGATAGGTTATTCAAATGAAAATGTTAATATAAAAAAATTAGATCACTAGCTCACTTAGTAAAATTGTAGCGCCAATATCCGTGACGTCATCAAATTCGTGCCAAGTAAACGTCAAATTAAGCCGCAAACAATATTGTACGACCATCATTGTTAATCCACACATAATTAATTAATATAAATTAGCATTTAGTATTTAATAATGTTTCCTTTACTCTTTACTACAGCCTCAAGTCGATTAGTCATCGAGCAATCAGATTTTTCAGAGTTGTCAGAGGTAGGCCTATTGATGTCCATGCCTTACAAAGCCGACGTTTTAAGGTCGTTTGGGGTTCGGTATCGGCATAAACAGTTGCCGCCATAATAGCCTACTCCAAACATTTTCCATTGGTGACAAATCCGGCGAATTAGGCGGTCAGTCCCTCGGTGAGATGTAGGCTATCCATTGATATTCTTGTTCAACCATTAGACTGAGGCCTTTGATGTGTGTGCACGTGCACCGTCTTGTTGAAATAATCATTCGCCGTTATTACGAAACATTTTTGTGACTGTGAACTGAGCGCATAGGCTACTGCACTTCGCTGGAATGCAGGTTTGACCTCTTTCTCCTGTATCTCATTGATGTAATAAGTCGAAGTGACTGAAGTTTTATTTGGAATGATATGAGGTTTTGTTAAGCCAACTGTTTATGCCGAACCCGATCCCCTGCAGACACTGAACACCTTAAAACGTCGGCTTTGTAAGGCATGGACATCAATAGGCCTACCTCTGACAACTCTGAAAAATCTATTTGCTCGATGACTAATCGACTTGAGGCTGTAGTAAAGAGTAAAGGAAACATTATTAAATACTAAATGCTAATTTATATTAATTAATTATGTGTGGATTAACAATGATGGTCGTACAATATTGTTTGCGGCTTAATTTGACGTTTACTTGTCACGAATTTGATGACGTCACGGATATTGACGCTACAATTTTATTAAGTGAGCTAGTGATCTAATTTTTTTATATTAACATTTTCATTTGAATAACCTATCCGCCAGTATAAAACTTTCCACATTATATTGTGTATAACATATATTTGTCTGCATTCAAAATCGTTCACGACCTATCGAGACACCCTATAGTTTGTTGCTCATTATTATGGCTTCGATTTTGGGCACGCCTGAACCTTCATGAAAATTGACAAAGCCTTTACTCGTTATCCGAATAAGTTTTTTCTTTTATGTTGATATCAGACTTAACTCATTTAAATTTGACCATCAATTTCAATTGATCACTTTCTGACAAAAATTATTGTTCGGTCTAAAAGGTGGTTTTTCTGTGTGGTAAACTGCTCCTGATAGCTGACACAGGTCGGTATTTTTCATTAGAGTCCCCATGTAACTTGATGAAGTGACGTTCAACGTTAATTAATTACATACCACAACTGTTACAGTAAACAGCATACAAACAGAACTTGGATGACTTTCCCAAAATAAAAATAATCTTACTTTTCTTCTAAAAATGCTATTGTTCCAACTTTACACCAAACTGCTGCAAGACAATGCTATATTCATACTTTTTTAGGCACAAGCTGTCTTGCTACAAGCAGAAATGCCAAAGACATACTGGTAGCTAATAACAAAAACCCATTTGAGAAGATCAGGCAGTCTCTTCCTTTGTTTGTTCTTGCAACCCTACAATGGGGGGGGGGGGCAAATTCTTATCTCTGAATGGCAGAAATATGCTGAGGAGAAGTGGACTTTGACCGTCAGCCTAAGTCCGCGCTTGGGGTTCATGTGCTGCATCCGTCTGCAGCTGTCGGGCTAATTAACCTTTCCCTGGTCAGTGGTCACTGCAGCTACGGAAAAACAGAGGCACTTAAGATTCACCTAAGAGATAACATTTCAAACTAAAAGACCCAGCATATATATTTTCTAAAAATTCCATGGTCCTGTGTGCCACTCATCATAGGCCGGCACGTTGGCCAGCACTGGTTTAGATGGATGCCTGTCACATGTCTGAATAGGAGCGAGATTGTCTAATGTGCATGATACTATTCGCTTATGTTGTTCCGAGAAACCAGTTGCGTTGGTTGTAGGAGCAGTGAATAGATCAGAATCGATGAGTAAGTCGCTGAAATTTAAGCCGTCTACTGCTTTGTTGTTACGGAAAACGTGCCGTACTGGTTGGAAATGGTAGGAAGTTGTGATTTTCCACAGTACGAGCTTATGGTCAGATACAAGACCAGCATCGCTCACCTGTACATCGAAGACCTATTATCTACAGGTCTGGATGTCCTCTAACCGTTTGAGACTGAACCCTACCAAGACGCAATATATCTGGTTTGGAATGCGTCAACAACTGGCAAAAATTGACATGAAAGCCTTAGCATTAGAGTTTCCAATGATTACATTCTCACCTTTTGTGCGGGACCTTGGTATTATTTTAGATCAAGAGCTAACTTTCACTCGGCATATAAACCTTCTATGCCGAAGCTGTTACTACCAGTTGCGTCAACTTAAAGTGGTCTCACGCTCTCTGTCTTTTAGTGCTGCCTCTACTCTTGTTCACTCTTTCGTAGTTTCACGCCTTGACTACTGTAGCACCCTCTATTATGGACTACCGGCTGACCGGATTGGCTGCCTGGAATGGGTCCTCCGCTCTGCGGCGCGACTTGTTGGTCATATCCCAAAATATAGCCATGTCTCATCTTATATGCGGGATATCTTACACTGGCTCCCTTCTAAACAGCGGATTGCATACAGGGTCTGTGCCTTGGTTAGGTGGTGCATTGAAAGACTAGCTCCACCTTATCTTCGAGAACTCTGTTGTTCCACCTTAGGAGTTCAGCGTCGGTCCACCCTTCGATCGGCGAACCAAACTGAGCTTCTGGTTCCCCACTCGCGGACTGCTATGCGACAGCATCGTTCATTCTCTGTTGCTGGTCCTACCACCTGGAATGGTCTTCCTGTTACATTGCGCTTAATTCCCAGAGGTCACTTCGCTCTGTTCCTTAAGAACCTAAAAACTGTTTTATTTAGCCGTGGTTGGGCCGAGAGCGCTTCTGAGTAGCCTACCTAGAAGAGGCGCTATATAAATTTCCGAAATAAATAAATAAAGTCATTGGCAGCAAGGACATCAAACATGTTTTCGCCACAAGTTGGGAGTTCAACGTACTGATGAAGACCAAAGATGTTGAAGGTGTCGGACAGTATTCCATTAATGCGACCTTCGGAACCTGGGCAGTTCAGGTCACCACAGAGGATAAATCTTTCATCAGTTTCGACAAAGATGGACGATATGAGGGTGGCAAGGTCATCGTAGAAGTCACCAAATGGACTAGCTGAACAGTAGATGTTAGCCACGGTTATCAAAGAAGGTCCTCTGCCTGGTTGCACGAGCTGAACTTCACATGATGAGGTACATAACCTTTCTGATTGAGGGTGCATGCTGACATCTAACGTTGACCTGTAGATAACAACTAGACCCCCGCCAGCTACTGATTCCCAGTTCGTTGAAGCATACATCGATATTATGATTGAAAAAACCCACAAAACGAGCAAATGTGGAAGAAATAATGAAAAAAATGCACACAAAACATTTTTGCATCCATCTTGGCCACTTGGCGACTGGTGAATCGTCAAGAAGCAGTGGGCGGACTCAATAAAATTGACATAACTTTCATTCTGTTTGAAATATTTTGATGAAGTTTGGCCATTCTACGTAAATCTGAATTACCTTTATGCCTATAAAATTTCGTCTGGAAATTTTAACTTCTGGCTAAGATATTAGGAAGAAACCTTAGGGGTCTTTGTTTGTGATCCACCCTATATACTGTATACCGTGTTATGATCGTCCTAGTAATAAGCTCAAAATAAGTAAAAGTCTAGATTTGGGGATATATATATATTCTCGCAAAAATTAAAATAAACGATACAATTATCACACAGTCGTCAGCAGTTCAGCAAATATCAGCTTTGCTCATCGTTGATAAAGTAGAAAACTCGCCGCAAATACCAGTAACAGGATGGAGAAGAGATGCAAATCTTTCTTCATGGAGACTACGGTACTGCGATATCTGTGGCGGTGTATGAGAAAAAGACAAAACTAAGTCGAAAACTTGGCAACAAAGCCACCAAACTACACACTGCGGTCGAAAACAAAGCTCCCTTGGTCGGTGTTTGTGTGTGTGCACGTGTGTGTGTGTGTGTGTGTTATTTTGCTTGACTGCATAGCCATAACTCTTAAAAATCTGTTGCTTATGGTGAACATTGGTGGTGGTTATATTCTAGCATTCGTGGTTTTTCCATTTTTATTCTAGGCGTGGATTCTTTTTCTAACCTGTCCTCTGATTCCAATGCTACTGAATGGCAAAGTGTTGTCACTCCAAGCCTTGCTTCCAGCATTTGTCTTCTGCTTTCAAACTTGATTGGTTTGGCACCAGAAGATACTCTGAGCTGCATCAACAAACAAGGCATTTTCAAGTCTTTGGTCAGGTATGGACGTGCATTAAAACATATACACATTACACACATTAAGTCACTGCTCAGGAACTGACAACATTATAACTCTTAACTCAGCATATGTTACTGACAGCTTTCGTTCACAGACCATGACTGAAAATTTACCTCTTGAACATGTTTGCCATGTATATGAAAATTGCTTTTTTTTCGACCAGAATTACCCTCAACTTCTATATCTATGCTGTCCAACCTGAGGCCCGCGGAATGATTTCAAGTGGCCCACCTAAGCTCGCTAAATTTTTGCACTTTGTGTAGACTGAAGTAAAGGACAAAGTCAGTGTTCAATTTGAGTGTTTATTTTATTGATACTGTACTGGTTGCCATGGTTTAGAAGCTACCTGCATGGATGTCCATCCAACAGCTTGGTCCTAATCTCTCCATTTCTATCCCTGGGGTTAGGTCCCGTAGTCTATCAGTTTATTGATACACGACTTCTGGCTTTAACAGCTCTTAATTCTTGCACTCAACTAAGCTGATCTTGCAGACCGTCCCAAACAGTTCGCTCGAAGTCAGTTACTGAGATGCCTACAGAGTTCCAGCACGTCTGGCTGTGACTGTTCCTCTCTTTGGAGAGATCTCCAAAATCTAGTCCTCAGGGTTGGAAGAAAAAATTGAAGAGTCTCCATGGCAGGGCCGATAAATGGCGATGTCTTGGTCTCTTTGTCAGCCAATGATTATTACTGCCCCTAAAACCAAAGACTCTTTGCTTTGATGAGTCTTTATAATAGTCAGAGCAGGATAATGGAAATCTGCTCAGCCTTTTAAGCAGAGCTGAGCCAACAGAACTATGGCGGGATGATGAACTGGAAAATGAACTGAGTGCAAGGCAGAGATAAATCCGTCTTATACTTGTTGGGGTCATAATATTATGGAGCATGTCATGTCAGACAGGGCATGTGTGCTTACACATGTCCTGTTTGACATGCTCCATAATACTGCTTATCATTTTCTATTATTCATCATGCGACTACATTAGAACTAATGATTATCAATAAATTTTAGTCGCTGCTTTTGAGTTTACTGTGCGGCCCTCGGCTTCAGAATTATTGCTTCTGCGGCCCATGGTGCCAAAATGGTTGGACAGCACTGTTCTATATGATCACTGATTTTGTTAAGTATCGACCATTTTTGTTTTAATTAATTATTACGGTAGTTTTTAGGTTACATTATATCTGTATCCAGTATTTATGGTATTACAGTCAGCAAAAAAACTGTGTGATTTTGAAGCCCTTCTAGCTCTGTTACCGGAAACACAATTTTTTAAGCCTTATCGTAAAAAATAATTGCTTGTGTGAATGCAGAATATTAGATTCCGGTTTACTGGAGGCCTATCAGTCTGGCCTTGCAGAATCTTCAAGGAATCATCTTGGACATTGGACTTTGACCTTTCAGCATCTACTAAATCTACACTGTGACGTAATGCATCTTGTTAAGGCCTGTACATCACGCGACACTGAGTTATTGCATCAGTTTTTGGATGATGGATTTGCACTTCGACAGTTGGTGATGATGCTTGGATGTACTTACCCAGGTACATTTGTTGTGTTGAATTGTACCGTAATCCACAGTGCTTTCCAGATATTCATTCATTCATTCATTATGGAGATTTATATAGCACCCTTCAAAGTTACTACTCCAGAGTGCTCTCTACCCAACCTCAGCTGAAAAGTACTGTTTTAAGACTGCGATAAAACGCATCTGAGTGTCACGAGTTGCCCTTCTAAACATCATTAGGCCCATTGTTGTAGACTTATGCATTGTATCTACATGTATATTGTAGTTATTGTACTACGTCATATATATAATATATATAATATATATATTATGTGCTTAAATGAGAGTTGGACAATAGCATATATCCTTAGTTAAGTGTGACATAGTAATCTAGATCTTTTAGTGTATCGATGGTTGTCGGATCACGAAGTTGTGGCGGGGACAAAGGTCATACGTCTGCGAGACGGATAGGCCTATCTAGACTGTCTAGGGGTCGTCAAAGTCAGCCATCAGTCGTCAGTCGGAGATGTGAAGTTGGTGAATACGGAGCACAACGGTGCTACCAGGCGAGTACGGAGCACAACGAGAGATTATAAATCCTTCGGGCAAAAAACTGGTAAGCCTACCTGGTACAACAAGCCGAGGAGTCGGAAACGACGCCTAATTGACTCTGAACGGGATCGAGGCCTGTACGTCTTCATTTACTGCTGTACCCTGCCGACGGCATTCCCAATCTACGTCCGTATACCACTGGGCCTTCGTTCTAGACTACGTACCTCCATGATGCCACAGTCGCTGCACCACGCAGATCACTGCCTCATCACCCTCCTCACGAGCCACTCCGCCGCCCTCGGATCCACAATATTTTTGTTGTTGTACGTATGCAACTATGCATTCATAGATGTGTCTTTTGCTATCACTAGGGGCATCTAATTCAAAGTGAATTTTTTACAATTTTATTAGGCTACTAGTGTTTTTCCATTTTACGCATGGGTTAGATAACTTCACTTTCATTCAACTATTCACTCATTCATTCGATCATTCAGTCTAAACTTTCTTGTGCAATATACACATAACATAGATGCAAAGAAATGATGAAACGCAATCAAAAAACGGAAAAAGCGTAGTTTTATTATTTTAAAAAACCCACAAAAAACCGAAACGGAAAATAATTTGCCTTTGGTACATCTGAAACTTCATTTTAAGTTCAAAAGCCTTGCTTATGCAATTTTATCTTAAGCTGCAAATAACTTTTTTGGGAGAGAATAAAAAATGAAAAAGTTTTTCACAACTATGACACATAATATGCATATGTCAATTGTTATGGACCATTAATAATGTGTCTTTCTTTAAATTCCTGATTCAATATTGATCTAATTTATCTGACGCCTCATTAGGTTCCGATTGGTCAGAAACAAAGCCATTGAGATCCCACTGTTAGAACGGACCACACCAATATTCCAACCCTGGAACATGGTCGGGATGGTGCCGTATGGGCATTTCATGACGGAGCTGACAATGCGAAATGGCTTCTTTGTTGCTGGGACCACCGCCCCAGCCTTGAGGCCATGCCAAATGTTGTAATTTATTTCTTGTTATTATGATCTTTATTACAAGAATTTTTGACACACACAGGATCAGACATATATGCAAAACAAAAATTATTATTCATATTTCAGATGATCCTGATACCAATTCTTGTTGTTTGAGTCTGTGGGAGATGGCCTTTAGTCTGCTGTCCAGCATACTCATGACCAATGGTCAAGAGGCTTTCATGGCTCTTTGTCCAGTTATTGTCAAGCACTGGAAAATTATTGCTGGTGAGTATTTGATTTACCACTCAAGTTAGTTTTTATATATTGACTGCAAAGTATATATAATTGTCTTGTTGTTTATTCAGCTTGTTTCTTCAGAGAGATCTTGGTTACCCTTTCTCTGTGATCTTTTACCTGTTAGTTGATATTATTAGCTTCTTATTTGTGACACCTGAGGTCAAAACCTGTCATATGTAGGTTTTTGACTTTTTTCTGTCATATTCTACAGATATTCAGCTTCAAAATACTTTGTTCAGAATGAAAATAATCTTTTTTCTAACTGGAGTTATATTCGTTCGATTCTGTAATTTATAAAATCATAACAAGTGAGAAGATCGAAGATAAAGTTTAAGAACATTTGTGTCATGAATGTCCTTAGTAGCCACTACTTGATTCTTCTGCAAATATGCTTGTCAATAAATTTCTATATAGTTATATACTGTATCAAATAATCAAACGGCATGAAAATCGAGCTACTACTTTCGAACTTGTGATGGAATTACAGGAAACTGCTGAGTTGTAGAATTCATGCAAATGAACGAATAAATGAAATGCAAATAAACGCCTCCAAAGCGTTGTCGGCCAGACGCTTCTTCGTTGACATACGATGCATGAGTCTAATACTTCAAACAAATAATAATTGACAAGGCTGTGCAAGAGAGCACGAATATTAATATTATAGACCTATTCATGACCAAAACTTGTTCATTTAAACAGGTGACATAGTTTTCCAGTACCTTCCAATACCATATTGGAGTTAAAATTTATTATGTGGTGCACACAGCTACAAGAAATAGTCCATCCGGCATATGACAATTCGGTCATTCATGGCAAATTTTAACTTTGAAAACACACTCTTTGAGCGTTTGTTTCAGAGCAAATCCTGACACCACATGCATTAAAAGTCACTTTTTGACCACTAAATATTTGAATTAAACATTTCTAATTGTAGATATTGAAAGTAGACATAGTTTTAAATAGCAATACGCCATAAAACGATATTTCATATTTTTGACCCCTCTCGCCTATTTCAGCATTCAGCCCCAGCGTCACGTTTTCACTGCGCTGTTGTCATTTTGTTGCGTTTAGTTGTTTTGAACTCTCACTGCTGATTGCTGAAAGTGGTTTGGAAAAGTTGCCGGGTCTGACTTTGGTGGAGGAGCCGACGCCTTTGAGCCGAAAAATTTTCTGACGACCTTTTTTGTCATTTGCCCAAAATTTTTCATCTTCCTACAATTTTTACCTATTTTTGAACCAAACTTGTTAGACATGCGACCCGGCTGAGACCCAGTACCAGCAGGTCAATGCCGGGTCACAGACCATGACAGACCCGACTCACTTTAAGCCGTGACGACGGGTTATGATGTGAGAATTCGTGACACTCCAATTCTTCGCGACACACCATTGACACATGAATTTTATGCGACGCACCGCCGGTCTATTCGCAACACACTAGTGTGTCGCGACACACCGGTTGAGAACCTCTACATTATCTTATAAATTTAAATATCTTGTAAACCAAAGTGTGGTACAGGCAGTTGGTTGTAATAAAGAATATACTTCTTCTTACTTTATTTTGTGGTTTTTAAATGCTTTTTGAGCTGATTTGAGCAAGTAAATGCAAAAGCTTTATTTAAATTGACACCAGTGGACATTAAACTGTATTTGTGTCTTATGTCTTGTTTAAAGGTCGAGTTGTAAGCATCTTGCAAGAAAAAGGGCTTCAAGAATCTGAATTGTGGCGTGTGTCACTGGACTTTGTTGCGCTTCTGCTGACAGAAGAGGCTAAGTTGAAGGCCAAGGTTCCCAGCCACAGACCTGCGAACATCTACTATGTGACAGATCGACTTGACGCTCCTCAGAATCGAGGTTTTTTTACTACTATTTATTAATTAATGGGACACAGTGACATTTGAAAAAAGATTAGCTGAATCTAAATTTTCTATGTGCACAATGCACTTTGATTTTGCCCTTGTTATTCCCGCAGTGCGTTTGCAGGCGGTTCAGTAAAGTACTTACTTATTTTATTTAAATGGTTGTTAGGCCCCCCCCAAAAATAATTGTGTGTTTCCAGGAACCCGAACGACTCACTTTTATTGCTGCAAATCGGATAATTTTGAGGAAATTCTTTATTTGTATTTGCTTATTCAGTAACATTGCCTTTCATATACGAGGTGTAGAATTGGGATGTTATAATTATAGCACTCCCTCCTGTCTCTTTACAATGTTTCTGCAGCTTTTGATATGGTTGACCACACTATTCTTCTCCAGCGTCTTGAGACTTCTTATGGAGTAAAGGGTATGCCTCTTTGTTGGTTTCGATCATATTTGTCTGACCGTACCCACATGGTTATCTCGGGTGATTATAGAACTAAATGGATCCACGTTAAACTAGGAGTTCCTCAAGGCTCTGTCCTGGGTCCTCTGCTCTTTATTCTATATACGGCTGATGGTGTCCGGACAATTCGGCGCCGGACAATTCGGACCGGACAATTCGGACCGGACAATTCGGACCCGGACAATTCGGAGTGCATGTAAAAATATTGCTCTTACGGCTATGAAACTTTTGTTTATCAATGGTATGAAATAAAATTATATGGCACCAAACAAATATTGTCTGATCTTCTAAAATTTATCCAATAACAGAAATAAGACACTGAAATTAGTAGCTAAATGCAGTAAATTATCAACTTATAGGCATCTCATTTAGATCAATGTAAGTTCCATAAATGGGTAAAAGCTTTAAGGTTTGCTGACGATCAAGCAATGCTGGCAGGAAGTGAAAAGGATCTGCAACGAATGATGGATCGACTAAATGCGACCTCGGAAGAATTCAACATGAAAATAAACATCAAAAAGACAAAAGTTATGAAGATCAGTAAGGAAAAGGAAACAACTATTTGTATAAAAATAAATGGAGAAGAAATAGAGCAGGTGAAGGAATTCTGCTATTTGGGAAGCTTAATATCAAGCGATGCCAAATGTCATAAAGAGATAAGAAGGAGAATAGCAATGGGCAAAGAGGCATTCTTAAAAAGGAAAGAACTGCTAAGAGGAGGGCTAAATAGAAATCTGAAGAAAAGAATGGTCAAAACATTGATATGGAGTGTGACGTTATATGGCGCAGAGACATGGACAATGAGAAAAGAAGATGTGCAGAGGCTGGAAGCTTTTGAAATGTGGGTATGGAGAAAGATGGAGAAAATCAGTTGGACAAAGCACGTTTCAAATGAAGAAGTACTAATGATGGTAGAAGAGAAAAGATCTCTGCTGGACACAATAAAGATAAGACAAAAGAATTGGGTGGGACATTTGCTAAGAGGTGACTCACTGCAGAAAGAAATAATTGAAGGAAGATTGGAGGGAAAGAGGTGCAGAGGAAGACCTAGACAAAAACTGCTGGACGGGATGATGGAAGCTGGATACAGAGAACTGAAGAACATGGCACAACAGCGGGAAAAGTGGAAACATTGGACGTTTGGACCTGCCAATTGGCAGAGAACGTAAAGAAGAAGAAGAAGAAGAAGAAGTTCCATACCTATAGGCCCATGGTTTTTTATGCCCGATATATAGTGAGGTGTCAGATTAATATTAATTTCGACAGTATACATTTTGGGTGATGGAGAAGTCCCATCACGAATTTGGGCTGCAAAGAATTGTTCGGTCCGAATTGTCCGGTTCCGAATTGTTCAGTCCGAATTGTCCGGCGCCGAATTGTCCGGGAACCATGGCTGATATCCCTTCTCTTTTCCCACTCTCTGGAACAGCTGGTCATCTCTTTGCATATGATGTACAAGCATATGTTCATGGGTCTTCTTCATTCCAGCTATTCTTAGCTGAACGCATTCAGTCTCTCTCAAGTTCTCTTCACTCTTGGATGTCATCAATTCGTCTCTCTCTTAATGTCTCCAAAAACCCAGTTCATTTGGTTTGGCACACCCCGGCAGCTTTCTAAAATTGATTTTGTTCAACTCTCAGAATTATTTCCTCACTTCACCTTCCCCTCAACTGTTCGTGATCTGTGTGTTACCTTAGACAGCTCCCTTTCTTTTAAAGACCATATATCTAATCTCACACGCTCTTCATATTTTCATTTAAGGCGTCTAAGGGCTATTCGGTTTTCTGTGTTGTCTTCTGTTTTTACTACTTTGGCTCATGCTTTCGTTTGCTCCAGAATTGACTACTGTACTCCTTTAATTGGTCTTCCTAAGGTTCGTCTTTCACCTTTACCGTCGGTCCTAAATGCTGCAGCCAGATTAATTGCACGCCTTCCACGCTACTCGCATATTTCTACTTTCATGTTTGAACAGCTCCATTGGCTTCCTCTAACTGCGCGCATTAAGTTCAAAATCCTCATCTTGGTTTGCAAAGCACAACATGGTCTTGCTCCGAAATATCTAGCCAATGAAATTTACTGCCCTCTTTCAGCCTCCTCACATCGCCCACTCCGCTCTTCAAATAGATTTGATCTTTTAGTTCCTCCTACTAGAATGGCTGTGGCTCAGCCCCGATCCTTTACATCAATTGGCCCCTCTCTTTGGAATATTCTGTCTCCATCTACTCGGTCTCAATTTCTAACTGGTATTCCCTCCTTCTCATTTTCTTTCCACAAAACATATTTCTTCTCTTGTGGCCTTGCACACTGGGAGCGCCTCTGAACGGTTCATCCTAGTAGAGGCGCTTTGTAAATATTTTAATACAACACAATACATTCACTAAGGCAGGTGACAATAGTAAGCAGCCGTCTTTCGAGGTATATATTGGCTGCTTAATTAGAGCAATCAATAGTTTTTCACAGTCAGTTTGACAAGGCAGGCGGTTTTTTTTTTGGGGGGGAGGAGTGTAATACATCTGAAATGAGCAGTTTTCTCAGGGTAACTCCTTGTAAATATTCCCTAGAGGGCCGTCTGGCCGTTGCCTATAGCTGAGGCTGGCTATACACAGTTGATGTCATCTGCTTAAAGTTGAACTCCGCCACTGGCTGATCTCTGCCAGTGCCAGTCCCAAGCCTGGGTAAAGGCGGAGGTTGACACTAATTATCTTTGATATGGCAGTGTCGTTAAACATGTAACAAAGAAAACTTCAAGTGTATTGTTTAATTGCCGGTAGCTGTTTGTCCGTCCTAAGACAGTCCATTTTTTGCTCGCTGTGCCCTCCTAAGCTGACTAGACTCTCTTGTGCTCACTGTGCCCTCTTTTGCTCTCTGCTTCTTTCTGCTCTCTTTTGCTCACTGTGCTCTTATGTTTACTGTGCTTTCTTGTTTCGTAGTGCTTTCTTCTACTAACTCTGCTCTCTTCTGCTCACTGAGCAGTTCTCTTTGAAATCGAGCCCCTTTAGTGAAGGTTTCAACATGCTGAGTAACAAGAGAAATCTTATGATTTCTATGGGTGACTTACTACTCTTCCTGGCAGCCAGTCTCGAGACACCCCCTAGCGGTGTCATTCTCACATAAAGAGCCACCTCTAAAGGTGACCGGGATGACGAAAGAATTTAACAACCTCTAGTGGCAATTACTCAATGGCTTTGACCGTCTCGAACGACCCTTAGTGGTGATGTTCTGTTCGGTGTTGTTATGTTAGCACTCATCTTCCCCTTCCGCTCCCACTTCACCTTGCCAGAAAAGTCGTTAACAAATTAAATTACTATTTTGATTGTTTCCTAGAGCAGTTTGTAGGTACAGACATTCTGCAAATAGGCATTTTAATAGGCTTAGAACACGTACTTCGTTACAGCGTGTACCTTTGTACAAAAAAATGTGAGCAGTATCATTTTTTGGTAGTCAAAGTATGGAAATAAAAATAAAAATATTTTTCTACCTACATACTGAATTTTTTAGAGCTCTTTTACCAGAAACACACCATTATTTTTTGGCCTTATTTAAATTGTTGAAGACTGTAGCAAGAGCAGTTATCAAGTTTCTGTATGTAGCTTTAATCTACTCAATGCCCATGATATCTGCCATAGTTTATGGTCTTCAGCCTCCTTTTATTTCTTACTAGCTGTACCCGGCCACGCGTTGCTGTGGCAGAAAAGATTCTCCCCCTCCCCTTCCCTCCCCCTCCCACTCCCCTCCCTCTCCCCTCCCCCTCCCACTCCCCCTCCCCTCCCCCTTTCTCTTCCCCTCTTCCTCCCCCTCCCCCTCCCCTCCCCTCCCCTCCCCCTTTTCCTCCCCCGTCCTCTTCTCCCTCCCTATCCCCTCTTCTTCCCCCTCCCCCTCCCCTCCTCCTCCCCCTCCCCCTCTCCCTCCCCTCCCTCTCCCCTTCCCCTCCCCTTCCCCTCCGTCCCGCTCCCTCCGCCAACCAAGAATGTTGAAAGGCTGCAAAATAATTATGCGAATCGCTTTTGACGTCACGGCACGCGACCTCATTCATGTTTCGTCTGCATGATCGCAGTCACTGTCAAGGCGTTTCTGAAATCTGGCAACTTGCAGTTTTGTTGAATTTGCAAATGGCGGTCGAGCGGAATGCAAAGTTCACTTTTTGTGGAAAATATTGTGTTTATTCGGAGAAAAAAAGTTGGAAACTCTCTTATTGGAATGGAAGGTTTTGTTAAATTTTCAAAACAATCTGTGCGGTGCTTTTCGAGAACACTGGCAACAAACTATTGGAAAGTTTCATTTTTATTTATATAGATAGAAAATTTGCAGAAAGTGATTGCTTTTACTTCATACTTGATCAACCCACGCTTGACAACAAAACTAGCCATTTGACTTTGAATGACTCCTTCGTTTCAGTGTTGCTACAAGGCATTCATTAATGAATGTCTTGTAGCAACACTAATTAGCTATATATGTTCTTGGCATTTGATTGATTTGATTAATTGATATATTAATTGACAGATGATAGATAATTGATAGATGATTAAATTTATTGAATTCCAATCTGTACTAATCGAACCCTCTTTATTTTGCTTTTCTCTAGTCTGAGTCAGGGCTGCATAAGTTTAATTCACCATGGCATAAATTGCATTGATCTCAAATCCTCAGTTCTTAATATGATCATTTCATATGATAGTACTTAGTTTTGTATTTTATTGTTGTTGCAGATAGCAATGATGATGATGATGATGATGACATATTTAGTTCTAGCACCGGTACTGCAATCTTGTGCCAAACATTAGTAAAGGCTTTTGAAGTTGCTATACTGAAGTCGCATGAGTTCTATGTTTCGAAAGCAAAAGCAGTGAATGCACTCAAGTCTTTACTGGCCATAAGTTCATCAGCAAAAATAGCTGCTTTGGAAGGTGAGTTGCTAAAAAAATGGGACCAGTTCACACATGGTGGTGTAAGGGTTATGTTCAGTGCCTTGGAGTCGGAAGGTTGCAGGTTCTAATCCACTACTCTGATGCATGCATTTATATGCACGAGAGTTGATTAATTACCATAGTGAAACGGAGAAATTTGCATTCAGACACCTCTGTGAAAAAATCCATGTCCTTGATTTCTTGCTTTGTATTTTCCGCTAGAGGCTAGCTCTTTCTTACAGGGATAGCCTAATAGACCCATTTTCCCTTTTTGTTGATATGATTAGTGATTACATCATTAAAACTATAAATAGGCCTATGTTAAATTTTACTCCATATACACGACTCTAATTATATTATAATAGCCTCAGGGCTGAAAGTGGTTTGAAAAAATTGCCGGGTCTCTGTGGGCCAAAGGGTGCTAAATACTAATATTTATTCAAGAGACAAGAAATGAATGCCGGGTCTGAGACCTGGACAGACCCGGCTCACTCTAAGCCCTGAATAGCCTACACCAATGATTAAAAGGACTCTAAGCTGTCACTGCAAGGGGACTTGGCGACTTCGCAATGGCATTTTGTTACTGATCTGATGGGGTACGCCATCATTTGATTTTTTTACTTGGGGGTGCAATAAAAATAAAGTTTGAGAACCCCTGGTTTATATGCACCAAACGTCCGGTGCCAAGTGTCCGGTGCCAGTTATGGTGGCACCAAAACGTCCAGGTTCAAGACATACTGCTTCAAGTTAATATATTCTGTTTAAGTATTGATTGTGTTTAAAAAATGCTTGTAGCAGCATGTGGCATGTTACAGCACTGTAGAAATTGTAGTATTTGTTATCATTTTCAGTTCTTCAACTAAAACTATGATATGATACTTTCACGCCCACACTACATGTAACTGGCTAATAAAAATAATTAACTTTGGTGTTATTGTCTTCATCTCTTATCGCAGTTTTCATGCTTGAAGACATAAATTGGTTTGCCTTATAACCCTGAGGTTTCTGAAGTAACAAACTGTGCACTATAGTGCACCAAAGCATTTACTACTGGAAGTGATATCAAAACTTGAACAAACCTGCCAGGTTTATTGGGTATTTGTGAGCAGGGTGGTTTATCTGTCAGGTTTATTCGGTATTTATTTTGAAGCACAAATGGGTTAAAATAGCTGCTAATTTTTTTTAGATCTGTGCAAAATATTTTGTTGTATAAGGATCTGAGACTCGTCATGTATTTGAAGTATTCAAACAAGCTAGTGAGACAGATAAATTCATATTTACCGACCAGGACTAAATGATGTTCCTTACCCTTAGACCTTAGTCCGTCCGCGTGCTGTGTGCACACTGGGCGATACAGGTCTTCCATTCTTCTCTGTTTTGAGCAGCATTGACAGCCTCCTCCCACGTCAGTCCTCCATCGGTGAGGTCTTTTGAGATCGTGTCCCTCCAGTTCTTTCTCGGCCTTCCCCTCTTCCTTTTCCATCCACTCGGGGTCCAGTCCATTGCCTGTTTCGGGATTCTGTCCTCTTCCATGCGGTGCAAATGTCCCAGCCAGCGCAGTCGTGTCCTCTTTATCACCTCTTCGATCTTCTCCATTCCTGTTCTTCTCCTGATCTCCTCGTTTCTTATCTTTTCTCTCCACGTGACTCCCAAGATCTTTCTTTGCCATCGGTGGTGAGCCGCCTCCAATCTCTTCAGGTTTGCAGCTGTCATCGGCCATGTCTCGGAACTGTATAGTAGGGTTGATAGGACTATGGCCTTGTATAGCCGTATTTTGATGTGTATGCCTAGCCCTTTGTTTATGAGGTTCAATGACTTTTAAACATGTAGCATTAAAGCATTATATGACTAATTGGTACTTTTTGAATTGACAGTTGGACTTCTTGAAACCATCTTAGAGCACATGACATGTCTTCAAGTGAGAATATCTGGAGAAATGATGAATACTGTAAAAACATCAAAGAAGAAGGTTATCTCATTGTTATTATTATTTTTATTATTATTATTATATTATTATTATTATATTATTATTATTATTATTATTATTAATGTTGTTGTTATTATTATTATTATTCGTCACGCTACAAAAGGTTACTATGGCAATTTATAGCCTCCCTCTTCCAAATCGGGCATACTGTTAGCGAAAGAACCCGTGAAGGCAACAGCGTTAAAACGCTGAATAAGAATTGACAGTCTTTGGAATAGAAACGACGTCTCCCTCAGATCGTCAGACGCCTGTGACAGGTGACGACCTAAATCAATTAACATATCAATTCCCCTAGAATTGATGGGTCCTAGCGTCTCCAGGGCCAGCGGAATGAAGTCATGTGAGGTTGTTATTGACAGATATTTTTTCTCCTTTCTGGTATCTGCTATTTCTGCTGCTGCTCCAGCCGTGACAGCCGTTGACGACAGATAGGAAGGTGCTAAGGTGTCGACCATGGTGACATCCCACACGAGGCAGCGGCCCGCTTTCCATGGGATAAGGGTGGTGCCGTCCGGTCTCCTCCCGTCCGAGCGTAGCATGTCCCGTGGTTCTTTGACCGCTGGAAAGCCGGCTCTGATGAGGCTACGGTGGATACAATCGTTGATAGCAGCGTGTCTGGCGACACGACCAAAACCCAGAGCACAGGAGAGGCCGTGTGTCCCTCTAGCGGTGACCAGCGTGCCACACGCGCAGTCGTGAGGTTGACAAATGTTGGCCCCAAGACGAAGACCAACCGCCACTCTGATGGCCTCATCACTGAGCCTGAGGCCGCAGGATGTGATTGGCAGGCAATGTAGCCAGTCGCTAGCGTGTTGAAAGGACACGGCTTTCAGGCGCGCCTGTTCGCTCTGCTCTGTGGTTGAGAGGAGTTGATCAGAGAGCTCTTTGTGTAGAATCGGGGTGTCCCATTTCGATTGTACGTTCGATGGAGAGTACTCTTCCAGCGACAACCCTGTAGTTGATTGCCAGAGCGCGGAAAGGTTAGTGAAATGCATATCCGGTTGGCTGTCTAGCACGCTGAGGATGCTGGACTGGAGTTCGAAGGTGCCTGCGGCCGACGCTAGAAAAGCGGGAAGTGCCAGCGATGACGCCCTTCGAATGCCCAGTCCGCCCAAACTGGTGGGTAGGGTAGCTTGTTGCCACTGCCTGTCAGTGAAGTCAATGTTCAGGATGCGTTGTAAACCCTTCCTTAGGATTTTATCATAAGTTTCTAAAACCGGATGATTTGCGCATGGAGAACATCTCAGCGTGTAGATTAATTTAGGAGTGCCAAGTGAGTGTCTGAGAATCAGCAGGGCGTCCTGACGGGTTATCATGGTTAGTCTTGACAGAGATTTGTCTAGCTTCTCCGCTCGTGATTCTAGGGCTTGACTCAAAGTTGCGCCTGTGGAAAGCGGAGCTCCGAGGAGAGTTGCTGAGTCTGGATCGGTGTATTCAAAGTGATTAAACGATTTTAGTTGATAAGTTGAGGATCTTTGGCAATCAGTTCACACTTTTTCTGTTAAATGTCAGACCCAGATCAGCGCAATCCTTTTCTAGGGTCTCAATGTCTTCCGCTACTCCTGTCGTTGGTCCTCCCAGAGAGATGTCATCGAGGTAGCCAAAGGCCAAAGGAGATGACAGTTTGACTAGTGTCGATTGTAATGGCAAGCAAAAGAGCAATGGACCCAGAGGGTCTTCCTGTTGGGGACCAACTCCAGACTGTATGACGAAGGTACCGTATTTCAATTGAGATTGCTCAGCGTAGGCCAGGTAACAGTAAGGTGCTATTTCAGGAATCAAATCATTGATCGCGGTCAGCATTCGAGATCGACATAGACTGTTAAAAGCGTTGGAGATGTCGAGTTTCACGAGAATGGAGTCCGTGTCTAACGTTTGTAGAAAGCGACGAGTAGCATGGACCGCAGCTTCCGCCCCACCAGGTACACCAACTCCTACTTGATGTGGTGAGAGGTATGATGTCAGTCTTGGTATAGCGTAAGCGTTTGCGCCTTTGGATGTTAGCCTACGCCAGAAGTAGCCAATTACGATTGGGCGAAGACCACCCGATTTTTTGCGTAAGGCGAATAAGGTGCCGCCGAATAGCAATGGACGTATTGACTCGTGACAGGTGCCTTCTAGTAGCAAGTTCACAAAGGCCGTGATGGCCAAGACAAGAGCTGGTCCAGCGTCTGGCGAGTTGATCATCTCCTGGATGTGTTGCGGTCGTAGTCCGTCTGGTCCTCCCGCCGAACCTGCAGGAAACGTGCGAATTAGTTTACGAACTTCCGTCACCGTGACTTGTATTGGTTGTGTGACAGGCGGATCTGGAATTGGAGGACCATCCGGTGGAGGAGAAGGGTGTTTCGTACACAGTTCAACAAACGTTTGCTCACAGACCGGGGCCGGCATCTCTTCCGAGCACAGAATTTTAGCGGCTGATTTGATATTACTGTCTTCTAGTTTGGCCGAAACCGCAGCTGCGATGTACTGTTCGTTATCGCGTGACTTCCTGTTACTGCTGGAACAAGAGGGTTGGATCGGATCAAAAATATCATCTGCTTTGGCGTGCCAGCTGTTGAAAAATTGTGACGTGCGTTTCTTTATTGTAGAAGTTAAATTGTGACGTCTGCCACCGTGTTTAGGTTGCTCCAGAACGGTTGCTCCGAAACTCAGGAGACATTTCCAGTTGTCGAGCTGAGTCGGCTTCGATAACAGGCGATTGATAACATCTGTCAAAAGTGATGCGGTACTCGATCTGGCGCCCTTCGGAATGTGCCTAAGTAGATTATTATTATTATTATTATTATTATTAATATTATAATTTTTTTTTTTTGCCCGAGGTAGTAAGGATCCCTCGGGCTGTAAAAGTGTAAAAAAATAAAATCAGGTTATAGGTTCTCGTCTCCCACGTAGTGCTCATAATAATAATTATTATTATTATTATTTTAAAATAAATTTGTAACGCGTGCAAGGTCACACTGAAATGTGAATCTGAGGCACGGATAGCTAGTCAGCCACCAGAGGAAGATGCAATTAGATCCATGTGGTTGAAAGACAAGGAGAAGTATTGAGTTTTGAGACGCTTTTTGAAGGAAGGAAGTGAAATTGAGCTTCGAAGAGAGAGCAGAAGCCGATTCCATTCCCTGGGTGCAGAGGCATGGAATGCAAGCAAGCCCATAACTGTTTTGCATCGGGGTTCAGCTAAAAGACTTGAACCTGATAAATGCAAACAATGAAGAGGAATGTAAGAAGTTAGTTGTGGCTGAAGGTAGGGAGGTGTGTTGGTGGTGAGGACTTTGTAGGTCAAACACAAACAATGAAGAGGAATGCAAGCAATGAAGAAGAATGTAAGAAGGAATGGTAGAAGAAGTTAATATGATGCACCAATTACTACCATGGTTTTTACCGCTAATGGTCCACTATACAATACAATGCAACAGTATTTGATATTGCCTTTCTTCCAAAGTTCAATTGCACATTGGAGTGTTGAAGCCCGATACTGCCCAGCACAACAAATCATCTCGTTGTGCATTCTGCATTCTGCTTGGCATCACTCCGTTGCTTGCTTAATAGAGCAGTTGAGAGACTCACATGATATGATATGGCCTGGTAGTGCTGACATCTCCAATATTAGAAAGATAGACTTTTTTGCTTTTTACTTACAGCTCCAGTTTCTAAGTGCTTCGTTTTCTTTTCTGCTGTGCTCTGTCTGGATACAGCCTTGAATGAAGACAGTTTATGCTTGTTTTTTTCACCTGTATTCACACTATAGGCTACTCAATCTCTCCTAACTGCTTCTGATGCATGAGTTGATTACATTGTAATACCGAATCTTCTCCATATTGAAGAAAAAATATTTTTATTTTGTATAAATAGAATCAATTCAAGTACTGTTTCTTTTAAAAATTTCAGTTGAATCCTGTCTTATCAGAAATGATCATGATGCTGGAACTTCTGAGAAATTTTCTTTATGACAATGAAGAGCTTAAGGTTTGGATAAATTGTTTGTTTGTACGTGCACTTGTTATATAGCGCCCCTCAATCTTTCCACTCAGAGGCGCTGCATCAGAGTTTCACACCGAAGTGCTGAGCAATTGCAAGTAAAGGACTTGCCCAAGGTTCCTACGTGGCGACTTGAGGTGGATTCGAACCTGCAATCCTCTGGCTGAAGGCAACAAACATACCCACCACAACACCATGCCCCACAAATTGTGTTATAACTCGAAGCAAGTTTCTTATTGCAAACATCTAATGTGAGGGATGGAGAATTTTTTGGTGACAGACACGTTAGATAGAGAAAGAGAAAGAACTTGGCCTTGAGGCTTGGCGTGCAGGCAGAATAGTTTTAAGAGTTGATATTAAGAAGATAGGAGTTTTGACATTAAGATGACTCGTCTTCACGAAACCAGTCACTTGTCGCTAACTACCACAAAATCATCCAGTCCAAGCCTCGAGCCCTGAATAATATTTGTGTTAATCTTAATCAGAGACCGAGCATTTAGCAAAGAGATGCGGAATGTCAGTTGTAAACTTGATATAAAGTGGACATAGCACGAAGCCTTGACGAACTCCAAATTTTAGGTTTGAGATTCAGCTATAATAACCAGTTGGGTACGATCAATTGCTAAGAAATTAGCAACTGACTTTTTGAGCTGGCGACTGACTTTACAACTTAGTCGGTGAACAATTTAGTCGACTAAATGTAAACCGTCGCCACAAAATCAGTCAAAACTTAAATTTTTTATTTTTTTTCGTTTTGATACAATCCTGTAGATACAAAACTATTTTCAGTTTTCCTATATCTCACATGTAACTGAATTAAAAAATTTCCTATATGACGGTTCATACATGTTATTATCTACATTCGCCATAGCAGCAGCTGTTTGTATTGGACCAATTTCTATGATATTTGGCAGCCATTTAGCCGCACCCATTACAGATGCACTCTTCAAATTTACAAACAGAATTATGGAATTTATTCCAGTTCAGCAAGATGCAATCATTCAAACAAAATATTTGTTTGTTTATCAAAAAATTTAAATGCCCAGAGAGCTTAAAAACGACCATATACTATGGAATATGTCTAGACACAAATTTTATACATTATTTCTATTAAATATATATATTTTTACATGTTTTTGCAATGATGTCAATTTCGTCTGGTTTGAGGTTTCCATCATTTTGGTAATTTTCTGCCTGATGACATTTGTGACAAGCAAATAATTTAGGGGTGATGGGTCACAAATACAAAAAGGTCATTTTTTATTAATTGAACAGAAATTGGATTTGCTTGCTCAAAACGAGGCCAAGCCTGGAATTATTGGTTAAAACGAAGTCTTAATCTAATTAAATCACGGACATGCAGACGTGCATGCAGAATTAGTATTCTTTCCAATCTCCCAAAGGTCACATTTGTTTTTCCAATGTGTATCCCTACCTCTTTATGACAGCTTCTGTCTCAAATCAAATAGTCAAACATTTTTAAAAATATGCATATTAACCTAAATCCAAAATATTGTGTTTCATACATATATAGTCTCCATCTCTGGTGGTAGAAAATCCATTCGCTTTGCTCGCCACATGAATCGTTTAATTCGTTCTCGTTCCCCAGTGCTCAGAAATAGCTACCATGCCGGTGACGCATTCATAAGTCTAGCCATCGTGGTAGCACACATAACTCAAAATATGGCCTGTGTTGGCCTATCTCTTCTTAGAGAGTTTTTAAGGCATGCAATGACGAGGAGAATTACCTCAAGATCACATTGACATGATTGTGCTGTTACTATCAGTTTCTCATGCATGCATACATGTGGGAAGCAAATTTTCCAGGGGCAAATTGTTTGGACTAGTTGTCCATATTCCGTGTTGGAAGATAGCTAATTGGTTGTAGAACACCTACTAGATTTACAACTTGTTTTTTCTCTTAAATTAGTGCATAGGTAAACCAATTCAAACTGGTGATTAGGCTTTGATTACACTACAATTGCGGTGCACCACAATATGAGTGAGCGAATACCATTTCTATTGATTTTTCTTGTTACTGAGAGTTTTTGTATCCTGTTTCTAAACATGAATGGCATTCTCTTGTAGCTTTATGCTTGTAAGAGTGGTCTGTCCAGTCTACTTCATTCAGTCTGGATGTGGTGTCAACTGGATTCTTCACTCATGTCCTGTGTACTAGCACTTCTTTGCAGTTATACTGCTCACTGCTTACCAGGTTTGAGAATGTCATCAGTCTTTATGCCATATTAACTTTCTGTTATTCTTGAGTCCTAATAACTTTTCAGTTATTTAATTTTTTTAACAGTTTGCTCAAACTCCTGTCATTACTTAAATCCTGTAAGAATGGTGTAAATTTGTAGTCTCACATTGTAATGTGCCACTTCAATAATCTATATAAATAAAAAATGTAACTGAGTTTGGGTCGGGACCAAGGATCTTGGAAAGTTCTTGACCGATTGCTTTCAAAAGTTCTGCAAAACATTCCATTCGAATACGCGCGGGTTTGCATAATGCTTTTTTAGGAGGGAGGGATGCAGGGAGGCAGAGGAAGCGACGGGGGATGGAGGGACTGGGAGAGGGAGGAGGGTAGGGTGCAGGGGGAGGGGGAGGGGAGGTGGGACGGGAGGAGGTAGAGGGGAGGGGAGAAGGAGGGGAAAAGAGGGGGTAGGGGAAGGTAGGGGATGGGATGGGGAGGGTATGGGAGGGGGAGGGGAAGGTGAGGGGAAGGGGAGGTCGAATGGAGGTAGGGACGGATGGTTGTATGCTCTTTTCAGCCACAGCAACGTGTGGCCGGGTACGCTAGTAGTAGTAGTAATAATAATAATGCTTCAGGGGCGAAAGTCTTGGGCTAGTGTACATTACGCCAGGTGCAAACGCTGTTCATGGACATTGTTATTCTTTGGACATGTCTCTTTTATGGTAGTCATGAGCAAGCGGGGGAGGTGGAGCGGAAACGGGGAGGGGACGGGAACGGGGAGGGGATGGGGAGGGACGGAGAAGGGGAGGAGGGGGGGAGAGGAGGGGAGTGGAGGGGAGGAGAAGTGGAGGGGAGGGGGAATTTAGGTATGGAGGGATGGTTGGACGCTCTTTTCAGCCACAGCAACTTGTGGCCAGGTACGGCTAGTGTTAAATAAAATTTATAATACAAATGCTTAGCTGTATGTAATATGTATTATACTGACTGTTTCTTTTCTACTTTCGTTATTTCCTGTGACTAAGAGACAATGAAATTCTGTGCATTGGGGACAATGTTTGTTGTTTCAGCATGCAGTTCTCTTGCTTTTACATCTGCATCTGCTGTACATGCAACAAATCTGTCTAAGTGTCCAGTCAAACCAATGCACAGTGGCAACAGTCTGGTACATTGCCTTGTCAAGCTTCTACAGAAGGAAATGAATGGAGGAAACAAGATGATCCTGAAACAAGGCTTCACTCTTGCTTCAATTCTCGTCCTGAGTTTGGAATGCCAAGGAATTCTTTGGAAGGTCAGCATAGAAGTTCTGTGAATAACGTAATTATCAGTTACATGCAGAGCATCTGTCCACTAGTTTATCAAAGTGTTCCTGCTGGATAAAAGAAAATATATTAAATGCCCGGGGGGTAATGTCAGGGGTAATATCCTACGGGTTAGGGTGGTCGTGTCTGTAATGGAAATTTTCAACTTCAGTTTTTATATTTCTCCAACCCACCATTTGGTGCCAATTGGTAAAAAACTAGAGCTGTTGATTAATTGCGATTAACATGTGCTATTAACGCCTCTGCGTAGAGATCTTGAAGGGTTGCTATATAAATTTATGTGATTGATTTATTGGTTTAAAAAAATTGCGATTAAATTTTTTAACTCATTAATCATATATGTGTTAATTAAATCTGATTAAAATTTGAATCAAAGGTAGAAAAAATCATTTTAAACGGAAATCTCATGCTTAAAACTAATGCAAATATTCCAAGAACAAATTTGATTGTCATCGTGGCAATTCGTCGCTCAATTTTCACCTGCATGCGTACAATAGCATGCGTTTAATGCTAACAATGAGCCGTCGTCATCAGCCGCATCGGCCACTAAAGTTGTTTCAACTCCCCATCAGACCACATTGGCTGAACGCCAGGAGAAGGCAAGACCAATTGATCCAGGTCTCAAATAATAAATTAAATGCTTACAGAATGGCAAAAGAGACAAGGTGTGGCAAGAGCTGCAACCTCTTGTGAAAAATTCTGATCAACCTGATGAGGTTCAACAGTGTTCTAATTATTAATTAAAAAGAGCATTCATTGAACCAACCAATGTAAATAAGCTGGTCTCAGTGGTCTGCCTAAACAATTGGCTGAATAAGTAATTAATTCTGATAGTCAGAAAAACGATTGCCTACTTTTACATAAGGGACAAAGGCTTCCCGCTCTAGGCGCGATTTGTTAGGAACGGAACAGGTAGTCAAGGGGTGTTTCGTTTTCACTTGAAGTTGAGTTCTGTAATCGACCAGACTTTATTTGAACTAAATGCCAGCATAAGCCTACAGCGGGCACCATATGAAGGTCATTCGATACGGCACGATAATTATATATAGGGAGGGCAGAAACATGGATTCATTCGATCAACAACCACACTGACGACTGTTTAGACTGTCAGGTCTCTGTATAATGAGTGTATGTAGGCCTACATTGTACATGTATATCGTACTTCGGAAACCGTTTTTTCAGACAGCAAAGCGGAGTTCATGAAGTGATAAATCAGTTTAGATTACTTTATTGGATATAAGAACCCAGACGATTGCAATTGTTATTTCAAGAGTAAGGTCAGATTTCAGTCACATAAAATTTAACTAGGCTATATCGTAACAGTTTCGACAATGAAAGTCTATACGATTTTTTCGCATGCTGGGTTCCATGACAGCGGATCGACAGGGAGCCAGCGCAGAATGAGTGAGCGTCGAAGGTCGAGTGATCGTTTGCTTTCAACAGCCTATTTAGCCCCGGTGACAATTATATAAAAGTCTGCGCCCCCCTAGAAAAATTCCTGCGGATGCCCATGACTACAAGTACGGTAGTTGAATTGAATCCTGGTTCAAAGATTTCTGGTTGATTTTTTGATAGTAATAGCATATTACTTGTGATACTGTTCGAACATTCGTAGACTTGTTAAGGGGTAAAACTTTGATGGTGTTGTGCTAGTCCTAAATATTAATATTTTCTCATACAACCTTTTATGCAATGTTTCTGCGGAAATGGAAACAACTGGCACCTTGGAAAACAGTGCCGTCAAAATTTCATTTTTAATGACCACTCTCATATGGGGGAAATCAATCGATCAATCAGAATTTATATAGCACCCCTTCAAGGTACCTACTCAGAGGTGCTCTCGGCAGAGATCAAGCGAAAAAAGACAGCCTTCAACAGTTTGTGAAATTGAGAACAGTTGTTGGACCAACCACAGAGAATGAACGGCTCTGCATTGTCGCAGAGCGTGTGAAAGGAACCATTAAGTCACCATAGACAGCAGAGCGCAGTGCATGGCGGCCTGTGCAAGTGGAAAGGGGCAGTTTCTTGCACAGTTTCACGGAAGCACATTTTAAGAACTATTTACAATATTCTTCATAAGAATATAAACCTGAGAGATGCACTTCCTTGCTTTTGTCAACTTGACAAAAGCCGCCATTGAGATTAGTTTCTTCATGGCATTTGCTGCTGTTAATAAATTTTCCATAGATTTGGCAGAATAATATGTGAATCTTTGGCAAACAATTGTTTAGCTTGTTGTTTTACAGAGCAATTTCCTTCATGAGTTTTCTTCACTGACTCCTCAGAAGTCAAGAAAGACGAAGATTAATGTTCTGTTGGAGAGCCTGTGGTTGAGTCTCTTTGTCAATCTGTCTTTTTCCACTGAAGGACAGAATATGATCTACAAAATTGAAGGTAACTTTCATCTTCAGTTTATATTTACTTAGTTGTCATCAAGTTTATATTTACTTAGTTTATATTTACATTCAGTTTATGTTACATAGTTGTCATCAGAAGCAAGGTGCTTTCCTGCAGTTTAGTAGTTCAATAATAAAACTATCTGAAGTGATTTGTCTGATCTTGTAGGGTCAGACAAGTCACTTCAGATGGTTTTTATTGTTGAAACATGTATGAGAAACTTAGATCACTCAGGACTCAGGAGTCCTTCTAGCTGTTCCTACTTATGTGATTCTTATTTGCTGCGGTATATAGCAATGTATGACAAAGCCATTGCTAGATTAAATATCATGTACTTTCTTTGTGCTGTTGAGTAAGAGAGTAAGCATAGCTTTTATTATACCCTATTAGCAAACTCACTATGGAACAGCTAAAGGTAATAACAATGCATAATAACATTTTAACACATGTTAATAAGTGAAAAGCATGGTAAACAAACAGCGTGGAGCTCTGTTTTGTAAGGTTAGCAAAGTTCTTGCATTGGTTCTGGTTCTTTGTTCTTAATACAGTCCTACAACCAGAAGTATTTTGTTCAACAGACGTGTCCCTTCTGCAAAGGACTGGTAGTTTGAGTTGATGTGTTATTAGCCTTATTGCCTGTTGTCGCACCCTCCTCAGTCTTCAACTCTACGCAGTTCAGCAACTCTGATATGGTGTCTACTAGCTGTGCATTAAGATCCTGTCATTTGGTTCTGAATGTCTGAGAGAGGTTGCCATCTAGTGATATTTTTACTGATTAACTATTACCTCTGTTCACTTATTCAGTAACTTTTGTTCTTAATTACTTTCAAATCATTCAGGATGGTGCAGAGGCACTTAAAAGGTGCTTTGAAGGTGTTTAGATACAATTATACATAGAATTTCTGTTTTACAGTTTTGCTATCAGTTACTTGTCTATCAACAATTTTATTAACCTAGCACAGTGCTGTCCAACCTTTTTGGTACCGCGGGCCGCAGACGTATTAACCTTAAAGCGGAGGGTCACGACAGTAAGTTCAAAAGTAATAGTTAAAATTTAGCGATAATTATTAAAGGTATTGACATTAATTATGGAATCATTCTATTGGAAAATGAATGATAACAATACAAAATAGCATATAATTATACACGCTATTATTCATGCCTTACAATTAACGGTTCCGCACAAAAAGGTAGGCTAGTATATAGTGGCGGTGGCCCAGCCACAGTTTTGTTGGCTCAGCTCAACGTTATGACTGAGCCGGATTTCCATCCTCATGCTCGTTGAAGCTGTCGAAGCCAGAATCTTCAGACTAAAGAGCAGACATAATTATCGGTCGAGAAAGATCCCAAGACATCAGCTTTCGTCGGTCCTGGGGTCCCTTAGGCCTATCGATTGTTTCCTTCCAGCACTCAGGACTAGAACTGAATGTCTCTCGAAAGGCACGGTCTACAGACATGGTTGAACTGTGTGCAGGGAATGATTAGAAGCGAACGGTTTGTGATGATTTGCGAAGTACAGGAATACAACCAGAAGTTGAGCTTCATCGTCATGGAGAAACTACGGTAACCTACCGCAGTGGTGTAGAAAGAGGACATTAGTTGTCGGTTTGCCTTCCTGGCAGATGTCCAAATTCCGGCAACTGTTACAATATTATCATTAAGAATAAACGTAAAGTTCGACCACTGACTTTGTCCTTAACTTCATTTGGCACAAAGTTAAAAAATTGGAGTGGGCTCGGCGGGCCACTTGAAATGACTACGCGGGCCGCATGCGGCCCGCGGGCCGCACGTTGGACAGCACTGACCTAGCATGTCTCTTGGGTCGTGGAGTTTTATGGTTTATCACTTGTCATTTACATTTACGGTAGATCTGTTTTTGTTTTGAATGGCATATTTCATAGACAGTATTCCTGTCATTGTGGAGTTTGCATTTAATGGACAAGAGCATCAGAAGAAGTCAGCACTTTTGATCATTAGAAATCTTTGCTTCAATCCTGCCAACAAACCCAAGCTACTCACGAATGGTGAGCTAAACTGGTCTACTAAGTTGGTTAATATACCTAATTAGGAAACATAGAAAAACATTTATATAATGTGATATAGACTTTAAAATATAGGAATAGGTTTTTAAAAATAGCTACTATTAATTGCAAGCTCATTCTAATTTGAATTAATTATCTATCCTAGAAATGTAATGCTAATTCTAATTATGAACTAATGCTAATCCTAATAATCTAACAATTAGTTACAAATCACAATTGACAACCACGGCTGTTAGTGATGTTTTGTCAGTCCAAAGTCTTAGTGAAGTTGGATAAATTCTTTAGTTGTCTATTTATGCTGTGTGTGGATTTAGATCGACTTGTTCCTTTACTGTTGCATTCAATTGAATCGGGTTCAAGCTGCAGAAAGAGCATTTCATGTTCAGCGCTCTTTGCACTACTCTACAACAACCAAAAGGTAGACTTTCAGTTTTTGCTATTATAGTAATTTTTTACTTCAAGTCTAAAGTATTACAAACATGAGAAGACAAATTGTTTCGTGACTGGTACAAACCTGAGGATAGATTAGTTGTCATCAAAGGTGAGGCCAAAAACATACTGAAGTTGCCAGTAACTTTAGTTCTGAATTCATTCATTCGCTATGAGGATTTATATAGCGCCACTTCAAGGTTACTACTCAGGAGCAGTGATCCCGTTAAGATCTGAATTCTTAGAGTCATGGACGCATCGCATCAAAAAATGTTGGGGTCCATGCCAAATGGATAAGAGTCATGGACTCCAAATCTATTCATTTTTGGAGTCCCATTGGGCCATAGTAGGCTAAATCTAAAAAATTTCCAACTTCCTATATTACAGGCAACAAATGGCCCAACTATTAGGCTTATTATTACGTAACCTATAGGCCTACGCAAAAAATAATTTTTAACCGCTCATCCTCTTGCAACTCGTATGCCTACATTTTGCAAGCCCCCACATGCGTAGGTACAAATTAGCACTACCCCTCTTCTGTTTACAAAAGTTAATTTAGCGAAAATCAGCTGTTAAGCATTTATTTTAGCCTACCGTTGGTTTTTTGGGGTTAAGCAACTGTAGTCGTAGATACCAATAAAGAAAATTCCAAGTCATAAACTCATAAATAATATTATAGCCAGCTTCTCCAGAGGTAGGCTAAATTAGAATCAAATATGGGCCTAGGCTATATGGTGGATGCGTCAAAGGTCAAGTAGGCTATAGGCCTAGGCCCATAGCCTAATTAAATCAACGTTCAGTAGAAGTTTTAGTTTTTTAATTTTGAGGACAAATTAACAGCCATTTACAAGCAAAAGCTGTTGTTAAAGCATAATCAGACTAAATTGCATCAATATTGACTGGAGAGCGCCTCTGAGAGGATATCTTGAAGAGGCGCTATACAACTTCTTGAAATGAATTAATAGGCCTAAATGAATAGGCATATATTGCCTACAAAGGAACTAAGAGCCAAAATGCGATTGTCGTTAACAAGGACATTTCAAAATTAACTTGGAAATTTGTTAGGACACTAACCTATAACCAGTATGCCTACCAATCTTCCTGACGATAATTTATACTTTTCATGGAAAATATTTTATCATTTTTCTATTTCTTTTACTTTTCTTGATTTAAAGATCTATCCGACAACGATCGTTACCTTTTAAGCCAGGAACGCTCATGAGAACGCTATAGAGGCTATGTACTATGTAGCCTATTAGTGATGACATGTTTAGGCTCAGGCCTGCATGCACTTAGGTTATGCTAGGCTATGTACGTCACTCACTTAATAACAAAGAAATGAAGTATTCATAAATAGATCATTGCATAAATTGTTCACAACTCCCCAGTCAGTGTGTTTATAGGAAGCAAATACGCAATGCATAAATAAACTGAGACAGCGTGACACATATAGGAAACCCACGGTATTTTGTATTGGTGTCCCATGGACGCATCGTTAATTTGTTTGTGCGTCCACCAACAACTTCGGTGCGTCCTTGGACGCACAACCTTTATTTTTGTGCGTTCAGCATTAAAATTTGTGCGTCCTGGACGCACACTAACGGAATCATTGCTTAGGAGCTTTCCCAGCCAAACCTTGGCTAAAGTTGGACATCACTCTGTTCAGAAAACAATTAAAACTGTTTTAAAATGCATTTGCTTAGATCAGTTGGCTAGTCATGCATGCAGTCTTTTGTAAGGCTCTAAAAGATATTTTACTGCAAGGTGAAAATGGCAATGAATTAATTGTTGGAAAGTTAAATTCTCATATGTGTATTTTCTGTGTGTCTAGGCCAAAGGAATTCTGAAAAATACATACATAATGAAAAAGCTTCAGGATACCAGCAGCCACTTGGTCAGTGAAGAGGCATGGGCTGACGGAAGTGCCCAGACACTTAAGGATATATTTGTGCTACTAAAATTTTAGGACATATGCACAGAAACTCTGCAAGTGTCAGTATTCTGTGTGTTTGATGACAATGACCATTTATTTCATTATGCATCTTGTCTTATTCATCAAAATTACTTAATTTTTTTACCCGTGATTCATTTCATCATATATATATAGGAGACTAGTTAACACTGAACACTCTTTGTAAATGGGATAAGTTCATTTTATATCAATACAATGAATTTATACAATCAGAATTTTATAAGTAAGATGATGTTATTGCCATTGTAAAAATAAATTTTTTAAATTGCGGTGTTCCATCTTCTGTCTTTGTAACTGCCTGCGTTTTACTAACATTGTGGGGTGCGGTGGTGTAGTGAATATGTTCGTTGCCTTGCAGCTGGAGGGTTGCATGTTTGAATCCACCTCAAGTTGTCACGTAGGAACCTTGGGCAAGTCCTTCACTCACAAGTGCTCAGCGCTTCAGCGTGAAACTCCGATGCAGTGTCCGTGCTGTAGTCGGGAGCGCCTCTGATTAGAGATCTTGAGAGAGCGCTATAACAAGTGCAGATACAAACAAATTGCTCAGTGCTTTGGTGTGAAACTCCGATGTAGTGTTCGCGCTGTAGTCGGAGCACCTCTGAGTAGAGAGCTTGAAGGGGCACTATACACATCCTTGATTGAGCCTCGACGATTAGCCAGACGGGAGTCATCTACCACCTACCAGAGACTCTGATCAACCACGCCATCTACCAGCTGTCTATGGGAATCCGATGGTTAACTCTACGTGTTTGCGAGGGCTCGCCACCGGTGACTCTTACAGCTTACTGTGTTTTGTTTTGCAACTTGTTGTTATTTTTTCGCTCGCTATGACTCTTAACATCATTTCGGCTAGTTAGTGCAGAGAGCGCCTCTGAGTAGATGTGTCTTGAAGAGGCGCTATATAAATTCTCAGAATGAATGAATGAATGAACAAGTGCATGCAAACTGGAAATTGCTGTTATTAATGTATCTTAATTAAGCTCAGCATTAAGATAATGTATCTTAAGCTCAGCACTACGATTATAAAAATCCCAAAGTTTAATCAAAAACCGATGTCAAATCAACAACTTCCATGCGATAGAGTGCAAACAACCATAGATGTAAAAAACCATGAAACGGAATAAGAAGCGAAAAAAGTCATTTTATTCCAGAAAAAATGGGACGGAAACGGAAAATAATTTGACTTTGTTACATTCTAAACTGCATTTTAAACTTAAAAACCTTGTTTATGCAATTTTATCTTAATTGGCAAATAACACAACTTTATTAGTAGGCCAAAATAAAATTAAAATTAAAAATGCATACAAGACTGTGCACGGGCCAAATAAGTGGTAGGACGGCGTTCAGATTTGAAAATAAGTACTTGGACACTGCCAATGACCATCTAGTCACACTTTAAGCCCTGGTAGGCCCTCTTCAAGAAATAAAATTTATAAGAATTATTTTTATTTAAACTTCTTAGGCCTATGTATATATAGCCTAAGTAGCAATTTTTGATGTCTTTTATAATTAAATTTGGCCTACTAGTAAAGTTGTGTTGGTTTGCCGATTAAGGCAAGATTGCATAGGTCTAAACAAGGTTTTAAGTTTCAAATTCAGTTTAAGATGTACCAAAGTCAAATTATTTTCGGTTTCCGTTTTTTTAGCATTTTTCTGGGGTTTTTCTTTTGAATAAGTGACTTTCTTCCGGGTTTTTTCATTTCCCTTTTTTGCATCTATGAGCTGCACAATTAATCCTTGTACTTAACGATCACCATTGGATCTTAAGCCTGTTACTTTCTTTGAGATCCATTAATTTTTCACAATTCAATAATTCATTAAATGCATTTGTAGCGTGCCTCTTCAAAGAGCAATGGCACTCCCAAGTCCCAAGTCAGCATGGTCAAATAAAACTGTCTTAATTAAGGTGAGAGCGGATACTTGAGAAGAATGAGTTCTATAAATGGAGCAGAGCGTCTCACTGGGAGGCCATTCCAGGTCAAGGGTACTCACTACTCGGTGGCAGTGAAAGGATTTCAGGTTTGGGGGACTATGAAGCCCTAACTAAACCCAACTACAACAAGTTTCTTGAGGGCGCTCTTTTTACAAGCGCTGAAGGCGCAAAGCTGTGAGTGCTGAAGGCACGAAGCCCATACCGACTATGGGTTTGGGGGGAGTATCGTAAACCCCCCCCCCAGTATACTGTCATATGAGTACTAGAAAACCCTAGAGGCATGCATGTCCATAGGCGGAAATTTGGTCCAGAAGTGGGGAGGACAAATGAGTGGCCAGAGGTCTATCACCGAGGCTCGAAGAGCCGAGCAGGGGTAGGGGTTTTGGGAAGGAATGTGCAAGGTTGACTGCTTGAGCTAGTTGGCTCATTAACTGGGGTGGGGGTATTTCTTAGTGGAAATCTCTTGGGTACAGCCAGACTGTGACTGATCTAACAACCCTGCATTGTGGTCTGGTCATTTACATTGAGTATGGGGCGCCCCTTAGAGCTCAATGGGGCGCCAAAATCATGTCTGGCAAGCGGTTTGCAAGTAATGAGAACTAACTGGATTTAAAATCTTACAAATTTATATTGGATAAAATTAGCCGAAAAAGACAGTGTAAAAATTGTCGATTTTAGCCTTCATTTTGGCGCCCACTCCCCTCGGCGCCCGGGGACACTTGTCCCCCTCTACGCCACTGAATCAGAGTGATGATAGAAAGGTAAAGAGCATATATATATATATATATATATATATATATATATATCTATATAAATAAAAATGTAACTGCGTTTGTGTCGGCTTCAAGGATCTCCGAGCTTTCTTCATCGATTGCTTTCAAAACTTCACCAAAACGTTTTGTTCCAATACGGCCGGGTTTGCAGAATGCTTTTTGGGGTTTAGCGCAATCTTTTAAACAAAACAAAAAACGTTGCAAATTCTACCGTTTTCAACACATAGGCCTACGCCCGTCGATAAGCCTTGCCTTCCATTTCGGGCGCGTTTCAAATGGTGGTTCAAATGTGTGTTCCGTTTATGTAGCGCATTTCAACACATTCCATTGCGGCCTTTTTGCTGAAGCGTTTTAGGTAGACCTGAGAGTCGCCGCCGTTAAGTCGACTAAGTCGACTTGATATAGGTCAAGTCAAGTCAAGTCATATTTAATCCAAGTCGCCGCCAATTTTTTCTCTCCAAACCGCCGCCATATTATTCCTGCATAGTCGACTCGATCACTCAAAATTATTCTGAGGCCTACTTACTTATTTGATTTATAAGACGCCTGATGGCCGATGCCTATAAACAAGAAACTAGCGGAAATTCGGGTAATTTCCAATGTTTCATAGTTTCTTAAAGTGATGGACTGTGATATAGACGCGTTTGAAAGTTTGTAGTACATTGAATCGAGAACGAGTTTATCTGTTTTGGGTCTATTAACTGTAATTATGCAGAAAATAGTACCGCAGCGTAAGCCAGCGTCAGGGTCCTCGGACCTTAAGAATAAGAACGTTAGTTCGTCTGCGCTTAGTAGAAGTGAACGGGCCGCATTAGCTGAACTTCGTGTTATTACTGGCGTTGGTCGTAAAGGCAGCTGCAGCAGCCGTCCTCGTAGTGAGGTATGGAAATACTACGGATACTTGCATGTCGCAAAAGATGATGCCGGACCAAGTACTAGTACCGGCTCAGTATCGTATGAACCCTTAAACGACGAAAGGATCTACTGCAAGTGAGTGCTGTTAACTTGTTTTAGAAACCCACACTGTAGGCCCAATCTCCTTCATCAAGGCTTCATGTAACTTTTTGGGGAGTTTGGGAGGGTGTTGCCCCAATGATCCAATCAGACCCATCCCCACATTTTTTAGACTGTTCAATCTGATAGACGGTATTTTTAAATTGAATCTGAAGTGTATAAACTATGCGACAACATGTGATATTGATTATTATTGATGCTATAATTTTTTATGTTCAATTCTGACATTTGCAGTGATATCAATGAGAGTAAATATGGATTATGGAACCGATATGACATTGTGTTGAATTTTATGACAGAATAATTTAGCAGACAAAATCACAAAAAACACTGTTGTGAAGCATACTTTCAAGTGCTAAATATGAACAACTGTTTTGATCTGCTGACGAGTGTTGAGAAAATAAGGTCACAGCTTCAAAAAATAATGTTAGGTCTATATAGGCATGCAGTTCCCAGCTGCCAATGCACTTATTAAATGAAACTAGACAGAAGTCGTGACTCCAAGTCACGAAAGTTGGGAGTCAAGTCAAGTCACGAAGGTGGAGTCAAGTCACTTTCAAGTCATGTAGTTCTCCGAGTCAAGTCATAATTCCAAAGTGAAGTGACTCTCAGGTCTAGTTTTAGGGCACTATCCGTGTCGCTATCGGAAAGGAACGGTGTGAGGGAGGAAAGGAGGGGGAGGGAGCGGGACGGAGAGGGAGGGGAGAGATGGAGGATTGAGGGATGAGGGGAGGGGAGAGATGGAGGGATGAGGGGAGGGACAGGGGTGGATGGCAGGGAGAGGAAGAAAGGGAGGGGCGAGGGAGGAGAGGGCGGAGGGGAGAGGAGGGGAGGGGAGGAGGAGGGGAGGTGGAATGGAGGTAGGGAGGAGGGGTGGTTGGATGCTCTTTTCAGCCACAGCAACGCGTGGCCGGGTACGCTAGTAGCCTATATATATATAATATTCATTTAATGTGAAAAAAACAGGTTGACAAGACCGCAACTCAGTTAGGCCTACATGGAAGGGATGTGCTACGGGTTACACAGTCGCTTGTTACCGCAACCGGTAGCCTACAATTATGCAGTTCGAACAATTCACAATAACGGAGATTACAGAATACACAAATCTTAAATAGGCTACCTGCATGGTATACAAACTGGACAGCCTGCAATACACAGGCTATTATTACTGTAAGTCTGTAACAATTATTATTCTATACAATAATAATAACAATTAACGCGAGAATTTTAACATGACTGCAGCACGTGGTTTCTCTGGTCTCACCATCGGGGCAAGATGGACCCCTAAAAGCACCTAAAATTTAAAAATATAGTCTAATGCAACTTCTGCGTTGTTCTCACTATTTTAATTTAGGCCTAGGCTATTATATGCATGAAAATATTAGGCCTATTCTGCATGTGCTCAGAACATGCTATGATGAAAGCCTAATGAGAGGGGCATGATTTATTAGACTGGTATAAAAATTATATATAGGCCTATATTTAATTCATCAAAAAGTGCAGGATGACACACCGCGCAGCCTGGTAGGGTGAGTGATGGGTAAGTGGGACACTTAAGGGAATGACGTGCAGTCGAGGAGTCCATATATTGAAACAGACCAAACTAAATGCATACACAGACAGTTTAGACTGTGTCTGATTCCAGGAGCTGCTAAAGTGGGACAAAATAGCTATTAAAGTGGTCCATAACTTGGTGTTGCTTAGGAAGGTACGACAATTTATATTTGTCTTCGAAAAACGGTAAAGTGGTCCACTATTGCTACTAAAGTGGTCCAACACTGATAGGCTCTATTAGCATCAAAATTTATAGGTCTATAAGCCTAGTTAACATACAAAAAAGGTAGTCAATGATAACTTAAGACTAGAAGGTAAGTTGTTGCGCACAGAGAACACAAAAAAATCAGAAAACAGCGACTGCATTGTATCCAAGACTGTGCGAGTTTCTTTTCGGCTTTACTGTTCTCGACAACACTACACTCGTAGCAAGTGGAGGGCTCATTTGTAGGCCTATAGTTCGTCCCAGCTTTCTTTTTTGCTTTCTTAATTGTTTTTCGGCTTAGCTGTCACTTCATTTTCTTTCTTCTGTCTCTTTACTTTGCTTCCATTAGAAGTAGGTCCATTCAAGTTCTCTCCCCCTTGTTTTTCTTAGGCTTATGTCGAGTGACCTTCTCTTTCAGAAACTCGCCATGTTCCTTGCTGGTCATATGTGAGTAGGCGATTTAATCACTAGTCTAGTGCTTGTTGTTCTTTTCCGAACTGGGAAACAATTAACGTAATCGTAATCTAGGATTTATATAGGCTTATATTCAACAGACCTATCAACACGGGCCCGTACGTATGCTTAGTTCAGCTGCAATAGGTTGTCCCACTTTAGCAGCAGATCGCTGTCCCACTTTGACAACACAGCTGTCACTAAAGTGGGACACCTATACACCAGCAGGTTTTGTAAATGCATGTTGAGATTTGGTGATAAAAACCGTTTCTGGTAGATCATTTCGTCAGTATATTTCAACATAAATTGCATTCAATAGAATTATTTATCGTTAGTGTCGACAAGGCCCTTAGCAAATTAATGTTATCAAAATTATGTAAACCGCAAATTCACTAACTTTCGAAAATCGAATGTTACACGCACAACCAAAGACAAGCATCTCAACACAGGCCCTCAAGATATCCGATGTGACCAATCACAGGTGATCTCTGCTTGTCAACCAAAGGCATTTAAATACCTCCAATAAAACGTGTGTACGCACTTATTAATGACGTCGGGTATATTGCCATAGACTATGTATTTTGCTCGACCACGCACGTTCAACGCCGCTGCTCTCTCCGCTCAGCTGCGCAAGCGGAACTTATTGTTCCACGCTCTCGGACTGCAATGAGGCAGCGCCGTGCTTTCTCCGTGGCTGGCCCTGCGACCTGGAATGAGCTCCCTGTTATCCTTCGTCAAATACCTATTAGCCCTTCTACTTCTACTTCATTTCTTTCTCTTCTCAAAACTGTCTTATTCGACCGGGGTTAGACTGGGAGCGCTCCTGAGTAGTAACCTTGAAGGAGCGCTATATCAAATTCTCAGTAAATAAATAAATAAATAAATAATAAGCATGTAAGCCTCACTAGCTTAGCTGTCCCACTATAGTGACCTGTCCCACTTACCTATCACCCACCCTACATAGTGACATTAAGTAAAACAAAAAGGAAAATTAAAGCGTCTTCTTAAATAGATCATTGTTAATAATATTTGTTAATTTAATGATTGTTAACGCTCTTGTAGAGAACTCTGGAAATAAAATTCTTATTGTCTTTTTGCGGGAGACGGAAATTAATAATCTTGCCCAGTGTGAGGTCGTTGAGCCCAACGCAATTTTATATTGTTATATTGTTATATTGTTATATTGTTATTTATTTATTATAGCGATTGTCTTAACTCATTCCAGCCGGAATTGTTTTGATACCTATGCTGTTAATGGGGTCACGGGTAACCCCATCCGGCGGGAAAGAGTTAAGTAACGCGCCTAGACATTATCATTCTCACAATGCTCTCGTTGAGGTTTCTCGCTTCAACCGCTTGTTTATCGAAGACTAAATTGTGATGACGTCATCCTGCACTGCTGAAAACTTTCGTCGCTAAAGTGTTACGAGGCACAAACAATGTAGCAACACTATTGCAGTCGATTTCGGTGAGTGAACAGCGAATTTGGTCTGTAGGGCCTATAGGCTAAATTATCTCGAGATGGATAAGAACAGAAATTAATGGCATTTTATCTGCCACGCGTGAATCTACAGCAATAGACAGCAAAATACGACTAGAAAGACCGAAACAGATCTCCATAGGCGTATGCCTATACGAAGACCTACAGGCACAGGTTTCAAGCTGTAAGTCTACGGATAGGATCGATGGCAGCGGTCCCGCAGCAAAAAAGACAGAGCATCGTTTTGGCGTTGACGGATCACTCGGATAGTGAAGGACATCTCCAAATCGACGCAACTGATTCGAATGACGACTTATCGACAGGTGGTGATGTCGAAAACGACTCCTCGCGTTTTCCAAACGCAATCGACACCGCTACGCAAGGCAGTGTACGTGGAACGAACGACGGCAATGGAGGACGTACAGCAGCAGCAGCAGCAGCAGCGGCAGCAGCAGCAGCAGAAGCAGAAGCGGCAGAAGGCGTCGGAGGCACTATCGTTCAGATTCAGAAGGAGCAGCGCGTTTCCATCACAAAGAGACTCGAGAGGCAGAAGAGGACAGCGAAAGCCATCGAGGACAGAATCAGGCAGACGCTACAAGACAGACAAAAGACGATCGACTCAATTTACGATGAACATAAAGACCTTCAAAAGAATTTACACAAATTAGAAGTCATTGCAAGAGATAAAGGCAAGTATGCAGACCTAAGTAAGTAAGTAGGGGTACTATTAGGTGGTATCAACTAAGTATCACTCTGTTATCAACTGAGATGACTCATCACTTCTTCAAGCAGAGGAATCTCTTACTCTTTACGTTCATCAACTCAGTGGCTTCATGTACACCCCAAAAACATTAGCCATTTTCAACGCAGATAGGCCTCACTCCTCTCGTTCAATATAAAGAACCGGTATTAACTCATGGTAGAAAGGTAAATCAATTAGATGTCAGATGTGGATACAGGCACGGGAAACGGATATTACCACCTGGACATTATCCCCCGGACATTACCCCCCCGGACAAAAGCCCCCGGACATTATCCCCTCGGGGTATACAGGACATTATTCGCCCCGGTCTTTGATATCATCACCTAAAAATGATGCAAAAAATGTAAGAATAGGCCTATGTTAAGATTAATATCCATTCATTTAGACATTTAAAAATAGTTCAAGCAATAGTTGAAAATTGTTACTTGTTAAAATATGCTAAGGCTTAGGCCTATATTTTTATATTATGCGCTCAGGGTTTCACCATGAAAGCAAGGACCAAGAATAATTATTTCCACATTTTCCAGAGTCGATGCGAGCGCTAACAGATTTTCCCGTATGCGTATCGAGGCGTGGTTACTCCATTGACTGTGGCTGAAGCTGGCGCCAGGGCTGTGCTCAAGGTCATACGCGGGTATACGGCGTATAGCCTACTCACCTCCGGGAAAAAACGGCATCGTATACTCACCTCCCGAATACTAGGGTATAGGCCTACGCGGGTAAAAACCAGGGTACACGGGTATACGCTAAATTCGGGCCAATTCGGAGCAAATGACTAAAAAAGGTCATCAGGTTTTTTCAGGCGAAAAATTGGCGACTTTTACGAAACAAATTTTGAGCGGGAAAATTTGAGCGGGAAAATTTGACCGGCGGTAGCGTGTAGGCCTACTCACCTCAAAAGTTCTGAGTACAGCCCTGGCTGGCGCTAGTCGTGGGACCAGTCGTTTCCGGAGGATCTTCGCTCATTTTTGACGAAGAGGACAATTTCGATTGATATGATCAAGGGCTTGACATTCATATAAATGTCGAGGTGCCCGGTGGGTACTTCCGGTCCAACGAGCATCGGGTCTTGGTCTTGACCAATTGTCGCTCGTCCTCGATCCGTTGCTCCATTCCAAACGAACTCTTCATCGCACGCGAATGATATCCAGATTATTTCAGAAGACGCTACAAGTTTCGGTCATTTCAACCTGACGCAAATTTAGCTGCTCTTGAATATGTCGCAAGAGCGGCAAGACGGCAGCCGTCGGTTGTCGGCTCTGTTTCTTTCACAGTAGGCCTAATTCTCATCTGTCCATAACGTTGTTCGTTAGGTCCATCGTAAATCGTAATCCACCCCTGCTTTCCGATACCCGTCCAATCTCGTGGCTACCTGCTTCATCCAATGATCGAGCGGGACTCGTGTTCTCGTAGTTTCATAGTGAGTCTTCGGTCGGATAAGGCGTCGATGAATGCGCACGTATAGCGACATCGTCGTGTCTCTGTGCATTGCAGTAGCTACAGGGTATACGCGAGAGTCATTAGTCGACGAATGTCCTGCACTAGCGAGTTCAGTTCTTCTCCATCTCTTTGTTTTCTCGTACTCACTGTTGGGTTTGGTACAAGACAGCTTGGTCAGCAATACCACAGCTGAGTCGTAGGCGTTGCACCAGGTTGGACCAAGTGACGACATTCTCAGCGACCAACGCCCACAACTGGCTCGCTGGTTCGACCAGAGCGCACATAGGCGTCCTACATTTGAAGTGTCAATGACAGAGATCTGTGATGAATCCTTTTGTGAAAAGACAGCATTTCTATGACTTTAATGTAAAAGATTATTAAATTGCAGTTGCTTAATCGCATTACAGCTGTGGATGTTGCTATACGAAAAGCAGAAGAAGAGCAAGCCGCAAAATCGTTGGAAAGAAGAAAATTGGATAAGAAGATTAAGGAGACGATCGATGGAAGACAGGAAATGATTCAGCAGTTGGTTGCCGAACAAAAGCAGATTAATGAAAACATTCATGAACTCGAAGAGTTCATCACTGCAGTCAGCAGCGACACATCAAGTACGATGTAGGCTACATCAGTCACTTCTAGTGCAACCATTCTCGATGATAATGGATCCGTGAATTGCAGATTTTAAGTTGGCATGTAGCCTACGATTGTAGGACATTATGCCCCTTGTACATTATCCCCCCTGAACTATCCCCTGGACAAAAGCCCCCGGACAAAGGTCCCCGATTTTGTGTAGGACATAGGGCTACTCCCCTGGACAAAATCCCCTCTGTGCAAGTAGTTGGTTTCTTCATTTAATTGATAAAGATTAATCGCTCTGGTTTTGTCCGCTGTGTAAACTTGTTAATGCCGTCACCGATAACACTTAGGCCTATAATACTGCCATTCAGATGCAAACTAAAGACTTGCTAGGCTATGCTAGCTAGCTTCATTTAGTTAAATTCATTTCTAACACAAGGAGTTGTTGTCAGTTAGGTCCACAATTGAGACTTTTTAAGGCTGCTTGCGACTTAAGTTGGATACTTGCAAATGGTCGTAACATCCAAAAATATATATATATCCCATTAACTACATCTGTCAGGAACATTGGACAACTAGTGTAATAAATTATTAATATATTCGTATGGGTAGACCTATATTTTGACCCATAATTTTAATATATAATGCTAATATGTAGGCCTACCTGAACATATTATTCTTATGAATTTTTAAAGTATAATTTGTATGTATAATATACAAATATAAAAATATAAGCTATGAAATATTATAATAATATTCAAATGTAATGTCTAAAATCTAAATGTATAGATAATCACCTTAACACAGGCCTAGTCTTATATTTTTTGCATATTTTTAAGTGATGATGTCATAGATCAGGGAGATAATGTCATACCCTGGGGTGGATAATGTCCGGGAGCTTTTGTCCTGGGGGTTAATGTCCGGTGTGGTGGGGGGGGGGGGGTAATGTCCAGAGGGATAGTGTCTTGAATTTCCACATTGCAATGGCAGCATTTTAAGGTGTCATTTTTTTTATCAAAATAGCTGTACTTTTTCAGAGCCTCATCAGAAACTTTTTGAATTTCCACATTGCAATGGCAGCATTTTAAGCCTTTAAGGTGTCATGTTAACAAAATAGCTCTGCACTTTTCAGTGCTTTTATGAGTGACCTAAGACTTGAATAAATATATGCTTAATATAGTTTTAAAAATATTTTTGTGGGAGTTTCCACACTGCAATGGTACCTTTTGAAGATGCCATTTTAGGATAATAACCCCATTATTTCAGTACTGATAAAAATTGTTTTAGAATTTCGATATAATATTATATTATATAATTATATATTATATGATTATAATTACAATAAAAATATCTTCATGTAACAGTTCATCTGCTCAGTTCTGCTGTTGCTGGGTTATTCTAATGAATAACTGCAAACGTGAATATAATAGTATATAAGATGACTTTTCAGCACTATAATCAGCTTATCCCTGTTTCCCAAAATGGTCCTGAATTGCTGACCAAGATGCACTTTCTAAAATCATATTTAATGGTACACAAATCAACCAAGAACTAATAAAGTACCAGTACCAAAATCGTGAAGCCACAGTCATGTAGTAATGATGCTGTTTTACTAGGTGTTCAAATAATAGGACCAAAAACATTTTGAAATTTGACAGCTTAAAATTCGAAGGATGGCACTGGAGAGAAGCCATTTAGTTGTACTGCTTTCAAGCTGTTCCCATTTATGCTGAACTTTGACAATTTTTGTATTAGGCTCTGTGTGTGTGTGCGTGTGCGTGTGTGTGTGTAAAGCATCCTAGAAGTAGCTTGCTACCGACGATGCTATAAAAATCGTCTTAATTACAATTACAATTACAAAATAGTATTTGTACAAATATTAACAGTAAGTTTTATACTTATTTTATCAGGATTGTGTCATATATTAAAATATTAAATAATTACTATAACCACAAAATAGTAAATAATATTATGGTATATTATTGTAACAGTTTATGTAATGTGATGATGTAAACAGCAACTAAAAACTAATAATAATATGATATTATTATCATATTGTCAAATTTTTGACAAAAAGAAAAATTATTATTATTGTTGTTATTATTATTATTATTATAATTATTATCATTATTATAGGCCTAATTCAACGTAGGCCTAATGATCAAAGTTTAGCAAGTCCTGGCTTGGACGTAGGTTCTTGCGTTTTAGCCTACATCTTCACCGAGCCGGCGCCGCTAACATTCAATGTTTGTGCTTACGACATTGGATTAAATTTGTGTTGCAACAATGTTTGTGCTAGTTGAAATAATAAGTTCATCTGACATCAAAATGTTAATACATGAATGGGTTATGCTGTTTCCAGTAGAGAAAGACTTTGCCGAGGTGCAGCCTCTTGCAAAAATTTGCCATCATATGCGACGACAAGCAGACCATGATCAGAGTCTGGAATGGGGCAGAAAAGAACCAGGCTGGAGTCACAACGTGGAGAAGCAGTTTGATGCGTGCTCGCATGCACGTTTTAACATGCAGATTGGTCGCCATCACGACGATCCAAAGGATGGAAGAGACCGTAAGACAACGACGATGAAACGCATTCTTCCAATGACAATCATGAGACTGCTGTAGTAAGAGCTGTCTAATTCCTGCAGGCGTTGTGTGAAATACTGTCGCAATCCCTTCCTTCAATGTCGTGTCTTCCCAATATTTTCTCTCGACGTTCATGGATATAAATAATTTGCATGTTCCTCTAAGCTAATAATTTTCTCCAGTCTTTTTCATTTGCATGTAAGCTTATGCTTAAATATTATGCTTAGTAGGCTATGTTTGCAATTTATTTTATAAAAAAGGCCGTAAATATCTCAACACAGTTTGAGGAATAATAATACCCTATCGACTATTAAATAAGATAAGAACAAGTAAGAATATCCTTTTATTATAAATTGCTACCCACATTTTGGTGCACAGGCATGGTCCTAAATTAACAGTAAGCTTAGAGGAATTTTAGTAGAAAAACATTAGTAGAAAAAACATTACTTACTCAGCAACTTTTCAGAAACTACAGAGACTTGGTTAAGTACACCCTTCTGGCAAAAATGCCAAAGATGCCCATAAATCCGTTCTGTGCTCGAGCCGCCATCTTGGAAAATGGCGGCCTAGCAGCTTCCGAACCACTACATTTATTTTTTTAAATAAAAAGGGAAAAAATAATCCTTATTAAACGGCAAAGAAGTTTTGTATATAACATCTTTTTTCTAGGATTAAAATAAAAATGTTATGCATAATAAAGTAGCAATTGTTATGTATTTCAAGTTTTGTGGCTGAAAGAAAAAATGCTGTGCTGTGAATAATGATTTAAGTCGTTTTGTTGCCCAAACTGACATCAGGCACAATAAAAATCAAAGTTGAATGCGTAATTCATTCATATAGTCTATGGATTTATATGGCGCTCCCTTCAGAAACCTACTCAGGAGCACTCCCAAGCTAGCCATCTTGGAAAATGGCGGAAGAACAAATGTTGTATTGCAGATGATGATTTATGTCGGTGATATAGTCCTCAGAGTCACCTATATAGTGACATCTGAGCTTGTGAGTCAAAACAGGCAGTTACTTTTGCAATCCTTCACATATCGCTGATTATGGAGATCTAGACTGAGCACACTTGCAACTCTTGGTGATTCTAGCTTACAATTGCATGAATATGGCTCTTAAAGCTCTGCTGGAACTGCTTCTTTGCTAGTAGGGACAAGCTTAAGTGATCCCCTGTCATGGGCAAAGTTAGTGGAAGCTAATGCAGTTGTTCAAACGGGAACGGCCATTAACCCCCCCCCCCGGCCAACCCCAACCCGACTAAACCCCAGGCTAACGAGTGTAGGACATTATCCCCGGGGACAGTTTAATTTTACCATAATTATTGCAGTACTGTATGGGCTGGGGGCTACGCATCTACGTACTATTGCAACTCGCTATTCGTTGGCCTTCCAAAAGTTTGTCTCTCCCCTCTTCAGTCTGTTCTAAACTCTGCGGCCAGACTAATAGCCCGACTTCCTCGCTATTCACACATCTCTGCTTTTATGTTTGACTTTGACCATCTTCATTGGCTTCCCCTTACTGCTCGGATACAACTCAATGTTCTGACATTAATTTGCCGGTCCTATATACTGGCCGAGCTCCCAAGTACCTTTGTGACCTCATTCATCTGTCGACCTCGGCCACTTCTCTTCGCCCGCTACGCTCCTTTGATCGGCATAATCTCTTCGTCCCGTAAGCTAGGACTGCCTTGGCTAAAATGCGTGCCTTTGCTCTCATTGGCCCGGCATTGTGGAACCAGCTTCCTCCTTCAACGCGTTCCTCCATATTAACTGGTGGGCCAAATGCCTCTTTTCGGTGTCTCAAGACTATTTTTTTCTCTCTTGGTCTAACGTACTGGGAGCGCCTCTGATTGGTGTGCACTGTGAGAGGCACTTTATAAATTTATAAATGCAATACAGTACAATACAATCTAAGTTGGAAAAATTGATAGTCTTACAAAAACGAGCATTAAGGGCATCAATGGTGTTGATGCACCACCAATCTTCTGTCTCATTTAAACATAATGGATTACTAAAGCTTCCTGATATCTATCGTATGCAATTAGTTGTTTTCATGGCATTTTTAACATGCAGTTGTACACAAAATGTGCAGTTGTAGAAGCACCTCTGCACAGTTAAAACTAGCAAAAAGGTCATTGTCCTCCGATTGGAGGTAATTTACCATGGATGATGGGAAAGGAAAGAAGGAGTTGTCACTTGTGTAGTTCTAAAATAAAACATACATGTATGTATGTATGTATGTATGTATGTATGTATGTACATAGGCGCCGAGTTGACCCGAAGAGTGGGGGTGCCTAAAAGAATGTGAAAATATGCACGCGTGAGCGAGCTGAAAAAATTTTTGACCCTTTTTTATAGGAGACTTATCGAAATCACCACTGTTCATATAGGCGGAGACTTGGTCTTGGTTTGAAGGGACGAACTCGCACCCAAAGTATGATCACCGAGAAGCACAGCGCCGAGCAGGGAAGGGGTTTGGGAACGGGATGTGCTCCTCCCCATTTTCGATTTTTTTTTTATTGTCACACTGCGATGGTAGAACCTTAGGCTATCATTTTGACGTCATGACATCCTTGTCAAAACTTCCTGTTATCTCATTGCATAAAGACATGATTTAAAACTTCAATAAAATAATGTTCTTCCCACTTTAAATGTTTTTGATCATCCTTTGTGTTTGATGTAGCCTATTTCTCTTGGAATCCACACAGAAGAAAGGCACAATCTTCGTTTACATGGGCGTCTTGCACAGTGGCGTGACTGGGTAAGACAAAGTCTAGGGGCCCCCGAGTGTAGAGGCCCCAGAGGGGTCCCCGAGTTTGCCTAATTGTCATTACAACCTAGTTAGGAACTTACAGTTTACTGTAAGTTGTACTTGTAGCCTATCTTGTTCATGTACATCAGCATTTCAGTAAATTAATAAGTAGGCTAATAATACATTTCAATAGGTACCGTAGGGAGAGGGCCCCATCTTCATATTTTGTCTAGGGGCCCCCGAGTTCCTAGTTATGCCACTGGTCTTGCAGCACTCTCCCTCAATTAGGTCAACATACTCAAATTTTGCACAAGATATTAGACAATTGTCAATTAGCCACTGTTTAGTGAGCCAATATTAACACTGTGAAATAGTTTTTCAAATAGTATTTCAATTAGTTTTTAAATACAAAACAATATCCCGCTTTTATGATGCTGGGAGGTGACTCTCGAGCACTGAAGAACACTATTGAGCATGTATACAATATAGGCCTATAGAAACAATGTCATTCAAATCGTCGCCTTCGTCCGTAATAAAAAAAATGACGGAAGCGGATCGAATCCGCAGGATTTCGGGGTTTCCTCGTATTCGCTGATCGTCTTAGGACCAATGGAGTTCAGACTACCAGATGGGATAAAACTGGAGTAATTTTAAGGTAAACTAACTGAAATTTTAAAAAGTATACTAAAGATGGAATGATTTTTATAGATAAGCAATCCCAACAGAGAAAAATATCTTAAAAGCACATCTTGCCAGCTGATTTCAGGTGGTGCCCATGCATAGGAGGGCCTCGCATGTCCAATTTCTGGTGGTGCTGAAATCGGCAGAGTCGGCGCCCATGTGTATGTATGTATGTATGTATGTATGTATGTATGTATGTATGTATGTATGTATGTATGTATGTATGCATGTATGTATGTATGCATGTATGCATGTATTTATGTATGTAGCCATTGTAGTCTATATATTTATGTATGTAGCCTATGTATGTAAGCCAGTTATGTACCTGTCCGTTCTCCTCATTATAATGATTATAGGTCTACCACTCATATTCGTCGATGCATTATAGCATACACTGGGATGGGGCCGCCTGGCGTCGTTGGTTAGCGCCACGATCAATAAAAGGCTAATTATCATCCTGGAAACTGACAGGCTGCGCCGCAGTCAGACCGTGGTAGGCTATGTGATAAACAAATATGGCGTCAGCATCCCGTCGATGTGCAGTGATGGGTGCACGAAGCGTAACAATGAATGCAACGCAGCGATTTAGAGTCATTTCATTGACACGACTTCTTACTACATCATCGAAAACATTCAGTCAACGATGCAGCGTTGATTTAAAAAATAATTTCAAAACGATTGCGACCTTCGCAGTGACCTCCGTAACTGCTTACATTGCCTACGAAGCAGTCAACTCGCGCTTCACGGCGCTACGACCCACAGAAACAGTCCTCGCAAAGGTATAGCCTAATTAATTAGCTTTCGTTGTAGTCTTGAGCTTTGAACGAGGTCTTTGGCTACCAGAATCGAATAATTGCTGAGAAACGGAGAAATGGCCTTTAGCCTACCGCGGTAAACATTGCGGCACAACAGATTTCCCTTTCCGTAAAATTGTCTTCTCCCGTGTAGACCCTATATTTTTTTATTATCTCTGAATTTCATCAGCATGTACTGAAATTATTTCTTTTAAACTTTCATTCATCCTCATTAGTTACGGCATATAAGAGTGACCACTGACCAGACTTCAATCCATGTCAAATCAACCAGTAAAATGGCAATGGCCGTTTAGATTTTTCTGAATTTTTTAAAAATTGTATTTAATATAAGGAACAGCAATGAAAATGTGAGCAGAAAATATCTCAAAATGTAACCGAGATATTAATTTTTGAAGTTAAAGATTAATTACTTGACCTTTGATGGCAAGCTGCCTGATTGGCTGACCTTTGACCTTGACCTTGGGGTCACTGAGTGCAAAATGATATGGTGCCCATCCTTTGCTACTAATATTACTTAAATACTTAGTTATCTTTTCGAATGGATTATTTCAGTGTTTTATATTGTTGTATTGTTGCTTCTTATTGAAAGGAGAGTGGTGAATCTGCTGTTGATCGGACACAATTGCACAGAGAAGTCAGATTTCTGAATTTTGCATCAATAGAGTTTGATGGAAATGTCTATATGACACCTCTGGATTTTCTTGAATCAATCACCGAAGAAAATCCACGTTGTATGTATTTTCTTTTTTGTTTTTGTGCCACTGCAATAGCTTATTTTTTGGCTTGTAGCCAGGTGAATTAAAGATGAAAAAAAATACTGTGGTTGAATTGTTCAAACTATATTTATCTGAATTTTTAAAAACATTCAAAACTTAGGAGAAAAGTCAATGAGAGAACTAATATATCTGTGCAAAGTCATATTCAGCTCAGGAGTATGGCCAGAGGCTTTCTAACAAACCATTATGATTCGATAATACTAAATGCAACGGCTTGCGAAGACCACAGAACTATTAGTCTACTCACACATGGATGCAAAATTGTCCTAATTATGAGTCCTCACAAAGAAAATGCAGTCTATAGCGGAAACAAATACTGTCTAGGAGAGGACCAATTATGGTTTCAGAAAGGGAGGGGCACAGGAGATGCAATTTAAGCATTGAGGATTCTGGTGGAAATAAGCTTACAGCACGGACAGAACATTTACGTTTGCTTTGCGAATTACGTAAAGGTTTTGGATAGAGTGGATTGGATTAAATTGATGCATGCCTTGAGAGGAATAGAGGGTGGACTGGAAGGACAGAAGACTCGTAGAAAACGTGGTTGTAGGACATTATTCCCCCTGGACATTATTCCTTGGACAAAGCCCCTGGAGAAAATCCCTGATTTTGTGTAGGAATTATGCTTCCTTTGTGCAATTAGTTTATTTCTTCATTTTGCTGATAAAGCTTAATTTTTCTGGTTTTTGCTACTGCCATTGAGATGTAAACTAACTTGTTAGTGTAATTCAGTTATTCTTTTCTAATGCTTGGCCTTGTTAGTATCATTTAGTTCTACATTTAAGACTTATTAATATTGTTTATAAACGTCGTTGACATTTAAAATATCGACAAAACAAAAAGGGTATCAGTTCAATTGGGACACTGTGTGTGTGTGTGTGTGTGTGTGTATATATATATATATATATATATATATATATATATATATATATATATATATATATATATATATATATATATATATATACACACACACACTGCTTCAAATACTTATATATATACACACACACGAGTATATATAATTGTTATGTTAATATCTTATGTAAATTATAAGTGCTTCATTTTTAGGAATTAAATTAATTTTATTTTTTAGTAATATCTGAGGCCGCCATTAGAGTTCATTTTAATGCAAGCTGTGAAATCTTAAAAGTCTAGCATTAGCAACGAATTTGAAAAATTGACTCGGTTGGGATCGCTTCTGAAAGGACTTTGATCTGACCGGGCGGAAAGCCAGTGTAAGCCTCTTGGTACTTTCTGTGTCCCCAGAGCGCTGCAGCACTTGCCAATGAGCATCCATATCCCTTGGTTTCTGTGGGTGGCCTGACAGTGGCAGATTCTAATGCAAGGCACCTAAGTGATGACAGATAATTAATTATACAGAAATTTAATTTAATATTTTATAAATTTAATTAAAGATTCATCGAGTGGGTGTTGACAGCTAATTAATTATATTTGATACTCTAGTTAACATATGATAACAGGTGTTGCTGCTGTTGCAGGAGAATTAAATCCAATGCGTACAGATTATAATTAAATCTGATATCTATAAACTGATGGACTTTTGACCTTGTTGTCATTGAGTATATATGGCTGTTAAACCGGCCATTTGTCTTATTTGGTAAATGGTATTTTTTTTGTCGTGCTGTTAGCGCGAACTCGCAGGAGACATCTTCGCCAGAGTGAACTGGAAAAGTATTTGAAGAACACTCCTTCGAAAAGAAAAGGATCACCACAGTTCTTCAGAGGCTTAGTTGACCAAGGTACACGAAACTAAAGTTCTAAGTGTTTCTTATATTATTAGCCTTCTCGTCGTTAGTATACGATGGGAGCAGTTAAAGTCCTTTCCTGGTTCAGTATCAGTACAATGCCTGCAGGAGCTGTGTCACTGGATGGTGGAGGCAACGGGCGACCCCGTGAGATGACATCTGTTCCAGCGATTGCGGCAGCGGTGCCAGGGGCAGTGGCAGCAGCTGCAGCAGCAGCGGCGGCATCAGCAGCAGCAACAATGTCAACTACAGCTTCAGCAACAATAGCGATGACAACAACAATGAAAACAACAATAGAAGTAACAGCAGCAACAACAGAAGCAACAACAACAATGAAAACAACAATAGAAGTAGCAGCAGAAACAACAGAAGCAACAACAACAATGAAAACAACAATAGAAGTAGCAGCAGCAACAACAGAAGCAACAACATCAACACAACCAGTTCATGCATGTCGTCAGAAACTCCAGAGAGGTGACACGAGGTAAACTTTGCCTTGTGTGTGCTCACTCAGTGAAGTTGGGTTTACTCCCATTCCCTGTTTTGTTTCATACAGAATGACTCTTACTGTTTTAAGATAGGGACTACATACAGTCTGCTGCTGCTGTGCTGCTGCTGCTAAGCTAGGCTGGTACTGTGAGGGTTCTGTGGTTGATTAGTATGGTGGTGGTCATCTGGTGTTCTAGGACCTGATTTGAGGCCATGGTGTAACTATTAAAGTCTGTCAAGTGTTAACACAGGCTCTGCTGCCGTACCACTGTCTAATCCTATGCTCCGAGTCATCATTACTCAAACTCAGAATCACCGTGGTTAAGGTACACAGAGCATTATGGTATTTTGACTTACTACTTTAATTATAAGAATGGTAATTCCCAGGATTGTATTTCCAGGATTGTCAGAATGCTAAGAATTACATTACCTAGTAAATACACCGTGCATGAGATTTGGGATTCATATCTTGGACTGCAATGTAGCGAGGACAGCATTATGCTGAAATTGTACAGGGTGGGCCATAATAAAATACCTTCTACGGTTTATTGCCAGTTTCTTCGTCAAATGTATGAACTTTTAAATCAAATTGTACAGGTTTAAAGACAATTCAAATAAAAAAATAAAACATAATGAATTCATATAATATTATATATATATATATGTATAATTATACATATTTATATATATATAATTTATATATATATATATATATATATATATATATATATAATTATACATACACTGGCAAAATTTCACAAAAATATTTCAAAGAGAACAAGTTATATCACTTTTAGTTAGGCCACCCACTGTTTTTTTTACTATTCAAAAACATAATGCAACAAAAAGTAACAAAAACGCAATTTTATTAAGTCTGTCATTATCACATAATTTATAAGTAACTTGTTTCCTGTTTAAGCTGGCTTAAGGTCTGAAATTGTTATTATTTATATTGTTAAATTTGTTATTTGACAAATTTTGCTAGAAACACGCCTATTATTGCCTGACATTGAAAATGTTCATAATTTTCAGTTATGCTTGAATTTCATCGGCAGAATTATTTGATATTCAGATTTATGATTCCTTGCTGTAATTTTGCTTGATCTTAGGGATGATATCATACACAGAATACCTTTTCCTTCTTTGTGTTCTAACAAGTGAGTAGCTCTGAAATTTATTCTTATTTTAAAACGGTAATTAAGTACGGTGTGGACTGTGGACTTGTTAACATGCTCTTCTCCTTACTAGTCTACTTAACTTGAAATGTTGTTATGTCCCTAAAAACTATTAACGTAGCATGTCGTATGAGTTAATATACTGGAAGGATGGCTTTGAAGAATGGACTGATGGTTGATTTGATGAACGGAGGATTGGATGAGCGGATTAATTATGGTCGGATGGACAGACGGATCTGATGGATGGATGGACAGATAAATGGATTGAGAGTCGGATGGATGGACAGTGGTAAAGTAAGTAAGTATTCTTTAATATACCAGCTGCAAAAACGCACTCTGGTTTACAAGCACAACAACACGACACAAGAAAGCAAATACAAGACAAATTGGGCAGCCATCAACGACGCCCACTTATATAGCTCGGGCCTATTGATGGTAAAGTCACAATGACAGAGTCATTCTTAGGCAAAATTCCACTCGAGAAGTACAAGTCACAGCTGAATTGATGGATGGATGGTCAAATGGATGGACTGATGTTTGGATGGATGGATGGAAGTTGGATAAATGGACCAGTGGATGACAAATAGTTGGAATATATCGATTTAGTCAAACAATAGATTACTTGTAGAGCTGTTGATTAATCGCCGTTAACGCGAGCGATTAAATTTTGCGATTAATTTTTTTAACGCATTAATCGTTAGCGTTAATTAGATCTGATTAAAATTTAATGAAAGGTGGAAAAAATCGTTTTAGACACAACTTGTAACAAATAACAAGTAGCAAAAAATAGTCTTATCAGTGATTGTAGTGTTATTTGATTTGTGCTTCAGAACCAAGGTCCGGCTTTCGAATTGCGTTTAACATGTTTGACTTAGATGGCGATCAGAGAGTGGACAAGAAAGAATTTCTAGTTGTAAGGAATTTACCTTCATCTTACAGCGTCATGTTCATTGGATCTTACAGCATCATGTTCATTGGATCTTACAGCGTCATGTTTATTGGATCTTACAGCGTCATATTCATTGGATCTTACAGCGTCATGTTCATTGGATCTTACAGCGTCATGTTCATTGGATCTTACAGCGTCATGTTCATTGGATCTTACAGCGTCATGTTCATTGGATCTTACAGCGTCATGTTCATTGGATCTTACAGCGTCATGTTCATTGGATCTTACAGCGTCATGTTCATTGGATCTTACAGCGTCATGTTCATTGGATCTTACAGCGTCATGTTCATTGGATCTTACAGCGTCATGTTCATTGGATCTTACAGCGTCATGTTCATTGGATCTTACAGCGTCATGTTCATTGGATCTTACAGCGTCATGTTCATTGGATCTTACAGCGTCATGTTCATTGGATCTTACAGCGTCATGTTCATTGGATCTTACAGCGTCATGTTCATTGGATCTTACAGCGTCATGTTCATTGGATCTTACAGCGTCATGTTCATTGGATCTTACAGCGTCATGTTTATTGGATCTTACAGCGTCATGTTCATTGGATCTTACAGCGTCATGTTCATTGGCATTCTAAATCATTGTCTTTCTGCTCATGTTGACTTATAAGTCATCATCAATGTATTCTTTATTGACTTCTCTACCTTCTTTTTCAATGATGAGCCTGTCATCTTCATGATTATTTCTTGTGCCAGAGGTGCACAACCTTTTTTGGACAAGGGCCTGATTATAAAAATTTGAGGGCAGTGATCATGACATAATATTTTTTATGAATGTATCTAAGTATCTGGACAGTTGACAAAGTGCATTTTGAGTACCTTTCAAACTTCTAACAATTCCTGAGTTACCTCATATTTATATATAAAGTAAAAATGAGAAATTTTCATTTAGAAACCCCTATGAAAATAGCCATGTTCTTAATATCCTGCTTTGCATTTATCAAGCTCTTGCTCAAAGTTTAACTGTGTTTGCCCCTCCTGCAAAAACATCTACGGATGCTGGGCCACTTTCTTTCGTCATTTTTAATTGCTCCAAGGGACGCACACGATGAGTCGAGGTCCCATGCATTACAGTTTGTGCACCTCTGTCTTATGCCTCTGTATCTTTTGTGTCATCTGTTTACTTGTCTTCATTGTTTCTCTTATCATATTCTTTGATATTTATTTGTCATTTTGATTTGCTTCTACATTTACCATGTCATGTTCTGCCATGCCACTGCTGTCCAACCTTTTTGGGAACCATAAGCCGCAAGAGAAAATTTGTTGAAGTGGATGGCCACGGCAGTAAACTGAGCTGCATGCATTGTAGCTGTCCAAACCGGTGACTGTTACAATTTCAATAAAAATAAACATTCTAGTCGTCCAGCTACTCTATCCTTTACATCATTTTACATACCAAGTGTACAAAGTTAGTGATTCCTGACGGGCCGCTTGAAATTATGTTGCAGGCTGCAGGTTGGACAGCACTGTGCTATGCATTCATCGCAGTCATCAAAATCACAGTCACTGTTTTCTGATACATGCAGTTTGTATATTTATTGCGCTGTAAGTAAGAATTTATCTGCACTGATTTTTGCGGCAGTTGGAGCAACTGATGGCCAACAGCAGTTCATCTCGGAGAGGAGGAGGAGGAGGCGCTGGTCATGAGGTGCGTCGTCGTCGTCGTACGTTGTGCAATTAATTCTCATCACATGTTCAGTCACTTCATCATCTGATTCTCGATACTAAACCATTAAGATAACTCTGAGTTTTATAGTTTTCAAGTTGTTGTCAGATTGTTGCTACATCAAGCCAAATTTTGGGTTTCAGAATGGTGTACAGTGTGCACACTGTAATGTGATGTCATTTATGGTAGTTGGACCCATAGCCACTTATATCGTGCTGCATTCACCAGCTTTAAAAGTTAATTAGAAACATTTAAAGTTAATTAACAACATCTTGTGTTGAAATCATATGTATCCGTCTATGCATGGCCTATACATCGACTGTGTGTACAGAAGTAGGCTATATCGTTGAATAGGTCAAAGACAGATGTTGAAAGAGGAAGATTGATTCACATCTGTCACCATTAACCGATGAATATGGCTCTGCCAATTTCATTGAATAAGTCTGAGGCTGAACAAGGAGGATTAAGTGTATCCATGGTTCTTTTCTCTTATTGGTTCTTTACTTCATTGATTTCTCTATTTTGGATACTTTATTTGCAATGTAAATTTTTGTTTTATTTTAGTATTTTATTTTATGAATTTAATAGTGTGTAGACTTGTTGACTTGTTTTGAATATGTTTTAGAAATGTCTTTCATGTATTCTATTCGAATGCTTCAGTGTATAAAAAATTCCTTTGTATCATACAGTGAAAAACTTTGTTTTTAAGGTCCAAACAATTTCTGTGAAGAGAAAATAAAGGGAACCCATTTTCCAGTTTAATTTAAATTTTCTTATTATTTTTATTTTGACCTGGATGTCTGTTTTTTTCTTCTTCTGCATCTTGTTCTTTTGCTGACGAGTCAGACTTTTTGCTCAGTGGGCCGTATTTCTGATTTGGAATGAGGGTTTTTCTCTTGTTTATTGTGATTTTGGTTTCTCCTAAAAATTCTTTCCCCTTGTGCAGCTAGTTGATGTTTTTCCAAGTACCAGTCATGGAACCGCTCACTTGGACCACCATTCCAACATCTGGAGCCTCTTGAAGGAGTCTATTGATGCTGTAGGTTGTGGCTTGATGCTTATGCAAACTATGCATGTGCGTGTCGGTGTGTGTGCGTTTGCATGTATGGCTTCGATGTATGACATATTTTCTTAGACGTTTTTTAAGTTACAATATGTCTGTTGTGATATGCTTCTCTGCTGCCTTGTGTAGATGATTGATGATAATGATGAATGCTGCTGAACATTCATTATTATACATGAGTATGTACACTTGTATGTACGTGCGTAATAGGTATGTATACTTGAATGCATCTCGGTTTGTTTAGAGTATGAGATTTTCACGAACGACAAAAGTGTCACTTTGACCAAGTTAGCAGGAAGAGTGTAAACTGTAAATATTCACAGTAAGACTGTTTGTTCCCAAAAGGGTGGCCCTATGTAGGACAGTGCGGGCTGGTTTCGTGATGATGTAGGGAAACTGGGAACATGCAGGTCTCCACAGGCAGCTGAACACAGCGATTGTGTACCAACTGGCACAAATGTCTGTATATGTGTGGATGCAGAGATGACCGATGATGTTCCTTAACCACAAACATGATCTTGAATTTGTTCTCGTCTATCATATATTCTGAATACTGTGAGGAAATTTGTGTAAGTTGGCCACTAGAGCGATGCAGTTCTGAACTGATTGAGCTGACTGATTATCGCAGTAGATGAGGTCTATGGAGACAGAATCTGGTTGAAGCAGGACATAGTTGTAAAAAAGTTTTTTTTGGTTTTTTATTCTCTCCCAAAAAACGTCGTTTTTTTCGTTTTTTATTTTTCCCATAGTTTTTTATCGTTTTTTATTTTTTTCTTTATCTTTATTTATACGTTTACTTTCTATTATTATTTTCCTTAATTTTAATTTTTTCTGATATTTCTTATGTTTTCCGCCAACTCTCAAGGATCCAGCTAACTAAAGTCATTATTTCATCGTTTAACATCATCATTTAAGAAATAGCCTATGTGTAGTAGGTTCCTAATCAAGATTTTCATGGTTAAAATGCGGTTTTAGATGTAGCAAAGTCAAATTATTTTCCGTTTCCGTTTTTTATCGTTTTTTTGTCGTTTTTATTTATTTTTTTAAAAACGTCGTTTTTTACCGTTTTTTATTTTGTTTTCATCGTTTTTTACATCTATGAAGCAGGAGCATTGACAGAATCTCATTAACATAACCAGTGGCGTAGCCAGACCTCTTTTCAAGAGGAGGCACAAGAGGAGGCAAAATGTACCCATGGAGCAAACAAGAGGAGGCAAAATTTATCCATGGAGCAATAGACGAAAATCGTAGACTTTTTTTTCCTGACGACCTTTTTTTTAGGTATAAAAAACGGTATAACGGTTAAACCCTAGTTTACGTTGCTAAATTATTTTACATTGTTGCTTTAAAATGGAAGCTGCAGGGATTGATGAGAATGATTTCTTGCCTAAATGGAAGTTTGATTAAATAGAAGTTGGATGATGGAAATAATTGTTTCCGTAAGTATATAAAGTTGGATTGATGAAACTAGGTCTTTTCTTCAAGAGAAGCTTCGTTACTAATTATAACTAATAACCATAGGCGTTATTACTAATAACCTGTCGTTACCTGTGTATTTCTTCGCTGGCTTTTGGCTGGCAAAAGATAGCACAATCTGTCGAAGTTTCTTATTTGGCGGCCCCGCAGACATAATAATGACTATTGACGAATTGACGAATGAGTCGGAATGACGATAATACACAATAATTCGATTAGTACAATTTACTTGAAAAATACTGAAGTTAGGCGTTTGTTACCGGAAACGAAAACTGTGTCTGTGTGTCAGGAAATAGTATACGCCGTACGGTACAACATTCGCTTGAACAGTGCAGTAAGTAAGTAAATTGCATCATTTGCATGCAGATTTGTATGGCGATGGACAGTTCGGGCAAGAGGAGGCAAATACGGGAAAATCCAAGAGGAGGCAACTGCCTCCTCCTGCCTTCATGTGGCTACGCCTATGAACATAACATAACATTTTATTTGGCAAACCAACATCGAACAGGTCGTAATTACATCGTGTTTTAGGAGTTGTATCAGTGTGCACAGGAGACCCAAAAGGGGCCGAAGGTCCTGCTAGCCAGGGCCACCTTGAAGCGGTTCGTATCATATCGTATCTAATAATTTTTTAGAGTGCCTCTTGCAGCATGGAGTATTCAGAGCTGCTTTCAGCCCCAGTTTAAAAGAAACATCTTGACAGAAAGAGGTTTGCAAGGAAGAGCCAAGACACGAGCCTAGCCTGTAGAAGAGGTGAAATGCCATTTCATGTGGAGGGACCTATAGCCTGTCTTTGAAGGCCTAATTTTGTTGTCGTTTGAGATGTGAAGCACGGTTCTTCCAATGCATCTCATATAAATTTATTACATTTTCATTATTAATTATGCTACTTCAAAAACTGTAGCAATGTTTATTTGCAATTATGAATTTTAGTCAGTGTCTTGTAGATCCAATTTATCAAAAGCAATTTTGTGTAGTTCTATTTTGCACTAATAACAGAATTTTTCTTGCAATTTTTCAGTAGACACATTCTTACAACCAATAGCCAAGTGGTTCTGTGTGTGGTATACTGTAGAAACATAAGTCATTGCCATTTATGTGAGCACTCAAACTATTTAATATGCATCTTGAAGTAACTCCCCACATAGAAAATATCTGTATAGAGTGTTAATTGTATTAATATGTTGTTGTTGACAATGGATTGGAGTTGGAGTATGCATTACAGACTGTAATGCATACTTAGACTATGTTGAACATAGTCTAAGTTTCCTTAATACAACTATACACATGAAAAGATATACCGGTATACACTTGATGATTAGAATTACCGGTATCAAATCTTAAGATTGTAATAACACAGCTGCTTCTGTTGTGCCTAGTTGGCTTCTAATCTTGTTACATAAATGTATGTTATGTTTTTTAGTTGTATAGGCCAGCGGTTCTCAACCTTTTCTGACTCACGGACCCCTTTTAAAATTTGGGCCACGGTCACGGACCCCCAATAAAATTTTGCGCCTTTGGCGCATTATCGCGACTGTGCGACTCTATTATCCTATATATTATCTAGAGACTGAAACAAACCGACCCATCTAAAACAGATGAATTTGTCATTAATCAGCATATTTTTAGTTTCATGTCGCCATTGGAAAGAGGAAATATCGAAAAATTGACCAAAAATTTATCTGTTTGACTGTTTCTTCGTTTTTAACTAAGAAATAGATCTATATAATTTTCAGGACTTGCTCGCGGACCCCCAAGCACGTCGCCGCGGACCCCCAGGGGTCCGCGGACCCCTGGTTGAGAACCGCTGGTACAGGCCTACTGTGATTATAGAAAATTGCATATTTCGATTTTTGTATTAATGTACATGCTATATGTTCTGTTCTCATATAATGTTCCCGCAGTGCGTTGCAGGTGGTTCAATAAAGCACATACTTACTTACTTACAAATGAGCTAGGGTTGACCGTTTCGAAATGACCAGTTGTCAGAGGTGTCAGGTAAACTTGAAGCATTGTTGATTGGCAGGCCGTTCTCTGTAGCCACACATTGTTTACAAAAGGAAGACCTCTGCTGGACAAACCTTGGCTTAAGATCTATTACTCTTTCGCCCCCCCCCCTAACTGTCTGCCTTGTCAAACTGACCCTGGGAGCCTATAGATTGTTCTAATTAAGGGACCCCTGTGTACTTTGAAAGACAGTTGGTAAACAACTGTGGTCTGCCTTAGTGAATTCTGTATTTATAATCATCCAATTCTTGACCTCCTATGTCACTGTATTATGTCAATACAAATAAAAAAAATTCTCAAAATTATTAGAGTGGCGGCCATAAAAGAGTTGGGTGACCGAAAACACAACATTATTTTTTTAGGCCTGAATGAAAGTCCAAACAACAGGTGTCTCCTATGCTGATGCAATCTGGCGCCGTTTCCCTGGCAAATTCACACATCGTTTTTGGCTGACACGCACACAGACACGATAATTTTGGGTGTTTGTAGGAGTCTCTACCATGAATATCTTCTCATCGCCAAACCACGTCCTTTCAGTTTTTATCAACAGTTATGATTGTGCAATGTGCAGCTTTAGATGCTTGCATGCTTACAGCCAGTTTCTTTGCATCAGAGTTGGAAAGCTGTTGGACTTCACATCGACGAATAACTTAAACTTAGGATCATCTTTTCCAAAACGTTATACGGTGAATCTGGGACTGCCTATTTCACGCTGAATTTCTTGGTTAGATTTGCTTATAGGGTCTATCTGGGTCATTGTCATGACTGCAAATTTACTTGGATGCGATGTTAGCGGACGTGTGCACTGTGCACCGTGAGCACCGATTCACACGGTTTGCGAGTAGAAACGACTGTTTTATCGTTTTTCTGTAGCAGATAATTCAAGGTGTTTTTATTTCATCCTCTGTTAGGAAACTCGTTAATCATTTGAAATGAATTAAAACCCTTATCAGCTCATAAAATTAAGATCAAAACATGATCATCGTCTGTCAACAGTGCCATAATATTATATTGTGTCGCAAATGACAACAAAATATGGTAGCTAGGGTTGTCCCAAGCATATAATTAAGACATAAATTAGTACCAGCTCTACTTTTTCAAGGCTAATACTAGAGTGATATATCTTTAATACTGGCCTTCATCATTTCATCGAATTGGTCTAAGTGCAGAATTGCTCAGTTCTTTGATTTCCAGCAGACTAGACTACTACTACTACTACTAATAATAAGACGATTTATATAGCGCCATAGCTCAGCCGAGGCCGAAGGAAAGGGCGCTGTACACGGGATAACATGTTACTGTCAATAAATAAACGATTGTTTGAATAGGTAAGTTTTGAGACTGGATTTAAATGTCTCCAGAGATGGTGCCATCTTCACGTGGGCAGGAAGACTGTCCCATGCAGTTGGTCCCGACACAGAGAACGAGCTTTCACCAAACCTTGTGGTTGACCGTGGGACATGCAGCAGGCCCCTTGCCGACGATCTTAACCTATTGTCTGTGATTGGAATGCAGAAATCCGCGATGTATTCAGGCATGAGGTTGTGTAATGACTTGTATGTAATTAGGCAAAGCTTGTATTGAATACGCTGGGGGACACGCAGCCAGTGCAGGTTGTCACGCAGCAGGTCAGTCAAATGATCGGATGGTGTGCGACCGTATATAATGCGTGCAGCGGAGTTGAGCACCGACTGGATCCGCTCCAGCTGACAAGCCGGAAGACCCGCCAGTACACTGTTGCAATAGTCAACCCTGGAGACGATGAAGCTGTTGACTAATATGACGGCCGTTGAGATTGGGACGAATCTGCGGATGGTTTTGATTCGTCGCAGTTGGTAGAAACAACCTCGAATAAGTTGACTCAGCTGTCGAATTGAACTCCAAGGTTGACTTCTGAATCACCGATGTTGAACGCGCTGCCATCAAGTAGATGGCGGCGTCGGAAGGTAGTGCACCATATGAACTCCGTCTTGGAGGGATTGAGCTTTAGACGGTTGGATGCCATCCACTCCGAAATTTGTTCAATACACAGCAGCACTCTCTGTTTCAGTTCTGCTGTTTGTGATGGTTCGCAGAAAAAGTAAAGCTGTGTATCGTCCGCATAGCAGTGGTGAAGCAATCCATGTACTTCTATAATCCTCTCCAAGTCGGCCGTATACAGTACAAAGAGGAGAGGCCCGAGCACTGATCCTTGTGGAACACCGCAGGTGACCAGCCTGGGTTCCGTCTCCCCTCTTGCCAAATAGACTGATTGGGTGCGTCCTCTTATGTAGGATTCAAGCCAACTAAGCGCTCTGTCCTTTATCCCAATTGAACCAGACAGTCGCTGCATCAAGATGTCGTGGTCGACTGTGTCGAATGCAGCCGACATATCAAGTAGTGACAGCAGCGCCAGTTGGCCTGAGTCGATGGCATTGACTAGATCGGAGAAGACTTTTAGAAGCGCAGTCTCGGTGGAATGTAGGCAGACTGAAACCGAGGAAGAAGGTGTGATGCAGACAGGTACTCAATCAGCTGATGGTTGGCAATACGCTCAAGTACTTTTGAAATGAACGTTAGATTGGAGACCGGTCTGAAGTTGGCAGGTGACGATTCCTCGGCTCCAGCTTTCTTCAGGAGTGGCTTGACTATTGCGTGCTTCCATTTAGACGGGAAACGGCCGATGGCGAAAGAATTGTTGAACATCCGAGCGATGAATGGCGCTAGCAGCGGAGTCGCCTCCTTCATTAGCCACGTTGGAAGTATGTCAAGAGAGCACTGCTTCGATGGTGATGAAGAGATGACTTTGACTATGTCTTCTGTGGTAATCGGGAGGAACTCACACATGCCTGTAGTTGGGCGATTAGTGAAAGTCGCTTCACTTGCCTCAGATGTTGACACTCGGATATCCGCTATTTTCTTGCCCATGAAGTCGTGATAGGTAGCTGCAGAGAAAGATGCAGCACTCGCAGTGGATTTGCTCTCGCCAAGCAGCTGGTTCACTGACTGCCACACTTGACGCTGGTTTGTGCCCGCCGACGTGATTTTGGACGTCCAGTAATCAGAAGCTTTGTGATGGGACAATTTCCTAGCCGCTCGTAGGGCTCGGCGCCAGGTTTGCTTATCCTCTGCACCAGCAGTATTTTTCCTACTGTAACTCAGTTCGCATTGGTATCTCTTAGCGTAATCTGCATAAACAACAATTGGTTCAAAACTCTTTTGCCAAGACCATGTATCATAGACCCATACAATTTACTGCACTGAAGTGATTGCCTATTTAGCAAAGAACCATTTCAGAATCTACCTTGTTAAGACATTATGACAGTTTAACTAAGGCATTTATGTTTTCCATACTTACCCCTCGTGCAAATAGACATTACCAGTACACTTTGTCTGTTGCTTCTGCAAAGCTTGCACCTTAGCAGTCTTCGGCTCTTGAACTTTCTTCGTCATTGATCCAAGGTTTTAGAATTCGCTGCTCAAATCAGTTCATTTAAAAAATTCTTTGATGACATTGAGGTCTAAATTTAGGACTCATCTCTTTCAACTTGCTTGTTGTCCACCTGGCTTCTGGTTTCTCTGATCTGTCGGGTTTTTTTCAGCATGGCTTTTCCAATGGTTTATGAGAATTCATTGTGATTTCACTCTAAGTGACCATCAACTGATGATTATGATACGAGTTGGCTAAAGGATAAAAAATATTTCAATATAAAAGGTTTTATGTTTTTTAAGTTTAAAGGCTTTAAGAAGGCTTTAAGATGATCTTTAGAAAGCAAAAATGATGGCTTGAACTTTGATCAAGTTTTTGCGTGCAACCATGATAACTTTGTAAGTATATATGAAGCAGACTCTGTGTGACTTTTTAAAATACTTTTCCCAAATAGTTTTAGCTATAATTTTTTTTAGACATTTATTCATTTCAGTGAGTTTTTATTTTCTGTTCAGTTTCAGTCCTGGAATTACTTTTTGCTGTTATTCTAATTCTAGATGAAGATATCTCTGGATTCATGGTAATTCTTGGAAACTTGATGCTAGAAACTTTTCATTGTAGCCTATGATGTGTTTGTAAGGTTTGACTGTATTATTTCTATTTGATGTTAGCATGGACGAAATGGTGAACTGCCATTGAACGATACAACTTTGATTGTTCACTTCTTTGGCCGTAAGGGAAATGACGTCTTAAATTATGAAGATTTTCACAGGTAACGTTCTCTGTTGTGTGCTATGTTATATTTATGGGTTTCCCCAAAAAATAGTTGCTACAAAACTGCTAAAAGAAAACTTGCATATCTTCTCATATGTATGATCGTAATCAGAAAGGAGTGTGTGCTCCATTTTTGCTGTGTTGCATAAAAATTATGCATTTAATTATGCAGTATTTGGTGCTACTTTCCAGAAGTTATAATGCCACTACAGTCTCTAGGAAAGCTGGCATTAGGCCATCAGCATACAGCAAAGCCCCTTTGATCAAGGGAAGGTGGCTGTGTTTTTAGCAATTACAGATGCATTCTAAATATGTATTCTGTTGTACACTTATTTGCTGCACTGCAGCATCATTGATATCTCTTTTTTTAAAGAGGACAATTTGCAGTTAATTATCATTAGATATCATTCATTCATTCATTCATTCAAGTATTTATATAGCGCCTGTTCAAGGAAACTACTAAGAGCAATCCCCTATCAGTCGAGCGTAGGGACCGGCCAGACCAAGTACTTGACACAGGCCAACAAAGATCAAGTAGGTAAGTTGGAGCAAGACCTAGCTGGCATCGCCATATCAAGGAAGAGACTCTGTAATTGTAATTGTAATTGTAATTGAACATTTATATAGCGCCGCTCACAGATTCAGTAGCGCTCCCGACCCTAGTTAGCACTTCCCCTAACAAATAGTATGGTCTTCAGGCGTTTCCTAAACAGAGGAAGAGAGAGACTGAGAAGCTCAAGACGCAGCTTGTGCGGAAGACGGTTCCAGCAAGATGGGCCAACATAGGCAAAGCTTCTGGATTGGGCAGTAGCACCACGCATGCGAGGAACAACAAGGAGGCCATTAGCTGCTGAACGAAGAGCAGAGCGACCAGGGAGAGAGGATACTAGGTTACAGAAAGCACGGAGGTAGGAGGGAGCTACCCCAAGAAGAGAATTGCGCATAAGTGTCAAAATCTTAAACTCTATGCGTTGCGATACAGGAAGCCAATGAAGAGTATCCCGAATATAGACAGAAATGTGAGAGAATTTGGGAAGACCAGCGATTAGACGAGCAGCAGCATTTAGTATTGACTGAAGTTTCGAGAGGTTGAGTGAAGAAAGACCAGCATATGCGGAGTTGCCAAAGTCAACCCTAGAGCAGATCAGGGCGTGGACAAGCATCTTAATAGCTTGCAGAGAGAGTGAATGCCGGATGCTGCGCAGCTGGCGTAGGTGGTAAAGACATGTACGTGAGACACGGTTAACATGGTCTGAGAAAGAGAGAACTGGGTCCAGAGTGAAGCCCAAATCACGAACAGAGGAAGAGAAATGGATATCCGGGAACAAGTTGCAGAGGAGCTCCATGTCAATCTTAGCAAGCTGAGCTCTGCCGCCAAGCCAGATGTATTGAGTTTTATCAGAGTTCAGGCGAAGACGGTTAGAGGACATCCACTGGTCTAGTGCTGAGGTGGCATCGAGAATAGTGGCGACCAGTGAGACAGCTGTACTGGAAGGGCCATGAACAAATGCTTGCGTATCATCAGCGTATTGATGAGCCGAGGCACCCTTGAGAGAGAGTATAGCTGATAGATCTGCAGTGTAGAGAATGTAAAGAAGCGGCGCCAGGACCGAGCCTTGGGGCAAACCGTAAGGGACAGAAGACCAGGCAGAGCGTGTAGACCCAAAGATCACAGATAGGGAGCGGTCTGAGAGGAAAGAACTGAACCAAAGAAGGGCAGAGTCACGTATGTTGAAGGATTTAGAGAGACGCTCAAGAAGTATGGCGTGATCGACCGTGTCGAACGCTGCACTAACGTCAAACAAGGCAAGCAAGGTGACGTGGCTTTGGTCGGCTGCTGCAAAGACGTCAGCAAGTAAGCGGGTGATAAGGGATTCAGTGGATTGGTATTTCCTAAAGCCAGATTGGAGCAAGGGCATTAGTGAATTGGTTTCAAGATAGTCCACGAGCTGGAGCGAAATACACTTTTCCAAAAGTTTGGAAAGAAAGGAGAGATTAGAAATCGGGCGGTAGCTGGAAGGGGTGCTGGGGTCTAGACCCTGGCGCTTGAGAGAAGGGAAAACCACAGCTCTTTTGTGCTGGGTTGGAACAGAACCCTGGGCCAATGAAGAATTGCACAGTAACAGTAAAAAAGGCAGTAACTCGTCAATAAACTCTTTAACTATAAACGGCGGAAGAGTATCCAACTCGCAGGACTTCGACGTGGAGCTTTCGATGAGGCGTCTGAGAGCGTCAGGCTGGAGCGGCTGCCATTCGTTGAGAGTGGCAGATGAGGTTGAAGGAGGGAAGGACGGAGGTGGAGAGCCCTCCGTTGAGCTACGAGTCGCAGCGATCTTCGCAGTCATAAAGTTCAGGTAGTCGTCGGCCGTGAAGGTTGACTGAGAAGGAGAATGAGGAGCAGCAGAACGGCCAAGGATCCCAGCCAGAGCCGACCACAGCCGGCGCGGGCTATGACATTGCAGAACCTCCAGCATGTAATTTGTAACGTGACAAAATTTGGGCAGTTGACCAGTGAAGCGCGCCATGAGAGAGAGCAAGCGACAGTGCGAAGCTGGCGCAGCTGATAGAAACAGCAGCGACTGAGATGATTAAGGTGACATCATATGATAGCAATATATGTGCTGCCATGGTCCCTTTATCTATCAACCCATACAGTCATTGCTAGGGGAGGCTTAAGCCCGCCCACCCCAAACGAAGCTGAAGCCCTCCAAATAAATCAAGTCATTGTAGGCTTACGGCTAAATATGCTACTGCACTCGTCATGCTCAAGGCTTAAGCCCCGCCCCCACTTCCCACAAACGAAAAATCCAAGTTACGCTTCTGAGTCTACAACTGCTCTGACTTCAAGGATTGCATGTGAGCATCGCAACCCTTTTTTGGATCCAAACTGCAATCAGAGGTGCATAAGTAGCTGCCATAGTGCTCAAGCACACACATTTAGAAAAGTTTAGATAAATTTGAACTTAAAGCGATGCCATGATACTATTACCTTTATCTACGTTAGGCCCATTTTCCAAGGATATGACTTTGGTGGTACTCTGCCATGCACAAGCATTTGGCTGAATAAAAGCGAGATAAAAAAACAGTCAAGGATGAGCATGAACGAGATTCTGTCTCGATGCGGTCGAGATCAGAGTCTCTACTCCACTTCGTTTTTACGAATGCATTGGCCAACGAGTTTATATTGAGAAGCTCGATTATACTGGATAAACCTATGTTATGTTTGTTGATAAATTTCTTGATCATTTCTTGGTCATAACGGTGCTGCTGTGAATAATGATAGATTTATTATTTAATTATTTAGTTATTTAATAATGATAGATTTATGGACAACCTCCAAACAGAGGTTCTAGAGCTGGAGTTTCTCGAATTTTCTCACGGCATGCCGACAATAAAAGAGGAGGAATTTGCAAGAATCCTACTTCGCTATACAATCCTCAGTAAAGAGGAACATGAGAAGTACCTTGAACGCCTAAGGAAGCGCATAACACATGAACAAGTCAGTCACCTTAATTATTTGTTAACCATTATTTCTGAAGCTTATGGAGTCTAAGGTCAGTTTAAAGCTCAGCCCGTAATGTCTTGTTTGTCTTTTTATGTCATGATGTCAAGGGTCTGAATTATTGTATAGATCATCTTACATTTTTGCCTCAAACATCACCATGTCGTTTTTCATAACTTGGTCAATAACGCCTACTTTCAGTAGATGAAGGGGAAGCAGTTTGGTGGACCTTGGTTGCAAGTTGATTTCTAAAGTATGAGTGGAGTGGACGAAGGCGCTATATGACAGCCAAGAATGATGTCATCTCACAATGAATTGCCGACTGAGGTAATAGACAGAGGCACAAACTTATACGGAGACAAATAAAGAAATGGTCAAGGTGACTGGTGAGCTGCCCAAAAACCTATGATCAAAAAGGCTTTCTGGGAAATTGGAATTTATGGTTGTTTAAATTAATAAGTCAGTATCAGTATTAAGTTATTAACAGATAATTTTTTTCTTCTCACTGCTCAAGGTAAAATGTTATACTAATACGGTATGGATGAGTCTGGTATCTGTTGAGTCATGTGCTCAAACTGAACCGATGTCTTGAATTTAATTTTTATTTTATTTTCAGGGAATAACATTTGCTGACTTTAAAGAATTCTGTCAATTCCTTAACAACTTGGATGATTTTGCATTGGCTTTAAGAATCTACACCTATGCTGATCACCCAATATCCGAAGGTTACCATATGTTATGTCAGTCTGAAGTATTGTAATTGTGATATGACATTTGTATAGGGCAGTTTTGTGTTGCAAGAAGTAGGTTGACTATGGTTATGAGCTCAATTTAGGTCAAGCCTCATTAATATTCATATATCAACTACGGTTATGAGCTTAACCTAGGTAAGTCTAATAGGAAGGCTCCATTTTGTCATGTACCTAAATAACATTCATGGATCAATCTAGGTCAAAAGTTGTATTTAATTATTTGTTCGTTTCTTTTTCTGGTCTGTATCTGTTCCTCTAATTAAACTTAATTAAGTGCAAATCTTACACCATCCGGCATGCAGGAAACATTAATTAAGCGATAAGAATTGACGAAATTATGCACTTTGTAGCTGTAATAGAACAATATTACCCTTCCTTCCTTCCATCCTCCTTCCACCTTCCTTCCTCCATTGGAATTTGTATAAGTACATATTGGCAAAGCCTAAAATGCTAAGAATTGACGAAATTATGCACTTTGTAGCTGTAATAGAACAATATTACCCTTCCTTCCTTCCATCCTCCTTCCTTCCATCCTCCTTCCTTCCATCCTCCTTCCTTCCACCTTCCTTCCTCCATTAGAATTTGTATGAGTACATATTGCCAAAGCCTAAAATGCTAAGAATTGACTAAATTTGTTATTTGTAGCTATAATAGAACAATATTACCCTTCCTTCCTTTCATCCTCCTTTTGTAAGTTCTCAAATTTCTGATTTTCTCTCTCCCTCATTCCATTGCAGTTTCAAAATACCTGAAATTGTGGTAAAGTGACCGTATTTCATGTTCATTAAGGTAGAAAAAAATTATCAAAGATGGCTCCACGTTTTCTACTAACAGTAGAATAGCTCTGTGTCATACCTCTGGCGGGTTAAGTAGATTGTAGAATGCTTCTGAAGTATTGGTTATTTAAATTTCTTAGCAACTGATGATAGATTTGTTTTTGTAAATGATTAATTTTTATTGTTTTAGTTGACTTTAAGCGAGCTGTTAAGGCGTGCACTGGTCAGACATTAAACAGCCACTTGGTTCATGTCGTGTTTCAACTGTTTGATGAAGATGGAGACGGGAAGTTAAGTCACAAAGAATTTGTCTCTGTAATGAAAGAGAGGCTTCACAGAGGAGCAAAGGTTTGTTTAATACATGGGTTAATGTGATTCTAAACTGGTCATGCATACAAATATACAAGGTTGGTTAGCATAAATGCACTGACTTTGAATGCTTATAACTCAGGCGATATTTATAGTTTCTTTTTACTTAATGTGTCAAATTTAAGGCATTTCACTCTAGTATCAGCTTTAAAAAGGACTAACTAGTTTGAATTTTATTGCTATGTTTGGAACAGCCCTAGCTACCATATTTTGTTGTTGACACAATATGGCGCCGTTTCACCTGGAAATTCGCACATCATGTTTTGCCAACACGAGCATAGAAACGACCATTGTGGGTGTTTGTAGGAGTCTGTACCATGACTATGCAATTTAATACATACTTTAAACATGATGATCGAGTTTTAAAAAGTTTTTTTAGAATACTTTAAACATACTATTTAATTTCACGGTACAGACCCATTCAATCGTTAAACCATGTCCTTTCAGACGCTTGCATACTGCATGTCGTGTCTTTGCGTCAATGTTGGAGAACTGTTGGACTTTAAGTCAACCAAATATCTTCAATTTCAGATCATCTTTGACTTTTGCAATACGATTTACGGTGCTTCTAGAAATGCCTGTTGCTGAATTTCCCGAGGAGATTTTCCTTTTACCCGGGTTATCGTATCGATTGCAAATTAACTCGGACACAAAATCAATGTTAGCGTGCACGCCACGCATACCGAATTGCACGGTTTACGACTCGAAGTTCATCAATTTTTCGTATCAGACTAGTCTGTTAGGAAAGTCTTTAATCATTTGAAACGATTTAAATCCTTTATCAGTTTGCAAAATTCTGATCAAGACTCGATCATCGTCTGTTAGCGGTGCCATATTGCGCCACTAATTACAGCAAATATGGTTGCTAGGGCTGTTCCAAACATTGTATAAAAATTTTAACTGGTACCAGTTCGACTTTCTCGAGGCTAATACTAGAGTGAAGTGGCTTTAATTTGACGCATTAAGTACAAATTTTATATTGCAAAAATTGGCCGAGTTCTTCTTCTTCTGGTTCTCTGCCCTTAGGCAAGTTCAGCTGTCGCCACTCTTCCCTTTGCTGGGCCTTCTCCTTCTTCATTATCCCGTCCAGCAATTTTTGTCTCAGTTTTCCTCTGCACCCCTTTCCCTCCAATCTTTTATTATTTCTTTCTGCAGTGAGTTCCCTCGCAGCAAATGTCCCACCCAATTCTTTTGTCTCATCTTTATTGTGTCCAGCAATATATAATCTTTTCTCTTCTACCATCGTTAGTACTTCTTCGTTTGTAACGTGTTTTGTCCAACTGATTTTCTTCATCTTTTCTCCATACCCACATCTCAAAAGCTTCCAGCCTCTTGGTGTCTTCTTTTCTCATTGTCTATGTCTCTGCACCATATAAACGTCACACTCCATATCAGTGTTTTGACCTTTCTTTTCTTTAGATTTCTATTGAAATAGCAATTCTTTCCTTTTTATTCTCTACCTTTACCCATTGCTATTCTCCTCTTAAGGGAATTTTATTTGATAATGCTGGGGTTGGGAGTGCCTATGAGCAATTGTGAGTAAAGGCTCAAGGCCCCTACGTGGTGGCTTAGGGTGGATTCGAACCTGGAACCCTCCGGCTGCAAGGCAACGAACCACTGCACCCTGCAAATTAAAATTATATTAGTGAATTGCATTATATTTGACAGTTCAAATATGTGCAGCATGCAGTAGTAGTTGGAATTTTGTCTTTGCATTACCGGTATATGTGATATATTTGATAGTTCAAATATGTGCAGCATGCAGTAGCAGTTGGATTTTTGTCTTTGCATTACCAGTGATGTACTTCATTGACTTGGAATTTCAGAGTGGTCTGTCGTTAAGTTTTTTATTATGCCAGTCTAGCGACGTCTTGTGGGACTTCCTTGTCTTTGGCTAGCTGCTAAAATTACTCTAATTTATAAATTGTGATTTTCTTTGATTTTAATCCAGCTCAATTTCTTCTGTTTTTTTATTTTACTGACTAGAAAAAGAAACATTTAAACAAAGTTAAAGAGAAGGTTTCCTGTCATTCAATATTTCATTTTATATTCAAAATATCACATTCACGTCAATGTTGGAATGGTTTGAAATATTTGTATGCGCTGCAGATTCTAGGTCAGAATCAATGGGAGAACTTCAAGAATTGTGTGAAGAATGAAGTGAAGACTTCATAACTGATTGCCATCCACGTGCTTTTACACAGCTATACTGGATGACGGGATGATCGATCAGCTGTCACTGAGCAGAAATTTCTGGGTTGCCTGTCATTTAGTAATAACATTTTTCCATTTTCTTGTATTTGCATTTGTTATTTGCCACTTTCTGGTACAAAATAATAGAGGTAAGAAATAAATATTTTCTGTTAAGTTATTGATTAATTTACTTGAATCTGAGTATTTGAACATGTCATAATTGTTGATTTAATTCATATCTTGAAATTTAACTAAATTCGGTGTTTTAATGCATTAATCGATGAAGTTTCAATATGCTGGTCTGCATCTGTGGACGTCTGTTGACACGAACAATCTGGATGACACTCAGTTTCATTTACCGGTTTTTCTTATGTTATCGTGCATGAGAAAACTTCGCATACGCTGACTTAAAGGAAATGTGCTTAAATGGTAGGGGGTCACGAAACGGCTTGAAATCATTCAGTACCGATACATGATATTTTCACTTGAACGCCTCTTGTTTAACTTTGTGCTTACAATTTTTTGTGCTTTACACAATTCTCATATTTAGTAGGCATATTCGCATTTAGATATTCATTAAAAATTTGGCTTGTTCTGCCATTTGCTATAACAATGCAGTTATTCAGCAATTCTGCCAGACTTTATGGAGTATTTAACCAATACTCAAATTTGTCCAACTTTTGCTGGATTTCTCATCTCACAAAATTACTCAAGCACAATTGGTTTTATCTAGCAAGCATCTAGCACTTCAGCTGTTCTAAATCTTCATTTAACAAATTTGTCCTCCTAGAACTGTAGTATCTGAAAAATGCACAAATAAATAAGTGAATGTTTATCTATGTACCCAGCTGGGGAGAGTAGGTTTGGAGCTTTGCCAAGTGGTGCCATTGATGGGCTTCAAAGTTTCTAATGTCAAAATGTGTCAACTTTCATTTTGTGAGATGTAATTTTTAAGGGTTCTCCTTGATTAGTTATCCACTTGATATGCCTTCAAATTTTCAAGAGAAATGGTGACAGAATTTTGCAAAGGTAGTCAACCATCATGTAGAAACTTAAAATGCCCTAAATTTGTCTTGCAAATGAGCTTGATTTGCACATGAACCGAGTGTCATTATTTGCAACAGGATTGAACATTATGTGAACTTTAATTGTCTATATCTCTGAATTTAAACAACATATTGAGTTTAAAATAGTGAAGGAGGAGGAGGCACTGCTCTGAAGTTGCATGCATGCAGCTCTACATGACATATAATCATGACATATAATCATTCCCTCTGGAAAGCAATTCACACTCCTCTTCTGTTTGCAAGATTACGGCTTAACCTAGATTTTTTATGGGTTTTATTGTCACCATATCGAAATGTATATGTCCATAATCCGTATATTATCAGAATTTAAAGTAAAGTGTTGGTTGAAAACAGTTGTGCTGAACTAGAAATTTGCATGAGAACATTTTGTACAATATCATATCGCCAGAGTGTCTCATTCACGACCATTTAGTGGTACAGACAAACAAATAAAAAAAGAAACTCAGAGTTATAGTATAGATTATTGTGATGTCGATGTTATTATCAGGTAAGTTAACTTATATACATATACATGTTTTTTGTGTGTTTATATACCTAATAAATGTTTCCTGGTTTTCTTGTGATGCTTTCAGGTCTGCTTGGCATTAGTTCAGTTTTAATTTAAATATATATTATATATACTATATATAATGTGTAAATATATATATATATATATACTCTGAGTGATTCTATTGCTTTTTAAATATGCATGTAGGAATTTTTGAAATGTTAGAAATTGAAAGTTGTCAAACCATAAAATCAAATGTGCATATTGTTTTATAAGTCAATCCTGGAAAGATGATAAATGCATTTTATCGATTTCATTGGCTTGCTTTTGCATTTGATCTTGAAACAAAGTTTGATATAAGTTTGTAGAGTTTCAAATATGAAATGAAAGTCTTTCAAACGTTAATATTTTAGTACGTTTTGGATACCTCTGATAAGTTTTTCTATAAGCAGTACTATATACATTTGCAATTATTATCACAATTAATGAAATACTCTTCAACATTTTACATTAAAAATCAGTGTCCAGCGTTTTGCACTTTTGACCTCATATTTTACTTTTATCGTTTTTCACTTTGCAGATTATTTTATATTGCCTATTTTTTGCTAGGGCATCAACCTGGTTGTCATTGCTATCTTGCCACTAAAAATGCTGTAAATTGTATTGTATCTGTAAATTTATATAGCACCACTCACAATGCTGTGCCAATAAGAGGCGTTTCTAGTGTGAAAGACCCCGAGAAAATAAGGAAAATAAGCAGTGAAAGAATGCAGTGAGACCCAGCTTGAAACAATGAGCAAGTCATGGGAGGACGTCATTTGCATCATAGAATGAAGCCAATGAAAGCAGAAGTACAAAATTTGGTTAGCAGTCCTCGACCGTGGGACAAGCAGTTCAAGTTAGTCAAGTGAGCACAAGGATCTTATATTCAATACTAGCTGAGAAGGTATCCAGTGTAGGTGGTCAAACATATAAGAAGAAATATGCAGGGAGTGTGGAAGGCTAACAGTAGCAGCAGCATTCAACACAGATTGAAGAGAAAGATCAACTTTGGAAGGAAATTTCAGAAGTCTATTTGGGAGGAAATGAAGGCAAGTAACGATGGAAGCAGAGGTAGTGGAAGATGTGGAATCAGTCAACGTGAACTGATGAAAAAGTGAGTCGATGGTAGAAGTGCTCTGAGGTTGTCAATCATCTTTGTGGTCATCAAAAGAAAGCCACAGCTTATCCAACTCCATAAGTCTTGTGTTTTTCAGTATGAATAGCCATATTGTGCATTATTTGTGAATCCTTTGGAATCATAAACTGGATTTAGTTGTAGGTTTAGTATGATTCATGATTCTGCTCGTTAGGATTAATAAGTGTTTGACACTGTTAAGATGTTGTGTTTCTTTTTTAATTTAATGCTACAGTATATTGTTGACACCTGTGTAGATTCTCAGAGCAGGTGCAATATCGACCTGCTTTCCTAAATTCCTAGTAGTTATTTAAACAGAAGTGTAATTGAACAGTTGTTAATGAAATTAGTTTTAGACTTTTCTGCACATTTACCAATATGTTCGCATTGTATTCTTTGGTCATGTTTTTTAATGTTGTAGTCATTGTAATGTTATTTATTCTTCTGAAAATACTATGGCAGGTTTTTTCAATCATCTATTATGCGTCAATTTTCTGTCAGTGTGTGAAAAGCAATTTTCATTGTCTAGAGTGGCACACCAACAACATGCTTGTGACCTTCGTAGCAACCCAGAAATCGCTCTGTTGTTCAGGAGAGTGTGATACGTTCATCACAAATGATATAGTTGGTGTAGTACTGTTACATGCTGATGATCATTTCCCCACTTCCTTTATGATTGTAATCGTAAATTTGTACAGCGCCCCTTCAAGAGAAACACATCGGAGGCGCTCCCGATTCTAATGCTCATGTGTACTGGTAATTTGTAATTGTCTAGCAGACCAAACCCCAATTTATCTTAGGAGCTATCCATTTCAGGCTGTAGATTCCTTCGCTCTGCCACGCAATGTGACCTGGTTGTCCTATGGCTCAAACATCCACAGTGCTGCATAAAAGCTTCGCTATGGTCACATTCCATCATTCTGGAGTAAGTTACCTAGCAGCAGTCTCCATAATGAACTTCTTGGTTTTTCTCTGCCACTTTTCCTTAAGTGTTTGAAAACCATTCTCTGTGATTGTGGTTTGGTGCTACCAGTCACTGTTAGGCTAAGGCTGATCCAGAAGCACTTTGCTGTAATTATATACAACCAATGAATAAGAAATCAAGAGCGCAGAAACAAAGCAGTCTGCTGGGCACAAGAAAGGTTCGGTGTGACGTTCGATATCATTGCCCAGACTGCCTGATGAAGCCGGGCCTTTGTTTTCCAGCGCACTTCAGAGCTTACCACACACAAGTGTAGAGCTCTGTTGACTGACGCTTATAATTATATTTACTGAACTGGAGTATTTCTACACCTGATACCGCCGATTATCTGGCATATTTGACAGCTGTACTGTGTATACCCGTGTAGTGCTGATAAATGGCATAAGTAAGTTCCTATTAGTATCAGTAGGCCTAAAGAACATAGCCCTAAAAGTCCGAACTTATCAATAATTATATAAATTTGCATCACAAAACATGTTAGAAAGTGGAAAATTACATATTTGAAGTTTTCAATGTTTCTATATTATAAAATAGAAGTTGCATAAATCTATGTCCACGACTCGCCAAGTCTGCCCAAAAACCCTCGGTAGAGCAGGACTAAAATGGCATGGTATGGAAAGGGTTAACAAAAATAAATAGTGGCCTATGGTAAAATACATGTTTCATAGATGACTTTAGCTAAATAGTCTTTGTAGGGGGTAGAATAGCTTATTTGTATGTACGCATAGGAAGGGTGTATGGGTGCACACGGCAGAGGGGATTGAAAATATGATTTTTGGCGTATGTATGATGGCCCATGGGTCGCAAAGGTTTGTCAGTCACTCATTAAATTGAGTAAAGCAGGGAGGAGACCCGACCGACGACTCCTCTTGGAGCGTAGACTCGGAACCGATCTGGGCTGGCGAATCAAAGCCCACCGTGCCCACCTTTTCGTGGTGTGACCTGTTAGTAACCTGTCCGTAAGGATGGGTGAACGAATGGGCAAGGATGGCAAAACAAGGGGAAGGCAATGGCAAACCACCCCTTATCTACTGCCAAGAAAATTAGTTATGATGTACGTCAAAAGTAAACATGATGGCCCTAAAGTGTTAGTGTACAGAACCCTGTTAAACTGGTTTGGCAAATAAATTAATATAAACTTATGAAGACACCTTGGCTAAATTATGAAGCAAAAACTGCATAAAAAATAGCATATGATGAAATTACACACGTTACATGACATACAAATCTCATCATAATGTTGCTACCTGTAATGCTTTATCTCCTTACAAGTACGTTAAAACAATACCCATTTTGCCACGGTGTTAAAACCTTAAAACCTTGATTCTTATTTTTTCTCCAAACATTTTCATGATTTAGTACATGATTTAGTACTGGCGTGGGTTTCAGAGCAGTGGAGTGGTTTATTGCATTGTTGGCTCTCGTAACAACAACCTTTGCTTTCGTAACAAAACTTCTCTTATGGTTTAGATCCAAAGCATAACATAAATATACATTATACAGCATTCACTAAATAAACATGGTGACTTGAATCAAAAGTTCTTAATTGCAGTACTAAATTTCTTATTTACTTCTGACTTAGCTTTTAAAAGTTAAAGTTTACATTTTTTGAGCACAGTCCAATAATTCAAATTGTCAAATTCCAAGACTATCGTGCCCCAGAGGCCAATGGAGTTCAATCGACACCTAAAGGCCAATGGAGTTCAATTCCACAACAGGACATAGTCGGTTTCAAGATTTCTGTTCTACATGCTAACTTGGCTACAAACTGACTACTGTACATTATTGTAATGTCAAGAAGATTAGATGCTACCTTCATTTGTTTGTATGAGAGCACCCTTTAATTAACTCACAAGGGCAATCTGGCACGGCTAACTAGGAATCACCAAACAAATGTGTCTCAAGTCGAGTAGAAAATTTTCCTGAACTGTTAAAGATCCTAGTAGTCTGTTCAACACAGACACTAAGAAAAATGTGTATGTGTGTGTGTGTGCCAAGCTAGAGCACAGGGCCATGAACTGGCCACATCTATGAAAAGGGATGCTCAACAAAGTGACACTGACTAAATGGCATTATGCCAGAGATATAAATGATTTTTACACCCATGGCTGCTCTTGGTGCTGGCTTAAGAAATGGATTTTCTAGCTTGGCTTGAAACTTAAAAGTTTCTTAAGCCAACACAGATCTACCTTGGAAATGTTTTAACTGAAAGTTAAGTTCAGGTTCTACCAAGTTGCAGGGTTCAAGCTAATCCCACAAGTGTTGGTAAATTAAAGCAATCAGGAGTTTTTCTCTGGCACATCTCTCTGGCATTAGTCACAGCATTAACCTTGTTGTGCATCATTTTCATGCATAGTACCAGTTCATATAACAGCTATTTTCTGTGCCTTCAGTAAATCAACTTCAGTGCAAAGAAAACAAGACAGTATATTTACATAAATACATACGTACATATCGTGTTTCGCTGTGCAGGTCATGTGATAGGTCCCTCCACATGGCCTTTACCCTCTTCTTCAGGCTAAGCTCATATCTCGGCTCTTTCCCGCATCCTCTTACTCTCTCAAGACATTTCTTTTTCCCGGGGCTTCTCAGCGCCTCTGAATAGTCAATGCTGCAGAGGTGCTCTATAAATTTTTTAGATATGATACAATATGATGTGTACGTAAATATATAGATAGGAATATAATATCGGTATATATGTAGTTATGTACATATATACTTTGTATATACATTGCATGCAAATACATTTTTTAAGCATGCTTACATGTATATATACACTATATATAACGATGTGCAAAACATTTGAATAAACAGTGCTTAATAATAGTACGATTGCTTTTTCCTTAAATTCTTTTTTGACAGATAAAAATGACTTTCATATTGTTTCAGTTTCTATCTCCTTGAAACCCATGATCAGGTGATGGTCACTAAATTTCATATCCAAAAATATCAAATACTTTGTCCATTGAACTTGGCAGCCAAGACCTAAGACACCTTTGATGGAAAATAAGCAGACGCAAGTGCTGGCTGCGTCGTCATTTTTGACCTGTCGCTGTGCTTGTTTCCAACGGTTGCATCTGGCTTTGATGAGTTCTGTGTATCTGTGACGATGTTTGATGGAGGTGGAAGGAAGCCTTTACCAAGTCGAACTGGATTCTGTGAGGAAGGAAAATGGATTGATGGAGGAGAGGAGGTTTTTGTTGAAAACTGTTTTGCTCTCGCGCTTTCATCACCCTGCTGAAGATATTTGGGATCCAGAAAGACATCGCTAAAATAAAAAACAAATATTCAATATCAGCTCTTTCCTAATATTATTATTATTATTATTATTATTGAATTTGTAACCAAAATGTGAATCCAAGGTTTGGATAGTAAATCGTGAGGCAAAAATGCTGTTAGATATCCCAGCGTTTGAGAGCCAAGGAGAAATGGTGACCTTGAGCCACTTTTTGAAGGAAGATGAATTTAAGAAAGAGCAGTCGATTTCATTCCCTCGGAGCAGAGGCACAGAATAGCTGCTCTGTCAATCCTCATGATGTGGCCAATCCAGTTTCTCTGCCTCCTCCGTATTGTCTCCAGCATTAACCTTTTCTCGCCCACCATCTGCAGTAGCCTACTTCTTCGTTCGTCTTGTGCTCCCTCCAGCTGACACGCTCCATTCTTCGCCAAATCGACATTTCGAAAGCCTCCAATCTTTTTATGTCGTCCTTTCTCATTGTCCATGTTTCTGACCCATACTCCACACCAGCGTCTTGACCATTCTCTTCTTTAGGTTCATATTTAGTTTTCCTCTGAGGAGTTCCCCTCTTTTGTTGAATGCGTCTTTTCCCATGGCTATTCGTCTTTTTATTTCTACATGGCATCTTGCATCATCTGTGACTATACTTCCTAGGTAGCAGAATTTCTCCACCTGCTCTATTTCCTCTTCGTTTAATGTGATCTTAAAAATTGTTTTCTCTCCTCCCTTTGTCTTCTTGATGTTTATTTTCATGTCGTGTTCTGTCAATATCATGTTCAGTCAATTTATCATTCTTTGTAATCCTTCTTGAGTGCCTGCCAACATTGCTTGATCATCTGCGAATCTCAGAGCTTTAATCAGTCTACCTCCTACTTTTATCCCTTCATTCACTTCTTCCACGTTTCCGTTACAGTTTCTTCTATGTAGTATTGTGGAAAGTCATTACACTCAACAATTTGGGGTGGGAGGACAAATACATGAGCCATCCCCCAACACACTCATTGAGGGGGACCGTGCCCCAACACATTTATTGAGTCCCCCCTAAGTCTCCGCCCATGCAAGATGTCATCATACGCGTACATAATAGCTTCTGTCACCAGTTAGTTCAGACTCCTGGAAATGTTGCAGTTGGGCACTGTTAAACAATTTTTGTAGGAAACAAGTACCTCTGAAGGCATAGGTTGCACAAAAATGAAATGTAATGAAGGCACAAGTTATTTTGAATTGTACAGTACTTACTTTTGCCGGTTGAAAACATTTGGAGGTGAGCGCAAGTGCATTCGGTCGTCATGAGCGGAGGAGGAGGACATGTTACTCTTACCTGAAATCTGGTGCTGTGCCTGAAACATTATACAGAATGACTAGAATCAATTGCTTAAATCATATGTGGTTTAGTTTAACTAATGTTAGAACTGCCTATGGTGTACTGATAGCGACACCTACACTTAGCACATACGGATAAATTGAAAGTTGTGTGAATAAAGATACCTACTAAATCTTCAAACAATTCGGTGTCTCAATCACTCTGTAAGTTTTGTTATTCTCCCAGATCATCATAATAAATCAAATTTGGTCAAACTATTTCTGACCAATAAGCTATTATTACAATCAGGCTTAGCAGGTCCAAATGGCCTGCTGTTATTGCTTTTGTTCTTAGGCCAAAGACTTTCTCTCAACAGTATATGTAGACAGCTAATTTCATTACTTCAATTGACATGGAAAGATAAAATTTAGAACATCTATAATGCTGAATCAGTTCAAAGAAATTAATACAGTAATAATAATAACCTTAACTCTAAGCTATTCGCCTATTCTTACTTCGACCAACCTTTAAATGTCATTAATTAAAATGTTCAACTTGCTAAATTGAAGGTAGCTCAGTTTATGCTTTGTTTCACATACCAGTGGATGCCTAGCAGATGCTATGGACTGTGGTGATTGACCATATGATGTAGACTGCACACTGCCAAAGGCATTCTGCTGAATAATCAGACAATAAGACATTCGAATTCAGGCTGAACTCATTGGCAAGGCAATTTATAAATATCACAGCCATTAGCAACAGCTTACATCAAAATCATGGCTCGAATTCATTCATTCATTCATTCATTAAAAAAATGTGTATAGCACCCCTTCAAGATATCCACTGTCTTGTGCCATGGCAACATATTAGATTTCAGTAACTTGTAAAAAGTATTAGCATTATTTCTAGAGTGTGGGCACATCTCTAATGGAGTCCATTCCAAGTGGATGGGCCAACAATCGAGAATGCGCAGCAGCGCTGATTAGTTGAGGTGCTAGCACGGGAAACCAGTTGTTCCCCTTTAACAGAAGAATGAAGGGCTCGATGGCCGGTTGTGTTTGAGACTGGACAACAAAGCATACTCAGGTAGAGAGAGGCGCTACCAAGAAGGCAGCGCCTGACCACTGGACCAGTGACCAGAGAAGCTATCCTGTAAGAGATAAGCTGTGTGACTGCATGTATGTTGAGACAGAGGCATACTTTGGGATGCGCCCAACAAGACGAGCAGCAGAACGGAAGTACCAGTCAAGGTAATTAGAGCATGAGGCAAGCCTAGCAGGATCAAGCAACAATGGTCTAGTCTGCTGGTTACAAGGAAGGCTGCAGCATTGTGCAACAAGAGCAAGAAACAACCCACAACTGGTGAAGCTGATAATAGCAGCTATGGGTGAACTGATCTATGTGAAAGGCAAAAGTAAGCTTTTGGTCCAGAATGATCCCCACGTCGTCTCGGACAGAATCAAGGAAAGTAATGCGTGGGAAAAGTAATGCGTGGGAAAAGTAATGCGTGGGAAAAGTAATGCATGGGAAAAAGTAATGCGTGGGAAAAGTAATGCGTGGGAAGGCCTCAGCGACCAAACACCAGTTAACGCTCGCCAGCCGTCTACCACCGCCCAGCATGAAACTCCGATGCAGTGTTCGTGCTGTAGTCGGAAGTGCCTTTGAGAAGATAGCTTGAAGGGCGCTATAGCAAATGTGAGAAATAAATAAATGACATAAATAATAAATATTCTGCCAAATACTGAATAGTTATATACCCGTTATTTGACCGTGAAGTGAATACAAAACAAGTGTTCTGCACAACCCTAAACTTCCACCTTTCCAGGAAAGCTTTTCCAGGTAACATACAAAAGCATGCTTCTAAACACAATTCACCCAGTGTATGCTAATCTTTGCACCACAGCAGGCAGACTAAAAATGTACAAATATCTACTCTGTCACATGAAAAAAAAAATAAATTAGTGATGTGAATATAGCGAAAACATGCAACAGTTATAGACTGCTGATTGATCAGTTGCTTCAGCAAAAACCCACCATTGTACTTGATGGCCTGTAGAGATTTGTTGAGGCTGGGCCTACTGAACCCGTTTCAAAGGTTGTGAGACGCTGTTGCATCGTCTGCGACTCATTTAATTGTTTATTCAACCAATTAATAACTAAACAAGAAAACAAATTCTTCCAATTAGTAACTAGTTTGCTGGAATAGAATTCATCTAGAAGCCCTAAGGACTAAATAACCATAAAACGACCAAGATTTGTAAGCAAAACCCAATAAAAATAAAAATGATGAATTTGCTAAACTTTCATGCCATTCTGCCAAATTTTTGCCCAACTATTGACCCCTTTGTTGCCAAGCGGCCTAGGGCTAAACAAAGCCAACACGTAACATGCAAATGTAAAATTTTTACTTTTGCAATTTTTTTTCTGTCCAACAATCAAGGAGAGCAAATATTCATGAATATATGAATAAATATATCATGTTTATGTAAATAATGCTGCTGCTACTAATTTATTTACAACAGAGACCAACCACTTCGTATGCTAGAAAGGAAGGCTATGGGTACATGGAACTGAATGTTAGAGCAACTGCTACAGACTGGGTCACTATTTCACCCTGATGCTATTTCCAGTTCTTCATTTTAGTATGATATGCAGCAAAGCAATCATCGTCCATGCAATAAGCACACTTCGTGCAGCAATGTCTTTCTTGCTGTACACATAACATCGCTTTGTTCGTATAGCTTTGCAATTTGCTGCAGTTCTTTTCTCTGGCAAGGCCAATAAACATTTCAATTTCTTCCCTGGGGATAGGAACTAGGGCTGTTCATTAATCGCAGTTACCACTCGCGTTAAATATTTTGGATGATTAATGCGATTACATTTCAATTGTAAACACTTTCAGACCTGTAGGAATTGACCAGACACAGCAATGCGTCAGATGATACCAAAACCAATCTTAGGCCGAGACTCTGAATGAGTGAGAAAAAGAAGTGAGGACGAACAGGTGTGCATATAAAAGCAATTGCAGCAAAAACATTGTAGTCAATTCCATTGTTTCATTGTTTACTTTGTACTGTGATCTGGATAGTTTTATGAAATGAAATCACAAGTTAGAGACAAAACGAAACAAAACCTACAACTGGAAATATTATTACAATACTTGACAGACTATGTTTACCTTCCTCATTTTTTTTCAGAACTTGTCGACTCTCTTCCAATTTCTGAAGTATTGATTCAAGTGACTCGTTGAGTTTCTTGTTCTCTTCGTCTTTCTGATTGAACGCTGTCTTCAGCTTTTCAAGATCTCGTTTCACGTCTTCCAACTCACCTTGCTTCTCCTTCAGCAGCTTCTCTTGCTCATTTGTGATCTGAGTTCGTATTTTCAGCTAAAGTAAAGCAAATCAAAGTTACACTCTACCGTCAGTTCAAACTGAACTAGGCCTACATACTGCATATACTTAATTACAGTAACAAGTGCATTATGCATACCTAATTTATGTATGCATTGTATGCATTGTATGTATGCATGTATGCAGTTGCCTGATATACTTTATACAATATGCTGGATAGTACCAGTAAGTTATGATTTTTACGCAAACTCTGAGCAATGCATTTGGCAGGATTCGTTTTATCCTAAGTTTGTCATTCCCATTTATTATTGCATTGTATTGTATTTAAGCATTTATAAAGCAGCTCCAGTAGGGTGAAACATTCCGAAACGCTGCTAGTGCACATGGCTCTGTAAGATCAAGCAGGCTGTGAGATGAGAAAAAGAAGAAGAGAACCTGCCAGAGAGAACTGTAGAGAGAACACAACGAGAAAGAGCATCCAAGTAATTGAGGCAAATGATCGAGACTGAGCCACAGCAGTTCTAGAGCAAGGAAGTAAAAGGTCAAGTCATCTGTTGGATGAATGAAGTAGACAGTGGGAGGAAGCTGACTGAGGCCGAAGTATAACGTAAGCCCGATATTTCAGGGAAGACCCCACCGACATATTAATCCATCATTCTTGTATGTGGAATTTACTGTGTCCACATCATGCATTGAGTAATTTTTCACATCCACTGTCGAATTTACGTCTTTTTGGATATTGTCTGGTGGCACATGATCATATTTTGGACTAGTTCACTTACAAATTGTGCATTTACATATTATGCAGCGAACAACGTAATTGACAATGTTTCTTTGAAAATGATGAGCATCCGACAAGTTTCAGACTGATCTGCTAAAATCAACAAATCAACATCTTTGCCTCCGTCAGTTTCTTAGATTGCTCCAATGTAGAGTTGTGACATTGTTCTCTGCTGATATGCAACTAAGAATGTGGTTTGCAACGGTAAATTAAAGTCAACACTTACTTACTTACTTTAGCAATCTAAAATGCTGTTAAATATGAATTTTTAAGGAGCAACCTTGGTGTCAATGTTACGGATATCCGTCTGAAGCTTTTTGATTATATCATTTCCTTTTTCAACTTCAGCAGCCATTTTCTTGCGAGCTGCATTCTGTTTGGCAACTTCTCGCTTCTTCTGTTCTAGCTCATCTTCCAGTTTCCGCTAGCAGATGAAACAAACAAAGCCAGAAAGAGAACTACAGGAATCGCTTTTAGAAGCAGAAAGTTAGATATAAAAAGAAATATAAAAGAACAGAATTAGCAGCAGAACTAATAATAACTTTTTTTTAAAAATGAATTTTTTAAATTTACAGAGATGTCTTAATGGCATTATACACACTTATCAATGTAAAAAACAAAAATCTCATACCAAGAACATGCTACTCACAGGAATTGGCTTGCACTTTCTCTTCGAAGCTCTATTTCACTTCTTTCCTTCAGAAAGCGGCTCAAAACTCACTACTTCTCCTTGGCTTTCATGAATCCTTAATTGATTCTTTATCTGGCAGCTGACTATCCGTGCCTCAGATTCACATTTCGGTGTGACCTTGCGCGCATTACAAATTTATTTAATGATAACAATAAGAAGAAGAAGAATAAGAAACAGGTAGATAAATGGAACTATTAAACCAAACACTACTTTTAAACTCTATTTCTAAAAACTGTTAAGTAGAATGCCATGTTCTAAAACTGTCTGACTGAAGAACAACTTGTAGTAGCATTTGCTGTCAGATGAAAACTCAACCCTATGGTCTTACTTGCACTTTGAAACTTACACATTACAATAAAACAGCATTTATTTGAAAGTATATATCCGAAGAGGAAGCGGCCAAATCTGTACTGATGGCAAAACGTAAGTCTACCTAATCAGATTAACTTACAAGCACATTCTGTTCAGTTCCTAGATGGTCCGACGTCTTTCGCATGACCTCTTCCTTGTCCTTGATCTCCTGCTCAAGAACTGCTAGCCTCGTCTTCATCTGATTAATCAGCTTTTCCTGTTCACAACCAGTGCCTGACAGAACCTCATTTTCTTTGCGCAGGCTTTGAATATCCTGTCTTGATCGAACACACTCATCATCACATATACTCAGCTTTGACTTCAGCTCATGCACAATTCTCTCCGACTTGTACTTTAATTCCACAAGGTCCTGTCAGAGAAAACAAAGCAGTTGCACAAATCACTGACAAAATAATATAATATATATTGATATACAATAAATAATATATAAAATTAAATATTTATATTATATATATATAAAATGATAGATACTGAGGATTGCATATATTTGCATCATATCAATAATTATAAGACATTCTTCTTCTTCTCTGAACTTCATGGTTAGCGCATGCAATAGTACACAATGCTGTATGTGTATATTCGTTTATTGCTAAATATGAAATAAACAGTTACAATTTATATAGGATAATATTTTACTTTTATATTAACACATTAGTGCCCAAAGTTGTAAAATTCAACAAATTAAGTTATAGTTTCAATAATCCCAACAACTTGGTGCAGTAACATGGTGAGAACTTATTTATTGATTACTACTGCGATATGAGTACTTTACATACTGTCCGTTATAATGGATGTCGGCACTAGCCCAGTAGGAACAATAGTTTAGATTACCGTGCAGCATGCTGGCAATACCGTATGATGTTTGTGAATGTTTTTGATGATTTGCAACATTTATCTGCTATAATGGTTCACTTCATATTTAGGAAGCTAATTATTTACATTTATCCAATACCAAGTGCAGTGGCGTAGCCAGGGAGAGGGGGTTGGGGATAAAAAAAACCAACGGCGTAGGGAAAAACTTTTTAAAGGTTATTTGTCCAATTATATAAGAAAAAACAAGCATCCGGCCATAAATCCCCCATCAGAAATTTCTGGCTACGCCACTGACCAAGTGCAGAGCACCAGCTTAGTTATGAGCATTTTATGCAATGTGATAGTACTTGTCAGGATAAAGATTTACATCACATTCTCAAGCCTTGCAATGATGGTGTGCGTGTGTCTCATACAATCCAATGGTTACCATCGTATCGTATATCAGTCAGTACTGCAGCTGCACGTTGGCATGGATGGATGGATGGATGGCACACCACAGCACTGGAGTACACTTAGTCAGCTATCAACTGAAGTCAATCAAACTCTTGCCATCTTGGTAAACTTTGCAAGAGATGGTATACCAAGTAATGTCATTGTATTTACTTGAAGTATAAAGTAAAGATTAGCTTGTAATTTATTTAGACTAGTGAATCATTATTTTGTAGTATCATAGATTACTAGCTCCATGGATGGGTAATATTCACAGTTTAACTCAAGAGTCACGAGACCCAAGGAAAGAACACATCTCTAACCTGTCTAACAGAGCAAAGTCATACAGAAACTGAGAAACAACGTTTACAGTCACAGAAATGTCGAATGTTAGTAATGCCACAACTTTTGCCAGCAATTTACACTGAACTATGGAAAAGTCAGATACTAGGAAAAGTTAAACTGGGTAAGTGGAATTTACAAGCATGGACACGTAAATTGCATAAGCGACTGACAACTATAAAAGATTAAGCACAGATGAGGAATCCTTTTATTCAAAGGTAGTAAGCAACATGCCACCATATTGAGGCTTGGTGACCTTATTGTGAGAAAAGTTCATATGGGCTAGTGCTCGATGTCTGTTATAACGGATGCTTACATTGCCATGGATATTTCCATGGTAAAACAAATGGTTATTGCGATAATATTCTGTCAGCATATTGACCCAAATGGTTACTATAAACAACACAACACTTTAAAAATCTTTAAATTATATCTTGTTCGGTACTAATCAAAAATATACCTACTAGTGGTAATAAGGGTTTTCAACATGTTACCATCAGTCTATTGAGAGAGTGTTACGCAGGGTTGTTTTTAAGGAATTTTTAGAACTGCACAACCCCTTCTTTCCTTCCCATCCTCCATGGTAAACTACTTCCAATCGGAGGACAATGATCATTTTTTGCTAGTTTTAATTGTACAAAAGTGCTTCTACGACTGCATAAATTCATTTAGAACTGCATATTTTGTGTACAACTGCACATTAAAAAAAGCCCTGGTGTTACGGCCTCAGTTTGATATATAGCTATGTTGAAGTTAACAGAGCCATGACTTGATCCCTGCCCAGTGCTAGTATTAATTTCAGTGGCAGAAGAGCTGTACAAGAACTACACACATTATAGGAGCTCCAAATTCCCTCATTTCACACTGACATTGACAGCCATGTGTATTTATAGTCTACGTACAGATATTGTACCTTTTTTTCTGTGTCGAACTCATAACAACGAGCTTCCAACTGTTTCACAATTTTCAAATGTGCTTGTTCTAGCTCTTTCTTTTCTGTCTCATATTTCTGCTGCAAGCTGGTATGCACCTACATAAAACATTCACAAACGTCATACTAAAAAAACATTTATACGTATAACAGTTGCATAAAGATAAATTTTTTGAACGGATGTAATCAATCAATCAATCAATCAACCAATCAATCAACTTTCTTTTATTAACTTATCAATCTGTCACAAATGGTTTGCTAATAGAAAGTCTAGGACTTTTGAAATTTGTGCTACTTCGTGATTGTTGCATCGGGTCCTGTCATAAAAAGTCAATGGCATAGGTTCTTACCAGTAACATTTTTCAGATTGCGATGATATGGAACAGATAAAAAGAGTGCTTGAAATTCTCACAATCTACGCCCACTAAAGTGTGGAAGCAAGCAAGTCAGTGTGATACAAAAACGACGGATGTATGCTGTGATACACATCATACCAATTCTTGGCGACACACCAAAGACACACTATTTTTACGCCACATACCATCGGTCGATTCGCGACACACTAGTGTGTTGCGACACACCAGTTAATGGTCGATGACAGGTACTGTAGGTATGTATGCATCAGGACATTTAATGCAACCCATATGACAATCTAAAAATCTACACATGCACATTCTAAGGAAATTAGAAAATGTTAGATGCATAGAGTGAAAAAAGCGGATTAAACACAGCAATCTATGTCTGCGATTTGGGAACATGAATGAAACATAAAAATTTATACTTGCATCCACTTGGAAAGGAGTTCCATTAAAGATGTGCCTACTCCCTAGAAATAATGCCAATACTTTTTACAAATGGCTGAAATCTAAATTCCTGATAGAGCTGGGAGCGCCTCTGAGTGGGTTTCTTGAAATGAATGAATGAATAAAGCATTCAAGTAAGATATTGAACTGATTGCCATCCCAGAAAAGCCTTTATTGGGTAGGTGTGTGTGTGTGCCTAGGAGTTCAACCAAGATAATGGTCAAGTTTTCGGTTTCCTGCCATGAATGTGTCTGCTGAATGTACGTACAGTGGATCACATGCATGTGTGTATGCAACCATATCACTGGACAGTGGATCACTGAAGTAACTACCTGTAATGACTTTTCTTTCTCCATGTTTATTTCTTGTCTATGCATATTTTCCATTTCATTGCACTTTGCTGTCCAGTCTGCTTTGAGGCTGGTCAATTCCTGAGTCTGAGACAGAAGTGTCTCTCTTGCTTGTCTCAGTTGCGTGCTAAGATCAGACTCGGTGTGCTCGAATCGTTGCATTAGCGTTGCATTCTGCTCCTAAGAGAAAACAAGACACTGTAGAGATGAATACTAGTTATGTTAACACAAGTTATTCATCGATCACAAACAACTTGAATGACTTTCAAGTTAGTAGACTCAGTAGAACCTCAATTTGCTCATATTGAACAATGGTCCAAAAGCTGTAAATTACAATTAAATACTAGCAGTAAGTCTTGCAAACTTATCATTACCCATTCCAATATTATCTGAACTGATGTCACGAATTGTTTGGTATTGAACACTCGATTCGTTGTCCTTATGGTTATTACACTCTCTGAAAGAATCAGGTTTTCTCTGCGTATTAAGAAAAATATATATTAAACAAGGCAGTCCTTTTTCACGCTGTGTGTCTTGGTGGCTCATGGGCTTCCTGACATTTATCCACATGATGCTGTTAGCTCTACCACTGCAGCTCGAATGGTGCACTCCTCTATCGCTAGGTGGGAATTTGCTAATTAGAGTAAGTGTGAACAGCTAAGCTCTCTGATAAAAAAAATTATAAGGCAGGACTTTCGCCCTTGAATTTCATTACTTTAGAAGAGATAGGCATTAAAGCTGACCATCCACTACTTAACACTGTTTGGGTTAATCGTGGGCATGTCCTCCATGGTTTCTTCCTCCGATTCATGAATCAAAATACTCGTAAAGAGTAAAGTCCCCTTTCTTACACTCATGAAATTCCATTTTCTGGCCTTCACAAAAGAAGGGCTCCCGAGTAGAAACCTTGAAGGGGCGCTATATAAATCTCCATAATGAATAATGAATGAAAGTGATGAATAAGAGAAATACAGATCTGCAACTCAAGTCAAGTGATGAATAAGAGGAAGTACAGATCTGCAACTCAAGTCAAGTGATGAATAAGAGGAAGTACAGATCTGCAACTCAAGTGATGAATAAGAGGAAGTACAGATCTGCAACTCAAGTGATGAATAAGAGGAAGTACAGATCTGCAACTCAAGTCAAGTGATGAATAAGAGGAAGTACAGATCTGCAACTCAAGTGATGAATAAGAGGAAGTACAGATCTGCAACTCAAGTCAAGTGATGAATAAGAGGAAGTACAGATCTGCAACTCAAGTCAAGTGAGGAATAAGAGGAAGTACAGATCTGCAACTCAAGTGATGAATAAGAGGAAGTACAGATCTGCAACTCAAGTGATGAATAAGAGGAAGTACAGATCTGCAACTCAAGTCAAGTGATGAATAAGAGGAAGTCACCTTGTCACCTTGTGCTGTCGGTTCGTGGAACCCTAACGACCATCATGACAAGTCCTCTCCATTCTCTCCTATTCCTCGTCGCCTCTCTCAGCTGTGCGAGATTCATCGCTGTTCTCCTGTGTACCTCCTCCATCCACCTAGTCCTCGGTCGTCCTCTTCTCCTCGTCCCCTCTTCACACGCCAACATCATCGCCTTCTTCAGACCATCTGCACGCATCACGTGACCAAAATAATCAATTTCTGCCTTGTGATTCTTTGGTTTAATGACATGTCCCCTCTTAAATCTAGTATAGCTCTTGTATGACTGATTCGTTTGTTCTCTTATCCCTCCATGATATCCTCAGGAGATTCCTCCATATCCACATTTCACACGCTGTGATTTTATCCTCCAAGCTTTTCATCCTTGTCCACTTTTCGCTTACGTATAGTACCATGGGGAATATAATTGTTTTGATTAGATTTTCCTTTGTCTTCAAGCTCACATGCCTGTCCTTCCATATCTTTCTCATTCCTTGCATTGTGGATTTGCCAAGTGCAATTGTTTTCCTCACCTCCTCTTCGCATCTGCCATCCCTTTCTAGTAAAGAGCCCAGGAACGAGAAACTTGAGGAAGTACAGATCTGCAACTCAAGTCAAGTACTACAGAAGATTGTAAGTGGGACAAGATGCTGCAGCAGTGTGTTATTAATTAATCCTAAATTCCTTACCTTAAGTGTTTTCAAGCATTCTGCCAAATAGCACTTGATGTCAGCATCTGTTCCAGATAGGAATTTTAGTGACAGGTGGTTGAGGTGCTTGAATGGATTAGTCTCAATGATGTTGAGACTAGCAGCACACATAAGTGATGTACTGTTGCACACCAGCTGCAGCACAAATCTACATAAGCATAAGAATATTAAAGTGTAAACATAAGGAAAACAGAGAACACATGACACAAACACCTAAAACTCATATTTCTTACCTAAAACAGCTCTTAACACGTGGAACAAAACATTTATTTTAGAACAGCAGAAACTATGTCAACTGATTCAAACCAATCTATTATCATTATTATTTTGCAAGTTTTATATAGCACCTCTTCAACTTAGGCTGCTCAGAAGCGGCCCAACCATGGACAGTTTTGAGATTCGTCAAGAATATAGTGGAGTGACCCCTGGGCACTAAGCGCATTGTAACAGGAAGGCCATTCCAGGTTGTAGAACCAACGACTGAGAGTGAACTGCGCTGTAAAATGCAGTCTGCGAGCGGGGAACCAGAAGCTCAGCTTGGTCCGCCAACCGAAGGGTGAATCGATGCTTGACACCCAAGATGGAATAACAGAGTTCTTGCAGATAAGGGGGAGCCAGTTCATCAATGCATACGCTGTGGAAAAGGGAGCCAATGCAAGACATTCCGCACATTACATAAGACATGACCAACTTTTGGGATATGGTCAACAAGTTGTGCCACAAAGCACAGGACCTGTTCCAGACAGTCAACCTGGTCAGCCATCATAGATGGCGCTACAGTAGTCAAGGCAGTAAATTATGAAAGGCATCAACCAATGGTGCATGAAAATCAAGCCATAATCAGATGAAAGTAGCAGTTAATCCAGAGGACTAGCATAGAAAAGCTTCAACACCATCCTACATTGTAAGTAGAGGTATGACATGACAGATAACCTGGATAAATAGTGTCTTGATAAGACTGAGGACTAAACACTGAACTTATATAATATATTTTCGTAAGTCTGTGTTTTTTCTCGTAAGTCTGTGTGTTTTTCCGTAGCATCGTAAAGTATTAATGTGTATATAGGGCTTGGGGAAGACCATTTGCCATGGTGAATTATACGATGTAAAACAGGGAACCATCTCACAACTGAAGAATTAAAATCTTAATAGTAAGTGAAAGATCCTCTGCTCAGATGGCCTTGTGTGCCGTGTCAGGAGCTACTGTTTTTATATATATATAGGCTTCCCTCATTAATCAATCTCTTGCAGTCTGCTATGTACCAAAACAATGGAAATAAGCCATTATCCATCCTAAAGCCAAGACCACCAATCCTACTTTGCCATTCGACTTCCGCCGTCTCTGAGTTCTCCTGCATGGTGGAGCCTTACGAGTGGAAGGGACAAAACCGATATTGAGGGCATCATGAACAGGCTTAGATGAGCTGGCTATTTACATCCTGGTGCTCTGATGGTTGGCACATCAGGCCGACGCATTTAAGAGCTGTTTGCTGATGTGTGCAACTTACTTAGGCACTTCCCGGTGCTCTTCATGAAGGCAAAGTTCCAAAAGGTCGATGAACTTCTGTGGAAAGGCACCAAAGTCGACAAGAAGTCCCTGTTGGACTTTAAGTCTATTTCAACAACAAAAACAAGCAATACTAACATTCATGCAAGAACTGGTGAAAGCAATACAGAGATATTTCATGCATTTCAGTCTTGCATGTAAAGGAAAGTCCAAGTCTGCAACATGTATTACATTGTATTAGGAACTCTGAATATTACATCATGTTGAATCAACAAAATAAGACAATGTTGCATATACAATATCGAATATCAGGCTTTGGTAACATATTTTCTGAATTTTCAGAGCATGATGAAAAGAAAATTTCTTACCAAATTAATTTTCCCTGTTGTTCAGCCTTGCACTCATAGGCGTACGAGGCAGGGGTGCAGAAGGGGCAAATGCCCCCCCAAATTCGAGCAAGTCTGGTAGTTTTTTCGGACAAAAATAACCGAAATAACTATAAAAAAAGGTCGTCAACTTTCGGGCAAGTGAGGTTTTTCGGGCAAACACAGACCTGAACAACTAAAAAAAATTTAAAAAAATTTTTAAAATAAAAAAAGGTTGGCAACTTTCTGGCAAGCGAGGTTTTTCGGGCAAACACAGACCTGAACGACTAAAAAAAAAAGGTCGTCAACTTTCAGGCACAGTCAGGTTTTTCGGGCAAACACAGACCCAAACGACTAAAAAAAAAAGGTCGTCAACTTTTTTACGAAAGTATTTTTCGGGCAGAAGTTCAATCTTTGCCCCCCCACTGCTGAAATCTCCCGTACGCCTATGCTTGCACTCATTCATAAAGATTCTCTTAGATTACTGTGGTTTGCCTAACCAATAAAACACTTACAACAGTGCTGTCCAACCTGCAGTCCATGAGTTGCATGCGGCCCGTGGAGTGATTTAAAGTGGCCTGCCCAAGCTCATTAAATTTTTGCACTTTGTGTAGAATGAAGTAAAAGACAAAGTCAGTGTTCAATTTGAACATTTATTTTAATTGATATTGCAACGATTGCCATGGTTTAGAGTGGTTCTCAACCGGTGTGTAGCACTAGCACTAGCGTGTTGCGAGTAGACTGGTGGTGTGTTGCGTAAAAATGGTGTGTCGGTGTGTCGTGAAAAATTGGTGTGTCGTGAGTTCTCACAGCATACACCTGTCGTTCTTGCATTGATGACCGCAAGGTAAGAACAAAATAATCACAATAACAACAAATATAATTAATGTCGTATCTCAACATTTATGAAGCGTCTATTCATTTGCGGTCTCAGTGCAGAAACCATCGGGAAGGAGAAATGAAACGCGTAGGACACTCTAAAGAATTCCTTTCCTCGAATTATAACTACCAAAAATTACAAATGATTATAATTATAGCCAAAGCTGCATTTATTACATCTGACCAATGAAATTTTGTTTCCTAAATCTCTTAAGTTTTTTCCTTTGCCATAGCTGGGCTGGGAGTGTCCTTGAGTAAATTTCTTAAAGGGGCACTGTATAAGTCCATAGAGTGAATGAATAACTGAGAAAAAAATTATGGTCAATTGACATACTTTTTAATGTTAGCATTGAAATAATAACATAATAGAGAGCAGGAATCAGTTCATTCGTTCACAGCAGATCCTGGTAATGACTAGAAGTCTTTCTCAAGCTAGAATAATAATTAATAGATGATAGTGATATACTTGACAGCACAACTTAACCATAAATATTAATGACATAAGAAATAGTAAAAACAGAAAAAGTTACATGGAATCAAAATGGTAAATAACTATTCAACAGAAATTTTAACAAGTGAGACTAAGTTACTGCTTCTTACCCCTGAAAATCATCTTCTGAGAGCCGAAGAGTAAACAGAAAAAAAGGATCTTTTTCATCTGTAAGTCTGACAACCAGTTCCTACAAAATACAGGACAGCAACGTCGTCAATTTTATTCCGAATTTGCAATCAACACATGGTAAACAATAACTATGACAACCTAAGCCATCATTGGAAGTTTCAGCTCATATGGATTGCGATTAAGCAGCTCTACTAATTGCCCATGAATGTCCATGCCAAGCTCGTTGGTGCTTAGGGCATCACATGAACAAAATTGCAAAGGCTGCCATTTCAAAGAATATAGTATTCTATACAGAAATATAGTAGGCAAGTTTCTCAATAACAATAACAATTTGTAAGTTGTACAGTAGACAGAGTTCCAGAAGGGTATTGGAAATGAGGCGACATTATTTTTACCAACAGCAGCAAGGGTAGCACTACAGCAGCTAAATGGAATAAAAATGGCAGCAAGTTGTGCACACACACATATACAATTATGCATGCATATATGCATACATAAAAGTGACTAGTTCTACAGCACAGGTCTATTTCTTTGATGTGTAAAATACTAAATTTCATCTATATATATAGATCACATTTCAAATAAAAATTATTAGTAGATGAAAGAACATTACATGCTGGGGTAAAATTATAAATAGTAGATTCCTATTCTTGCTGTGTAGTAAATCACAGGAACTTGCTGCTTCCCAAGAAAAAAAGCAATAATTTTTCAAACATATAATTGCAAGAAAATCAGATAAGTCAATTCAAAATTTGCATACCAGTCATCCACAAACTGATACGTAAAATAGAGTTGTAGAACCTTTGAGATTTTATTTCAAATCATGAACATTAACATCAGTGCTAAAAGTGTAAAAAAAAGTGCCTGGACGCCCCTTACCTTTCCAATATAGGGAAACTCTATTTTACATAGCAAGTAAACACACATCTGAGTCTACAGTTCCATGACAACAAAAAAGTCCTAATGATAAACCTTTATTAAAGCGATGCAATTGCTGAGGTTGAGCCAATTTTTTGGGGAGGATACTCAAAGCTGCCCCAAAGTGCACCCTTCCCCATTTTTAAACTTTCTGCTATTCAAAACCCTATGTTCAAAACCATATTTTAAAATACATTTATTGGCAACATGTGTAATATGAAAAAATGCGCAGAAATTATTGTTAAGTAAAACATCAAAACAATTTGAAGATATTTTCATAAATGAAAGAGTTATGATTAAACCACCATAGTAAAAAAAGGAAGAAACAATAAGGATATACATTAAATATAAGAAATATATCATATTTTGGTCAGTTTCTTCAAAATCACTCACTGCCGTAGTTTACGATATGTCACATCAATTTCTAGCATTTTATCTTCTCTTCCTATACATCTTTGCCCATTTTCCACAAGAGTTTGAAAATCATTCTCTTTGATTTTGGTTTAGTGCTGTCAGGTCTGGAGCGCATCTGAAGAGTTTCTCTTTATGTGGCGCTATATTATAAGCTTACAATTACAATACAACTGACCAGAGTAATAGGTGAACCAGGACAATCTTACACTTGTTCAGCAAAGAATATCTTCCTGTCACCCAATATATCCATTTATGAATGAACTGAGGTCAATATTTAAAAAATCCCGATACCATCTTTATATTTGGATGTGGTCGCATAAACTTGTATGTCTTTTCTGTCGAATAAGTGAATAGCACAGGTCTAGCCACAGATAAAGTGAAAAACGTTGTTGCAAACTATTCTTCATAACCTCCTCCCTCCCACATAGTTAAATACTCTGAATGAATTAATGAAAGTCACTATATACCTTATGCAACCAGGCCATATAACTTATCCTACTTAGGGCCGATGCCTTTGCCAAGAAAAAAGATATTGCTTGCACACTTCTCACCTTTCTTGAAATAGAGGGAGTTGGATGACTGACTTCTATAGCTACCTGGATTGTAGACTTTCTGAAATTTACAAGCACACACATATGTGCACATAATTGGCAATTAATAGACTAATTCAAAACATTTAATTTCAATAAAGACTTAATTTCAATAAGGATTTAATTTCAAAAGACTAAATTTCAATAAAGACTTATTTTGTTTGACAAACTACACTATGCATCTATTGATCTCAAGTGGGTAATGCTTCAACAGATAATCAATAAAATAGTAGCAAGGGTGATCAACAGATTTCGATAAATGTAATTGAGAATGTTCAGAGAAATACCGATCTTCGTGCTCTTGAACTCGGATTGTGACTGGAAGTTTCTTTGCATACAGTTCATCTGTCATATTGATAAAATTTCTTCAGCCTGAAGCACAACAAATTGCTTGCATGTCAAAGTTAGATTACAGGAGCTGTATACATGATGACGACATGGTCTAGTCTTTCACTAGTGCTAAGACACGACGAGCTAGTAGCCAAGTCAAGAGTCCTACAACAATCAGTAGTATATGAATGGCATACTTGACAGACCGAATAGCAAGCTGCTAACTAAATTGACCATCACAATATTTGTAGTCATGGTTATCACATATGTGCAAGACGCATTAATAGGTGGTCAACCATGTACAGAAATAAACACAGAATAAAAAAAGACGACCGCATCGCACACGGAATGTGGCCCATTAAATGAGATCTTCATGCGTCTAATCACACATTAATTACATTTTTGTGATGGCAAAACGGATAGCATGCATAAGTTTATCATCTGACAACCAGTGCAACGAAGTATGGAGACTCCACAACAGCGAAGTTGCCATCTTAAACTTCATTGAAATGGACAAATCATGAATCTGCCATGTTGTTAAACCCCTCTAAGCAGTGATTAACCAACTTACACCGCCCTCACAGGTCGACTAGCATTAGTGGCCAGTGCCACTTAGCAGACTAAGATGTCTTCGTGCATACCCAATTATCCATTACAATGTAGTTGCCATCTTGCCAGATTTAATCAGCAACTAAAAGTTATGATGTCATAATGCATACTGTCCCATACTCAACAAGTGAACATAAAAATTTTTGCGTCCATAAACCTTTAAGGAATTACTTGAACCAATTGATTTGCCATGTTGACAACCAGTGCAACGAAGTATGGAGACATCAAATTTTCATAAATGAAAACTCCTTGTGAATTTATGCAAAATTAGTTATGCTTATAATAAAACTAGTTTAATAAATAGAACACATAGCAAGACATCTGGATAAATTTGTCAGCAAACTTAAAGCCGCAAAGTCACCTGTGAAGATCTGTAAAACCAGTCTACATTTTACACATGTATAGCAATCAGGTCTAGGACATTACCTCTGGACATTACCCCCGACCATTACCCCTGTAGGATATCATCTCCTGCCATTACCCTGGCATTTAATGCACTGCAACTATGTACCAGGGTATGTATGTATGTTTGTATGCATGCATGCATGTATGCATTGAACATATAGCATGTATGTACACATGTATGTATGCATGTTCAATTGTACTTAATTATGTATGTATGCATGTATATATGCATGCATATATACAGGGTGCGCCAAAAAAAAGTAATCCCCTGCGGTTTTTAGCCCATACCTTGGCCAAAAATACGAATTTTTTAATGAAACTTTACAGTCGTAAAGGCAATTCATATTTACGTACAATGGTCAAATTTCATCAAAATATTTCAAACAGAACAAAAGTTATATCACTTTTAATGAGGCCACCCACCGTTTTTTGACGATTCAAAAACGAAACGCACCAAAAACTAGGCTTGGGCCAGAGTGGAGGTGAAGTATGAAAAAAGCCTGAATTTACCCCAGTGGAGTGGGGCTGTGTAGGACAGGGTCGGACTAGATTTGGCACGGTGGGGTTGGTCTGGGTAAGATCTGGCAGGGTGGGGTTGGTCTGGGCAAGATGAGGTGAAGGTCGGGGTGGATGGACTGGGGTTGGAAAGGGTTGGTGGCATGGCCCAAGGTGTGGTGCCGTGTGAAAGGGTGAAAACAGATGGATGCATTATATTTTTCCCTGAATTTTATATGTTGAAAAATTTTAAGGGGGGCAAGTTGGGGCACGTTGAAATGGTTTGGGGTGGGTGTCTGGCAGAGTGGGGTGGAGGCGGATTGGGTGGGTGGTATAAGGATGAGGGTGGGTGGGATTAGTGGGATTGGGTCGGGTATGAGTGATGTGTGGCCGGGTGACATCAAAGTGAAACTTTATTTTTCACATGTATTTCATATGTATAAAATTTGCTTGGCGTAGCGGTAATAAATGCCGTGGCGGCCAATGTGTTAAAGACAATTCATATTTACACATGATGGCCAAGTTTCAACAAAATATTTCAAACAGAACATAAGTTATACCACTTTTAGGGAGGCCACCCATCGTTTTTTGACTATTCAAAAATGTAACGCAACAAAAAGTAACAAAAACATGATTTTATCAATTCTCATCTCAAATAACTTTTGTCAAATGTACTTGGTAGTGCTTCACAACTTGTGTTCAATGTGCCCAACACCAGTGACAACCCTTCTTTTGAGTCTTTGCAAAGTTGTTGATGATTCAAAAACGATTCTGACAGATTCTTTATTTACCGATTTGATTGTCATCTTGCTAAGTGACTTCTCAGTGAGGTGCAGCTACGATGGTGCTCTGTTTCTTTTTTAAATAGTAATAATATTGATCATCTGGCAATATGAAGGCTATTTGATAACAATTATTTAAGATGAGATTTAATAAAATCGTGTTTTTCCTACTTTTTGTTGAATCGTCAAAAAACGGGGGGTGGCCTCACTAAAAGTGGTATAACTTTTGTTGTGATTGAAATATTTTGATGAAATCCAGCCATCATATGTAGATATGAATTCTCTTTAAGCCTGGAAAATTTCATTTCGAAATTCTTACTTCCGGCCAAAATATTGGCCAGAATAACTAATTTGGTTTTTGTTACTTTTTCGTGCGTCGCGTTTTTGAATCGTCAAAAAACTGTGGGTGGCCTCACGGAAAGTGATGTAACTTTTGTTCTGTTTGAAATATTTTGCTGAAATTTGAACCATTGCACGTAAATATGAAGTGCCTTTACGACTGTAAAGTTTCGTTAAAAAATTTGTATGTTTGGCCAAGATATGGGCTAAAAACCGTAGGGAATTACTTTTTTTTGGCGCACCCTGTATATATGTATAATTGCATATCCAGCCACAAAAGACACAACCGGGATTAATGGCAGGAGATAATATCCTATGGAGGGGGGGGTAATGGCAGGGGGTAATGTCCGGGGGTGGGGGTAATGTCCTGTTCCCATAGTAATCAATGACACTACATCACAATATTATTTTCACAGAACAGCACACAAAAATCCTGCGATTTGTAATAGAGATTACACACCTATTTTCTGTTCTCTTGTGAGTGTCCTTGACAGTCCATCGGTTTTATCACAAGCAGCAAATCTGGTCAAAAAATTGCAATGGCGACACGAATCAGGTTCTGTTCCACATTGAGGTAATGATCCATACCGAAGGCTCAAAGGTGTAGTAGTTCAGACAGTTGGACATCTACAGTAAACAGCATTTTGAGCTGCAGTGAAAAAGAATACAAAAATAAACAATGCCAGTCTTTTCACTATAAATTTCTGAGCGCTTTTCAAATAATGTACGCAAACTCTTATCATATCATCTCTATGGATTTACATTGCGCTTCTCACAAAATGACTATTCAGATGCGCACTCAGTACAAAAACTCTATAAAAAAATGACTTTACCGAATAATTAGAGACCAATGAAGAAAAATGAGTCAATAGTTTAGTTCTTAGGGAGGGGGCCATTCCAAATAGAGGGACTAACCACAGCAAATGCCCAATTGCATCATGGGATCTGGTGATAGGTCGCAGCATTCTATTTTTGCGATTGTTTTGGATGGCCCAACTGTTTACATGGACAGGACCGGTCTGCATGATTACCATGATGACACAGTGCAAACCAATTTACGAGTTAAATGTTCATAGTTTGGTCACTTTAGCGTATAAGTTAATTTGGTAATGACTTTACCAATACGACCACTCACTTTACAATTACAGCTCTTATATTTCAGGAACAATTATATTTACGCTAGTATATGTTGTGTTCCTTAGCTTATCTAATACAAAATATTGTTCTGAACATAATACATTTTCCAGGCTTCATCAGCACCGATTTACTTTCACATTGGGCTATTGATCGACGTACATCAGAGCACTCTACTTTGTGCCTTTCTAGTGCGGTCATATTGTTTATCGGCGACCGAGCCGTCGTTAACCTCTACCTTTTCCCTTATTAGAATTATTAACCTAACCCTTTTATTAGATCTCGAGTTGATTACTTACTTACTGAGTGCATTTCATACGGCTGATAGATTGCAGCACTTCATTTTAGCAATTTCTTGGGTGGCCACAATGTTTACATGGACGGGACCGTGTCTGCACGATTACCCATTAGACTTATTTAATCCGATTCTAGTAACCGGGTAGCAGTGCTCACTGCTCAGGCAATCTACCAAACAGACTTACGTATCTCATATTTTTACTGCCGTAAAACGCGATAGCAATTTAAATACTGACAGAACAAAAATTGCCACAATTAAAACAAATTTTTAATAACATATAACATTTTAAAACAGCTCAAAACAACAAATACACATACTATACTCATGGAAGCTATGGGCGCTGCACGCTATGCAGGGTTGCCACATTTCGGAAATGTTTTGTCGTGAGATTACAATTATACAAAGTAGCCCAAAGGTCGCGCGACTAAGAGAATACCGAAGACTATATAAAATTTATATACAATCAATCAATAGGACATTTATATAGCGCTCCTTCAAGTATAAAACTACTCAGAGGCGCTCCCGACTTCATCTCACCCAAAACGAACAGTTTTAAGTTTAGTAAGGAACGATCCTGGTAGAGTCCCAGACTTCATACCTAAAGTAGGCTACTTTAAAATAGCTGAAAGTAAATGTCAAAATAATCGATTTGTCTAAAATTAATAAATAAAAGTAACCCGTGAACAATGAACAAACTAAATTTTTTACTATTTTTCTCTTCATCTTGTAGCCTAAGCCTAACTGTGTTGCGACTATAGTCAACCTGATTTCTGATTAGCCTAAAACGAATAGGCCTATAGGCCCAGGGGCGCAACCAGAAAATTTTCCTGGGGGTGCTCAGAATTATTATTGTAAGCGCCGATGGTGCGAAGTAGCGAGTGCCAAAGGAACTTGCTTGATTGTGTAATCTGAAAGACCAAATGACCCCTACCCCCCCCCCCCACGCACCAAAAAAAACTCATCGGATTTGGAAAAATTGCGTGGGTCACCTTTTTAGCCTGGGAGGTGCTCAATCACCCCCCAGCACCCCCTATAGTTGCGCCACTGTATAGGCCTATATGTATTATGTAAGCGTAGCTGAAAAGGAAGGCCATTCCAGATCACCGGACAACCACAGAAAAGGCTCGATTCTTTATCATTATGGCAGCAGTACGAGCAAAAGGAACCAATTCCCTTATCAGCAGAGCGTAGCCGACGACGTCCTTGGATACCCAATGTAAGGTGCGTACCGTAGCTCTCGGATGTAAATTGGGGCGAGGACATCGTCCTCGTCCTCACGTACAGTTTTGAACTACCGATCGATTAAGACCTAGCCTACCAAATATCTGGTGATTCTTCGAAGTTCGAACACAATCTCCATGATTCGTGAAGCGAGCGTCAGTGGCACACAATAAAAACATTCGAAACTTCATAAGACGGATGTTGTATAACTTTTTTTATTAGATTTATCCGATTTATCTTTGTGTTTGTTAGCCTAACTGTCGCGTTATGACGACCGGTTATTTCCCAATAAAAGAATTTAACATAAGCCTTCAGCTGTTCATCTCGCGATTTTGGGCGACTTTTTGACGAGATCTCGCGACAGTTTTTCAGAAATCTGACAACCCTGTTTAAGTTTTATAATTATTTGTATATAATCAACAAAACTTGCGAACTAAGTCCGATTTCAAAGAAAATATCTTATGGATCTTTTGGCTAAATGCTCACCTGGGCAAGCTTTTAAGGTAACTTAACAGGGTAGAGATTAAACATTTACCTCTACGAAGACGACCCGCAAATTTGTATGATCGACAAAAAGGCCTCAACTCTTTCACGGCGATTTAAACGAAATTTATCAGTGCTAGTTCATATGAATATAAACATTTAAAATTTAGGGAAATGCAGACATGTCCTGTGTAATGGATTCTCAACCTGTTTAGTGCTGTGGCCCCTGGATATTTTTTCCAAAAGTTGTTGCGATCCCCGAAATGTCACCATTGATTGAGTTACTCCCCTTTAACCGCCTTTTGCTAAAATTGTGATATATTGTGCGGGATCTCGTGGCTTTTGCGTTTATGAGAGTTGTCGAATACGAAACTTCAACAGCTGCCACTGTTTTGCTCTTGGTAGCCTAACAGTAAAAAATGAGCTGAATTAGTAGAGGCTGTTATTGTCCGTAGTCTTATGACCCCACGATTAAATCGTCATTACACACCACAGATGATCATTTCACAGGAGCTTCTCCATCAACCATTGAAAAGTTTAATTTCGTCTCCTGGTCAGCACAATTAAACCACCAAAAGCTGACAATGCACCGTCCTTTCCAGTGTTTAACCAAAAAATAAATATTCAATTACACATATGGACATGGGCGTCCGCAGCGAGGCGCAAGTGTGCCCCCCTGGATTTTTCGCATAGTTGCACATAAATTTACATTATTTGGTTGTGATTGTTACAACACGATTTTAAATGTGATTATTGATTCGTTCTACAAGTTGAACCCATAATATTATATCTTTCTTTGGCGCATAACGTATACATGTAGGTAGGCTATAGGATTCTCTCATAATAATATGGAAATTCAAACTGTCACCCATTAAATTTAGACCATGTGACAATTATTTAAAAGTTTGCGCCTCCCTAGAAAAATTCCTGCGGACGCCGATGCATATGGATCAAAGTGTGACCCCAGTATTTTTTATGCATTTCTATGCCTCTCTTAATTTAAAATTTATAATAAATATTACAGGTTGCAAGTTTATGTGTATGCTCACAAGTCACTCGCCTTTCATTATAAGAAAGTCTCAGTTCAACCAATTTTTTATCCCAAAAACGGGATTCCATGTTTGTCAATCCTGGGATTACAGGATTGTAAGAGATTTGGGATTCAGGGATTACATTCCCTAACGAAAACAGTCTGATTGATGAATCGGGTATAGCTTCAAATTTTACCAAATGTTCAATGTTTCTGGCTAGTGTATTTTTTGCTGTAACACCAGTGGTAATTTGCAGGAAGGATGAGTGAATAAGGACCCACATGTGTGCAAATGTCATGCATATTACAATGAGTAGTATAGAACAATTCCAAATTTTTTGCTCATTTATACTGTTAAGCTTAACAAATGACAGTAATTGTAAATATTGAATTTTTTGCCATGTTTGGGTACCCTAAAGGGCGGAGACTCCTGTTCGGCTGAACATGTTGAACCATGCTTTAATCCACCTCTGTTAAGAAATATGGTGAAAGTGTACATGTAGAATTTACATTTCAAAACTAAATGGCAAAAATTAAATTAAATCAGCTACTGCCATCTATCGTCTGAATCATAGTACAAAAACTAAGTGAAACTTAAGTTTAAATTGCAGTACTTGTAGTTGTTACTGTAGATATCGTGATTTCATAATATTAAGATACTGCGTCATAACTTTTTTTTACAAATTTCTGAAGGCTCCAGGTGACCCCAATCTAAGGCAACCCTGTGGGATTTTCGTGACCCACATGTTGAGAACTGAGCACTGTTCTATATAATTTTTTTCATATTTTATCTTCCAAATAAAGCTTGTGGTCGTTGACATAATTCGTGCTTTGCTTTTGTTTTTTTAGCTTGTTCATGGAGTGTTGGATGGAATTTGTGAGAGAAAGCAGCCGGTTTTCTTTGCAGATTATTCTGATGTTCTGTCACTTGAAGAATGGTGGCAGGTGAAAATCGACACCGGAACATTCTGTCTCAAACATTTTAGAAATAAAATGTCCAGAGATCAGGTTAGAACAGCTGTGTAAAATATGCAGAAAGAATCAAAACATAAGAACCATGTTTAATCCTTCATTTCCATATGTGACCCTGAGCTTCAAAAGTCGTCACATATGGTTTTTCACTTTTTTATTCAGTTATATTCTACAGTTATTCTGCTTCAAAATACTTTTTACAGAATGAAAATATCTTTTTTCTAACTGAAGATAACTGAAATTCTATTTGTTCGATTCTGCAACTTGTAGAATCACAACAAGGGAGAAAATCGAGCTCAAAGTTTCAGCACATTTGTATCATAAAAGTCCTTAGTAACCATTAATTGAATATTCTGAAATTTTGCTGGTCAATAAATTGGTATATTATGTATCGAATACAACAAACGGCATCAAATTCGAGCAATTACTTTCCATATTGTGACTGAATTACAGGCGACTGCTAAATTGTAGAAGACGCATGAATGAGTCAATGAAAGGCACATACAGGAACAAACGCTTCCAAGAGTAAACGGCCAGGACCGAGCGGCATATATCGGACCCTATGAGTGTAATATTTCAAACACACAATCAACCAGGCACTACAGGATGTAGACCTTTGTCCATTTATAATCTAATTAGGAAATGTAAACATTTGCATCCGATGCAGCGTCTTACTAGTAGGCCTATTACCCTATCGGCTCCCTCAAAGAAATATTTACCTAACAGCTTAGTCTACAGAGAAACATGAATAAAACGAGACAATTGCGTCCGATAGCAATATGAACGACATTGAACATAGTCTGATAACTCCTGCAAGTCTTTTCAATTCTTACAAGGAATTTTAATTAGGCCTATATGCACACATAGACAAAAGTATAGTTCCTATTTATTATCTCGTACACACATCGCTCGAACGCGCAAACACTGTAGGTAGGATAGATCAGAGCCGATTTAATTTGCATCAAGTTACCAAGAGTCAATATTAATCAAACTTCCTATAGACCTATATTTATGATGGGTGTCCACTGATGGGTGGACTGTGGGTGGGTGGATTGCCAGTTTAGTCATGTTTACCAAAGTAATTTGACCGCACCGTTGATCTCAATCTCGGTACCTCGCATTCTCCAAGCCAGCGTGAACTAGCCTACCCCTAACGAACAATCAACCAGGCTGCCCTTATCACAATTTGAGCAGATTACCAAGACTTTCGCTATTTCCTATTTAGCGATGTAAAATAATATTTGTACGAATTCTTTCCAAAGCTAATGCTAGCTGTAGGACTGAGTAAGAAAAGGAGCAACAGAACATTTACGGGTAGGCGCGCATGCGCACTATCGAAGGTCAGTCTCGTAAACCAATAAGACTCTCAGAAAACTGGGTCGGAGGCGTGGTTTGAGCAGTTGTCAGGTGGCCATTAGTTGATGCTTAACTTTATTGCCAAACTTTGTCACATTTAAGTAGGTGGCAAAATTTACCAGAACCAGTTAATATCATATTTAGGGTATAATCTATCACGCGGTACACATAGCGACAAGAAATAGTCAGGTCAGCTTATGAAAACTCGGTCGTTCATGGCGAATTTTAACTTTGAAAATAGGCTATTTGGGACCAAGATTCGAAGCAAATTCTTACACCACATGCGCCAAAAGTCATTTTCTCCCAACTAATCATTTGAATTCAACAATTTTAATTCTAGATATTGAAAGTAGACATATTTTTAAATAATAATACGCCATAAAACATTTTTTCCGTATTTTTGACTCTTCTTGCCTGTTTTGCCTTTTATCTCTCTATCTAGATCGCGTCATGCGACGAGAAAGGAAAGCCAGCGTCACATATGTTCTCAAATAGTAGTGCACTCATTTTTGCACTTACCTGCATGTTTCAACTCTTTTGGTCTGTGCCTGCAGGCTGAAGACCTATCAAATCTAAATAATTACGGTAATTGCTCCCTTAATACTGTGGTTGTACCTGATGCTATAAAGGCACTTTATAAATGTTCAAATACAATACATCATGCAACCTTGAAAAATAATGATTCTCATTTAACATTAGTTTATTGAATTGTATTTCAGGCTCTGGAATATTTGTCTAATCTGTCGTCAAAGCATCAAGAAGCAATCTTGGAAGCACTGTCTGTGCGCACGGATGACGTTCGTCACGCACTGATATGTGCTACAAATTCAGTTTCGGAGACCATGCTGCAAGATTTTGATTGGAAGATCAAAGTTAGTTTATGATGTATAATATAGCCGTAGAGAAATTTTGTTTTAACCCTTTTAATGCTGAGCATGTAGTAAAATGTATGGGAGACCAATGCAGGTCATCGTTAAAGGTTCAATGAGTTTGTCTGACTTACATGTTCTATCTTCAAACGGTATAACCTTTGTTTTATGATATTCGGATTATCACACCATTAGCTTACTAGACAGCAGAACTTTAATGTGACCAGAAGTTCATGGCTTTCTTGGATGATGATCGAGTAATTTCTAGTCCCAGACTGATCAGATCCAAATAGCAATCAAAATTGGTATGCAGTATGAGGTCATTGTGCACTACACCAGGACTACCATAATTATAGTCTACCTTAAAATTACATTAGGCAGTGTCATGTGTGGTGATTGTTGATGAGCACTGTCTTGACTCTATAACTGTTTCTGGTGTGCTGGTCATCTTACATTGACATATATATATACCAATTCGCCATTCTTCCTTCGAGTGACATTTCTGTGCACAGCGTAGCAAGGAGTTTTTGTAACTAGAAAGAAAGGAGGAGGGTGGGGTAGACCAGAATTGTTGTTGCCTCTCTCCATACTTTGATCTCATCACCACTCTCACTCTTTGATCTTGCCGCCTTCACCAGGGGCCATATGTATGAAACAGGTCGGTATAAGCTATTCCTAGTTTAATGCCTACTGCAGAAGTTAACTATTTCTGACACGACCCTTGGCCATTGTCAGCATGCATGGGCACATCAAGTGGAATAGTTACTCTGGATGTAACCTGCGGCAGACAATGCATGATGGTAGCTAGGTTTCCAAAATTTAAGCAGCTATAACTGAGCGGGCATTCATAAAGATATTTTTAAATTTGCGCTCGCTACTGGCGTGAAGTAAACAAATTAAGACTTAAAATAGCCGTAAACCAAAATAAGTACTTATTTATTATAAATCTAAAATTAAAAAGTGTGGGTTAGCGTAACTGGAAGAAATGTTTAGAGCCCAACATTTTATTTTGGACTAGTAGGCCCTATAATTATGCATAGGCTTTAAATTTTGACAGTAAAAGGAGGAATTAGAATACTAACGCAATCATGTGAACAATATCGTCATTAGGTTAAAGTCATAGGTCCCTGCAACCCTGGCCCTGGATACGAGGTCATGAGTTCACCGGAAGTTTCCAACTGGAAATGCCCAGACTGGAAGTGCCCTGGCAAGGGAGAGCTTATGGTTCCTTGAGCTTGCACTTCTATTAGACAGCATCGAGTCTTTTCGATTGTGGGGTCTTGCCATCTGTAATGGCCTCCCAATGGCTCCCATTAGACTTGAATGTGATTGATACAAACTACACTGCTTTTTAGAAGTCACCAACATCTCACTTTTTCAGCTGTGGTTGGGCTGGGAGATCTGAGTAGATTTCTTGAAGAGGCACTATATAAATTCTCAGAATGAATGAACTCTTGTAGTGTGGTGTTTTCATAGTGTTCATGAATGTGCACTTATGATTACAGTTGTGATAACCTTTCTTTCTAATAACTTGAGTACAGTAAGGCTCGTCTCAGTAGGTTTCGTGCAGTTTGTCTTTCCAGTTCTTATTGTATTGTGTATTTCTTTTAGTTGGCTGTTGCCAGTGACAAAGTTGCCATGATACATCAGCCACTACTGATGCTGGACTTGAGTATGAGCAAGTGTGGTTCAAGTGAACTTGCCTCTATTGAAATGAATCCCGAGGAACTGAACAAGTTACTTGCAGCGCTAGAAGGTGCCAACCGAGTAAGTACCATTAATGAATTCCATATTGTAATTGTAGTTGTAATTGAACATTTATATAGCACCGCTCACACAGTAGCGCTCCCGACCCTAGTTAGCACTTCCCCTAATAAATAGTATGGTCTTCAGGCATTTCCTAAACAGAGGAAGAGGCATAGCATTTCATCTACGAGAGTGAAGGGGAGTGAAAGGAGCAGTAGCTGGCCGCCTCAGGTCTGAGCGGGACAGAGGATATTCCAAATTGAAAACGTGCTTTCTGCACCAGACAATAGGTAATTAGTGTTGAGCGAGTGAAATAGGTCACACGAATACTTATAACATGACGATAAACATGTAGTTTAGCGTGTTAAACGTGTAGTTTAGCGTTGTAAAGTGTTATATTGAAAGGCAAACTATTCTCAAGTATATGTGACCCATCACCACAGAGCCAGTCACAACTTCAAAATAATTTTCGTACTTTTTAGATCTATCTTGTAGATGACTTATTTACATTTCCTAAACTGTTTTCAGTTTTTCTATATCTTACATATAACTGGAGTTATAGAATTTTCATTCTGATGGTATGTGTATAAACTGTTAGTTAAGGAAACTGCATGGGAAGTTTAGCTTTGTTTGTATGTGCACTTGTTATAGCGCCCCTTCAAGCTCTCTACTCAGAGGCGCTCCCGATGCAGAGCGGACACTGCATCGGAGTTTCACGCCGAAGCGCTGAGCAATTGCGAGTGAAGGACTTGCCCAAGGTCCTAACGCAGCGAGGTGGATTCGAACCCCGAACCTTCCTGCTTCAAGGCAACAACGCCACCACTAGCGATATAATTACTGACATTCTCCTTAGAAACAGCTATTTCTGTTGGACCGATTTAAATAAAACAAAATGGCAGCCGTGTAGCTTCAAAAATTTCAAAGGTACTCTAGAAGTTTGCAAATATCCTTCATTTAGAGGGTTAAGTTTATTGAGCGAAAAGCAAGGAAAACAAACAAATTGCTTTAGTGACCTGACCCAAAGCAAGCAAGGTCATGCGAGTACGCATGCTCAGACCCGATCGGTCAATCATCCAGCCAACCACGGCTCAAGATTTTGTCACGTATCAGTTTTATAGAGCAACGCTACTTACTATTCGGCTGAATAGTTATTTGGGCTGCTATTTGGTCCCGAAGCGAATGTTCGGCACAGCTATAATATATATATATAATTATATAAACATATATAAATATATAATTATTTAACATAGTGGGGGGCAAAATGTAAGGGAAGAGGAAGACCTAGGGAAAAGTTCTTGGACTGGATGATGGAGGATGGATATGGAAAACTCAAAAAAAAAGCACAACATCGAGAAGAGTGGCGTCGTTGGGCATCTGGACCTGCTGAGAGGCAGCTAACCTAAAGAAGAAGAAGAGATATATATAATTATATACTGTCAGCTTTAGAATCAAAATTCGATTTACGCCGTTGTAAGTATAAGTCCGCCGAGTTGAAAACCAGTCTTAGATGACACTCTGTCAGCTGAACCTCCTCAGACGATCTCAATCCTAAGAAGAGCTAAACGCTAACTGGCCTGTTACTTGATTCCTTCTCGGCTTGTCCCACAGTCCCACACACACTTCCGGTGGATCACCTGCCTCAATCAATGAATGGACCTGCCGAGCACGCACACATAATCGTCTATTATCCTGCGTGAAATGAAGTCAAATCGCTATCAGGTCCTAACCACTAGCCGCAAATTACAGCCGCGATTCGTTGCTGTCATAGACTTCCTCACTTTGCGAGTCGCCATGAAAAGAATTGGAAACGGAGGTCAATAGTGATAGCTAGATCACACGCGCAACCTCTGGCAATGCGGTCGAAGATACTTTACGGCACTATCACTGTTGTCTCACAGCCTGAATGCAGATTTAACTTTTTAAAATCTGCTACAAGAACAAAATAAAAATAATAGTAACTGAAATTGATTTTTTTGCACTGCAGATAAAATCTGCATGGCCGCGCAATCGTGCAGCTTAGAGGGAATGTTGCACACCCGCCCGCCCGCCCGCCCTAGCGTTATGTAATTATTGTTGCAAAATTTTAACTAAGATTTAGGCCTACTAGGTCTTTGTGAACGCATAATTATAACTCATATTTTCATAGTGAGTTTAATATAGTATGTGAATTATAATTTGACAGCAGGCTAGGCTTAAAGTATACAGAATGTTTTATTTATATAAATGACAGTCATGTTTGAAATGCAGTTTTTTTTAAGTTTGACATAAAGCGTAAAATTTTACACACTGCTGAAAAGTTTCATGGACTTAATTGCTCATTAATAATTAGTCAAAATTAAGATGAACTAATTATTTGCCTAGTCTGAGCACTTCGATAATTTTTATTAGAAATATTGCTTAGTTTTGTTTTGAGCATCAATTTTAAGTGTTTGAAATTTGTGTCCACTAAGTAAAATATATGTGTGCGACCTGGTGGCGGACCGGTAACGCGTCCGCTCACAGAGCGGAAGGTTGCGGGTTCGAATCCGGGTAACGACCTTGGGCAAGTTGTTCACGCACACGTGCCTCTGTCGCCAAGCAGTATAATTTGGTACCGGCGTAAGCTGGGAAGTAAAACGGCAAGTCCTGGGAAATCACTGGCCCCGTGCCCAGGACCTTGGGATTCGTCCATTGCCAGCTCAAGGGCTTCTAAAGGAAAGGAGATGAGCGCCTCGCCAATGGGCCTGTGGCCCAGGGACGACTTTAACTTTTAAGTAAAATATGCTTCAAAGTGGTTCGTCAATGTCAGGAATCCAATGGGATTTTAGGCCTACCACGTTATTCTGTCGGTGACTATCAAAGATCCAAACAATTTCATCAGCGGTTTCCAGTTGACACCAATGGGGGAACGGATAATTGTGTTAACCTGGAATTTAACTGGTGTTTGCTGCCGTATCTTCTTCGGATATAATTATAAGCCTACTTCGGTTAATTTTTAAATCACTGTCACAAAATTTAAACTTTGATGACATCATGTCTAAAGTGTCATTCAATGTTAATTTAAAATTCATTTATAACTTAATTGTTGGTGAAGGCGTTATGTAACGTTCAGCTCAATACACTTAACCCACGTAACGTCTCGTAATGTTTTCAGCGACCCCACCCACCCTCGAGCATCACGTAATTATGCAATGACCTCATACTGAAATGTTCATGTGTGCTGCCAGTCCAGTCTTGGCGAAGGAGAATTTCGCAAATGTTGATAGGAATGGAGTACGTAACATCGGTAAAGAAGATGCAGTCCTGGGGGATGATTATTCAGAGTATGAAAACAACTTAATTGATACATTATTATGATTGCTGTTGTCAGTGTGTCCTTATTTGTCTGTTTTAGGCTCTGATGCAGCTGAAGACATCTTAGTTCTGGAAGGGCAATCTGTTTCTTGAATTCCATTGTTATAAAGCATTGTTTAGTTTCATGCTGCACTTAAACGAGCAGAAGACTACTACACATCTAATTCTTCTGCCAGAAGTTCACCAAGCATTCGAGAAGATGATTTCTGTAACCTAACATTAGAGCTGTCTTCTTTGTTGGTCAACAGAAATCTTGACTGACACTGGATTTAGAAACAGCTGTTTGAGAGCATAAACAAACTAATAAAAATATAACCATAATTGTATATACAGCAGAAAGTAGTTGGGTTTGTGACAATATTTATGTGAGAAAGGTGACCAAATATTAGAACCAAGATTTCTTGAAGTCTTGACCTATGTGAATAGAAGAGCTTCCTGATGTGGACATGTATCTATGGCTCTGCAGGTAGGTATTTTCATCTACTGACATGAATTGGAAGCAACACAGATAGTTGGAGATAGTTGAGTGTGCTATGGGTGTTGAACTGTTCGTTTTTCAAGTAAAGGTGCTACCATATTCCCCCAATTTTGTCTGCATTGTTCAACTTACTGGTGATATTTTTTTAGTATTTATTTTCTTAATTACATTGTGTAGGCTGGTGCAAAGAGCACCTTTGATAAATCCAATTGCTTTCTTGAAATGATCTAATTACAGTGACTCAACCAAACATTGAAATTTTAGAAGTTGATTTTTTTGGAAAACAACAAATCTTGCTGGACATTATTCATATTGAAGTTTCAACAACAATCTTGAAGATGATTAACACTATTTATTCACATATTTGTTTTACTTATTTATATAATCTTGGATATCTACTGAAAGAACAATCCTGCTAAATAATTACCAAGACAAGTAAGAATTTAGAAAAATTCTGCATTTGTTTGTTCTATCGTATGCTTCGAAGTTTATAGAACTGCAAAATGCAAATATTAAAATCAGTTAGAAGAAAATATGAAATTGTACAAATACGCAGGATATGCACCAGTTTAAGCCCTGCATTCATTCTAGAGAATTGTCTAAAGGTCATGCTGATGAGAACCAAGAGTTCTCACTGTAAGAATATTCCTATTCATCCTGTCGTAGACAGCAATGTTCGTTAGGCACTTGGTTGACGACTGATCATCTGTTAAATCTGGACAATGTTCTTGATAAACCACGCAGTGCTGAGCTGAAGGTGATCCCCATCTACAGCAACGAACTTTAGCTTTCCCAGCTAAAGGTCGAATGAATGCATCTGTTGGGGTAATTCCTTACAAGTTATGCTTCATATCTCCTTCAACACATGGAGCAATCAGCCACTAAGACATGGCAATAACTGTTACTAAGTCAATCATCCAAAGAATTGCCCAAAGGTAGCATCGCCTTACCATAAAGTTTATGCAGATCCAAAAGGGATAGAGGCATGTTAGCATAAAAAATGTTAAATATAAATGTTATCACTTGTAAGTCCAACCAACACACTAAGCAGTTTTACAGATAAATCAGGACAATGTTCTTGATAAACCACTCGGTGCTCAGCTGAAGATGATCTCCATCTACAGCAAGGAAATGTAGCTTTCCCTGTTCTGCCATTGTTTTCAAACCAAGACGATCCTAAAATAAGTGCAACAGAAACAAACTATAATTACTGTTGAAGAGTAATACCTCAAATCAACATTTTTCATTCTGTTTTTAACCTCTTCGCTGCCAAGCCATCAAGGGTCAAATAGTGCCCTGTGTGCCAGAAGTAACATATTTTCGCAATTACACCAGTAATAACCTACACCTAATTTGTAAAAACAAATAGTGTAAGCTTATACAAATAGTGCACTGTGTACGCTTGTTACAAAGATCCCATTTCAAAATGCATCGCATAGCACTTGAGTTCCGATCGGGTGAGGTATAAGGTGTTTAAAATAAGCAATTAAAACTGATAGCTCTTACTAGCATTTCTGGCTGATTTTAAGATCAACCTGCCTGGCAATGGAAACTCCAATGCGGGTCCCACGCAAAAGAAAAAGTTATATATATGTTAAAAATCAGTCATGTCATGTCATGTCAATACGCCGACGTCGCTGCGCGACGGTTGGCTACATGAGTGGACCAAAGTACTCCAGCAATATCTATCCTTTACAGTCCGCAATAGCGCCACTCCTGATAAACCGGTCCACAGCGTGATGTTATCAAGCCAGCACATTCTAGGTCTACCGCGACCGCGAACACCCTGCACTAATCCCGTCATGACACTATTTTCAATATTGTCCTGCTGTCGCAGGATGTGACCGAAGTAACGTAATTTCCGGGTTTTGACATGACCTAATAACTCGCTTTTTGTCCCTGCTAATTTGTAAACTCGTTCATTAGTCAACATTTCTGTCCATGAAATACGTAGTAGTTTCCTGATGCATTTGTTTTCGAAAGCCTGTATAAGTCTTTCCTCCTCCTTCTTTAGAGTCCACGTCTCACAACCGTATGTTGCCACTGGCCACACTAAGGCCCTCATCAGTCGTATCTTTGTCTTGGAGCTGATTGCCTTGTTCTTCCAAACCTTTGTCAACTTAATCATGACTGATGTACCCATGGCTAACCTTGACTTTACTTCTACATTACAGTCTGCATCTTTCGTTATTCTGCTTCCCAGATAGACAAAGGAGTCTACCTGTTCTAATCTACCATTGATTACTCTTATATCCAACAACGTGTCCGTATTTGTCATGACCTTTGTCTTTGCAGCATTAATCTTCATGCTATACTCGTTTGCAGATCTCTCAATTCTGTCCACCAATTCTTGTAGCTCCTCTGGTGATGTAGTCAGTAACACAATGTCGTCCGCGTATCTTAGGTTGTTAATGGTTTTACCCCCGATTCTGAATCCATCGGTAAATCCTTCCAAGGCTTTTCTCATTACTTGTTCAGCTAAAATGTTGAAAAGGCACGGTGAAAGGTTACACCCTTGACGCACTCCTTTCTTAACTCTGAACCATGGTGACGTGAGTCCATCTGTCCTAATATTTGCGCGTTGTTGTTTATAAAGTTTCTGCAGCAGCTGAACTATTTGAGGCGGGAAACCCATTTCTAACATGGTTAACCAGAGTTTGTCATGTTGTATCATGTCAAACGCTTTTGTGAAGTCAATGAAGCAGAAATATAGTGGTTGGTTCCTTTCCCTTGCTTTTTCGAGAATTATTCGGAGGTTTGCGATTTGGTCACGTGTGCCTCTTCTAGGTCTAAAACCAGCTTGTTCTTGGGCGATCTCGCTTTCAAGTTTGGATTGTATCCGTTCTAGAATCACACGTAACAGGATCTTGCTTGCATGAGAGACCAGCGCGATAGTACGGTAGTTTCCGCAATAAAGCGGGTCACCTTTCTTGAAAAGCGGGATGAAAGTTGACTGTGTCCACTCCTCTGGCCACTCCCCGTTTCTCCACACCTCCGTGCATATGTCGTGAAGTTTGGTCAGCGTCATTTCCCCGCCGTACTTAAGCAGTTCAGCGGCTATTGCATCTGGGCCTGGTGCCTTTCTTGTAGTTGATTTATAAAGCTCTAAAAATCAGTAGTTTTCTAATTATATTATAATTTGTTCTGATTTGTTTACTCGTTACTATTATAAGTAACAGTGTTGAAAAATATTCCTGTTGCAAGTGTGTGGAGAGGAAGAAGTGTAAGGGAAGCAACCACGGAAAAACACCTGATAGGGTGACATGAAACAAGAGTCATTTTGAACATTTGACCAGTTATCTCAGTGTTTTGCAGTCAAAAATCTTTCAAGTTGCATCACTCATCTCATGGTGCATCGTCCACACATCCTTGTTTACCTCCACTGGCCAGAAGCCTCCCCCATTTCAAACAGATCCTTTGTTCTGTCTGCGTATGTCTGTTGTCTCCCTACATAACTCAATAGGAAGTCAATGCAGACATTTATGCACAGGGGTTGTCCCAGTCTTAGTAGTATAAAATTATGTCCTATTCCAAACATTTCAAGAAGTAATACTTTTACAAGTCTCTAGACATGCAAAGCAAAACTGGATTTTATATGCAAAAGCAAATAGAAAAACGTACTTCAAGGTAAAGCGGGCTTTCTTGTAATGAGTACGTCTTTGTATCACTTCCAGGTTTATAAAAGCCAAACCACTGAAAATGTAAACAATATATTACAATAGAAACTTTGTAAGTTTAATTAATAAGTGCCTAAAGCAGCATGGACATTATGTAAATATTCTAGAAAAATTGAATGCTAAAACTGTTCACAGATTATTACTGATCATGATCATACCTTACATTACAAGACTCTGATAGCACAAACAGATATTTTGAATTCTTGATGCCTTGTGCGATAATGATAACAGCAGTGCTATAGGAGTTATTGGAGTACCAGCCAAATTTACAACAAGCTCTTCAGTAAACAACTAGCATCTCATTATTTTCAGTGAACTTAAACGCTAGTTTTTCGATTTTTAAACCTGTCTGATCCACAAATTCAGATCCATCTGTCATTTAACCCTTTCCAGCCGGAATTGTTTTGATACCTATTCTGTGGTCCGGCGGCAAAGGGTTAAGAGACTGACTGACCTCTGTGTCCCTTGGCTGAACCACTGAGTCATTGTTGAACTTGACCATCACAAAGTTCTTCAGCTTCACTAGATTTGTCTTGTATGTCACATTCAACACCTGCACAAGAACACACACACATCAGCTCAAATGCAAATGCAGTGCGCAAATTCATGCATGCAAGAGCATGGAGTCCATCTGCCAATGGCAGATTCAATGCTTATATTGCAGCAAGTCGTAAACATCACTGAAAACAAATAACCTGTGGGTCAAAATTGCCGAAAAGGTTACGTCTGGTAACTCGCCTATACAAACGATTGCAAGAAGTGCCATGCTCGCTTGCTTGCCAGTGAAGGTTTACTTACTGACGCTTATGCAACCGACTCTCTAATATTAAACAGTCTATTTATTGATTGATCAAATACAATACACAACCAAGACCCCATGATCTAGAGTGGATTCCTTTGCCAAATGAAGTTTTATTATGAGAGTGTTGTATGACTTTGCATAAATGTTTCTATTATTTATTTCTTCTGTAAGCTAGTACTTAGCATTTGCTGGTATTCTAATAAGGAGTATTCTTACTCACTTACATCATTCCACATAACAAATTGTCTTCATTTTTAACAATTCCTTGCTTCATTTGAAAGGATCCTTACGTTTTCTTGATTAATATCTGCAAGAAAGATGCTTTTCTCTCTGTATAGTTGTTCATTCAAAGGATCATGCCAATACTCTGCCTGTACAACCCTGGCAAAATAGACAAACATCACAGTTCAAGCAACATAGACCACACGGACTTCTTGAGCAATGAGGATAAGGGGCTGTCCAGTGGCGGATTTAGGTTTTATTGCACGGGGGGTCGAGAAGTATTTCAAGAGGGCGCCTGTAGCCTACTTACATAGGCATAGCTAAAAACAGTAAATTAATTATAATTCATCGATTTAGCCGAATACACCAAACAGAATCAAGAATATATAAAACAGAAACTTTTTTAACTTGTGTGCTTGACTACTTGAGTTACATAAGTTTATGCTTATATATATAATAGCAAATATTTATTAATGCTATTTATTGGATATCGATTCAGGTAAACGTGTATTTTAGCGTCGTAAATTATTCGTTGAATTTGTTCATACACACAATGCGGCAATGGGCCACTGATGTGTAGGATACTAATATATTACTGGATAGCCAAAGCTTCGGATATTGGTCCATTGCCAATGATGAATCACCCGTGACATCCTGTCAGGGATGCGAGTGCTTGTTTGTATATGAAATCATGCTGAATTCGTCAACTTCATAGGATTATTTCAAGAGATCTGGTCGGTCGCCGCAAAATATAGTTAGGTTGATAGTTTTGTATGTCACTGAACTCAAAATCCCTAGGGTGTTTTTAAAATTGTTTAAAAACACCCTAGAGATTTTATAATTGATGATAAATTTGCGTTTTAAAGCGAAGAGTGTTGTCACTGTTGTGCCTCCTATCCTTTGCTGCTATTTGCTTCTAGAAATCTGGGATTTTCCCCAGAGAATCTTGGGATTTGACATGAGGATCCTATAGGCTTTGCCCAGAAGAATCCTGGGATATCCTCGAGTGAGCGATAATCCGAACTTTCATAGGCAACAAGCTATCCAGTAACTATAGATCTATAATTATTATTATCATATAATACATATCGTTGCAATGGGCCATGGTAATAACTAAAAATAAGTATAATGGCCGCCATAGGAATAAATACAAATAATTCTGTAATGAGTGTCAATTTCATGGTGTGATTGCGTAAAGTCACTGGTAAAAGTATGAAAATTTATTTTCCATGAAGGACATTTTAGGTTTAAGTAATAAGTACGGGCCGGGCCCGAGGGGGCGCCATTTCTTACCAAACAGGGGCACGGGGGGGGGGGGGGGGCGACCCCCCGGGCCTGGACTAAATCCGCCACTGGGGCTGTCCATATATTACATACATAGGGAGGAGGAGGGTCACAAAGACTTAGGCGATTTGCATATGGCAGGGGAAGAGGGTCTCGACAAAATGTGCGCACACAAAATAAATTTCTAATTATGACATCCACATTTATAATTACCGATAGTCATCCGATGGCATTTGATTACATTAGAATTAAATTCTGTTCAAATCTAAATTAACAGTAAACCATAACAGCTAAAAAACTTAGCTAGCAAATATGATGTTTAGCAAAAAATAAATAGTAGCTTACGATAAAATAAATGTTCTACAGATGACTTTAGCTAAGTAACGTTAGTAAAAGGGAGGGTGGAGAGAAAAGATTAATTGTATGTACACATGGGGGTTTCCACTGAATGTACAAGCTGCAACAAGATAAAAGATTAGCAACATTTATATAAATTGCAATAGTATTACTTACCGATTCTGTATAAAGCTAAAATGGAAAAAACAGATAGCCATTACAAAGGTCTTATATGCAATGCACATTTCATGCATACATTAATAAATATATTGCTATATGTCGTCCTAAACAGTAATAAGCTCGAATCCGTAAACAAATAGACAAAGTTTAGGTAATAGGTAAAAAATGTATTCTCAATAAAAGTAAACAAATTATACATGTGTAGCAGACAGTCATCTGAAGTTTGACAAACAACGAACGGCTTCATTCATCGTCAGTAGAACAGCAGAACACACGACGAAACACCAGCAACAAAAGACTGAAGAGAAGACGAAACTCTCTCGACATCGAAAATGTTACTTAACTACAGACAACTGAAACTAATGCCTCTCTCAAATAAATAATTAATTAGGTGCAATATAATTCTGTGTTTGTCCTGCAGCATTGCAACTCTAGTCGGGGTGGGGTGCTGTGATTGGGGCCCCATGCTAAAACGTATTGAGCATACTGGTTGATTCAGACCTTGATTCAAGAAATCTGTTTAATTAACAGTGGGTGTCGTGCTACATTGTAGGTATACCTTAAAATAGCAATGTCTCAACTGGACAAACCCACTCTAAATTCAGTTTTAACTAAATTGGTCAAACAGCAAATTGCTCATACTCAAGTAGAATTTGGAACATAATAGACAGATGGTTTACAGTTGTGGCCTGACTCTATCAGAAGCCATGCATTTTATCAGAAATGCAAGTGTCAAGACAGCAAACTATTTACCTAAGATAGGCTCCATGGTCAAGAAGTTTACGGATGTATTCACACAGTGTGCTGTTTGCACCAGGGCATTTCGGTAGACCAAAGATACCTAAAATACAACAAATAACACTGCAGACCAACAGGGCAAAACTCTAAGATGCAAGCCTGAATTTAAGAGATATGCCTTTATAACAGTGAAAGTTAAACTGAGCAAAAATATATTACTAAAAACTTGTATATATTTCAATTTGCTTAAATGTTTTATCCAAATTCAGATTTGCCTGCTGAAATGTCGAAAAACCTTGAAGCAATTCAATACATATTTAAAATAATAAAAGTTCATAACAGACTATTAACAAGACGTATGTTCAAATTCAGTTATGAAAAAAGAAAAGAAATGGCCATAATAACGAAGTCATCAAATTATAGTTAAAACAGTGTAGCAAACTCTTCTTGCAGTTATCTTCTGCTTTAGCGATAATGGAAAGACATGCATACTGAGAATAAGCAAGAGATCACCATGGAGAAAAAATAATTTTTCCCGATTGGCTGACATAGTAGATAATTTTATTCCTTTCATCTTAACAAACATTGCAGCAAAATTTTTCTGTAATCTATGAATGGGGTTATTGGTCACTCAATGCCATGCCCAGAAATCTTAGAATGGGTCGATATGAAGGAATCAGCGAAACTGACATTGACAAGACACTGGAATGCAACATTTGTTACATTTCTAATTACATTAAGTTATAATCCTGTAAGTTTAAATTATGTACATAGTCATAGCCTCATAGGCCATACGCAAACAGTTAATTCTTATTTTATTGTGTATTACTAAAAGTGATAACATTTGATAATTTTCCTTTATTCAGCAACCTGATTGACAGACCGCAGCCAGTTACAGTGCACAATTATGCAGTTGAAAAAATTCACAAGACCTCAGATCACAGAATTCATAAATCTTAACTACTAACAGCCTGCAATACACAACGCTAATAGCAGCCTATAAAGCACTTCCACCCTACGGGGAGCGATATCGGTGTCTCTTGCTCCCCATGCCAGCGTGTTATGTAGTGCACTACCGGGCCCCCAAAAAGTCTGCTGAATTGTAATATTCATTCTGACCTGTGCGTAATTGTTACAAAGTAGGAATACTTTACATATTTATATGACAAGTACACATGCAAAGTTATTTCTGTCTAGACATTGTTTCACGGCAGTGTGAAAAAAATAATAATAAACATTTTTATACATTTTATTTCAAAATTGATGTTTTTAAAATTTTCATTCATAAATGTCATTTTTGTGTGAATTCCATTTTCCGAAGAATAATTAAAAGATAATAAATGATGAGAGCTTCTTCAACTTTCTCTGCTTCATACATGACTGAAAATTTCTATCCCTGATCATCGTCTTATTCTGCCAAGTCTCTCATCGTGAAAAGTCTGCTATAAACAGGATCCATAATTTTATTAACAAGTTCTGCTGTAATAGGTTAGAAATACCTTGATGTTGTCCTCCAACTGAAACCAGATTCTGCATTGGAGGCACAGGACAACGTTGTGCAACAGCTCGTCTGAAACCACAATCAACTACCTGATCACCGTCCTTCAAAACTTCAAAAGTGCACTTTACCATACGACAGAACATCGATAGTGCAGAGCAAAATTGTGAATTAAAGAATTGCTCAAGGTGGAGTTTTGGTGAGTTCGCAAGATTGATCAAAAGTTAGTAGTAGTGCTGGTAGTGGCAATATCTGTTATCCAGTCAGTCTCTGACATTGAAACATGTCATGCTCTTTACTTTGCTATGAAGGACCAACTCCTAGTTTCATGGGATCACGCTCAGCTGCCAGAATATTCTGAGCTGTCGGATCAAGGCCATCCATCTGGAATGACCGTTCAACGCTTCGTTCATTACAACTGACCAATCAAATTTTGTTTCATAAATCTCTCAAGTATTTATTCTTTTGCCGTGGCTGGGCTGGGAGCGCTCCTGAGTAGATTTCTTTAAGGGGCTTCATATAAATCCATATAATGAATGAATGAATGACATACACATGAATTTTGATGGAATCCAGAGTAGTTGTGTACTTAAATAGGCAACTAGAATGTCAAGTATTATTTATCATATAATTATTTAAATTAAAAGTTTAATATTCTGAAAGTTCATCACAATGAAATGACTAAAGCATTCAGTTATTGTCAAGACTTGGTCAAATATGCCTGGTTTCTAATAACTTCCTATCAGTGAAACCGTATTGGTCCGTCCTTTTAGATGGAGGAAAACTTCTAGTGCTAACAACACCTGCACATTAATCTTGAGGTAGCAGGAGGCACGATGGCTGTCACTGCATATAAACCGGACTCTCATGTTAACTCATTCCCGCCTGAATTTTTCCGATACCTATTGGGTTTATCGGGTCACCCGCGACCCGATCCGGCGGGAAAGAGTTAATGGCACACGTATTAACGGTGTCACACTACACAATCCTACTAATCAGAGATAACTTGCACCAGAAGCAAATAATATCAATTGACAAAATAACAGCAGTGCTAATATTGCAACTATAACAGCCTATTTCCATCTACAACATCAGGAACAACATAATTATGTCAACATACAGAAATTGACTTCCTTGAGAAAATCCTATTGCATTGTATCCATTCTTCAGATGTGAGTCACTTGCAATCTTCTCACATGCTTCGGTTATCTGTTCATTTACATTCTTCAGGAATCCATTTATTGTATCCTAAACAAGTTCAAAGCAGACAGCTGGAAACATGAGAAATACTCTACATTGAAGTCAAAATTCATTTACAATGACACTCCGTGCACAGAAATCTATATTGTTATGGCAGCGCTTGCTAGATGCATGGAATAAATAATCAAACAGTGCAACATTAAATTGCAGTTAGCCCTCTAATGTACTCAGAGTCTGTGTGTCACCAGTTGTCTGGCTGTTGGACACAATCGGTCTGCCAAATTGATTGGAGGACGGGTTGCATGTGGTCAACACAAAGTGTCTGCCTTCACCAGACGCATATTCTAGGCTAGCTTTAAGGACTTCTTCTTCACCTAAATGCTTGTTTAAATAAGGTCCATCATCAAACTAGTAACATATATCAAGAGTGTGTGTTTTTATTCCAATTGGATCCAATTTCTAGGCTTTCTACCACAATTTGAACTCCCGAAAAATCAACAAACCTACCAGCTTACTACGTGGTCACCTAGACCTTGTCATCACCAGCAGAGATGATCAAGTGAATGATCTCACAACATTGTTGGATCATTCCATCATCAACTTCACTCTTCCTTCCTTTCATCTTCAACAGATTGAATCCGTCTCCATGATACGGCATTGATACGTGCATGGAAGTCATATGAAACATATTATGTGCCTTCAGAACCACTCTACAAGATAGTCAAGAGATGCTCGATCTTCACTGGGTTCTATTCTGGTCGCACAATTATTTGACCTGCAATAGTTCTCTACAGTTACAAATCTCTGTGATGCTATGCTACCTTAACACAAGGTCTGGACAAGTGGACATGCCATTAATCTCATTTGACGCTAATTACCATCGTCTCCATTGTCGTACCTGATGCTTGGAAAGTAGTTATCGCCAAACAGACAATCCTAGTGATTGACTAGCTTGAATTATCCAACTCTGCTTGCTACATCGACGCTACCATTAGAAGGAAGTTGATCATTGCGAAAGATGACCTAGCAAAACGTAAAACCCTCGACGCCTGTAGACATCAACCTCCGGTCTCCTCGGCTGTACTTCTCGTCACACTGAAAACTGTTCTACATTCTTCACTGTCAACTGCCAATGGTCCTCCACCGTCATTCTCATCAACACCTCCTATTGTCTTTGATAACTTTCATTCTAGTTTGGAATCAGACCTTCATCGCGCACTAGAATCTGCAAATCTAAATTCATGCGAACAAGTGGCACTACCCATTTTGGCATCAGTGACATTTTAGACGACCTTGCTTCCTTTATGGTAAATGTCTCTTTAACTCTTTAATGCCGAGATGGTAGTAAATGGTATGAGGAATCCTATACCCTCCGGCATTAAAGGGTTAAGTCACTCAGTGAAGGCTGCATCCCATCCTAGAAACATGCTTTATTATTCATTCACTTAAAAAGGCTAATCTCAATAAGCACAAATCTCTGCCAAAGCTACCAACCTCTTTCCTATCCATACTCCTTATCAAACAATTGACTCTTGACTCTTCAGCTTCTAATTTCCCCTCCAACTTCTCCCCATCTTGAACCATACGGTGTTCTTCCACCCCCCCCCCCCCCCAAATCAATCAGGCGTCCATCACTCTGCAAGCATTGCTCTTCTCTGTCTCCTCCTGAAATTTATTCTGCTGTTGACAGGTCAGAACTGGCTGTCTATGATGTGCCTGCAGCTTTGATATGGTTGTTGACCACAATATTCTTCTTCAGTGTCTTGAGAATTTTTATGAATTAAATCAATCAATCGAAAAGTTTTATTTTGTAACCAAATAAGACGAGGTTTATAAATCATTGCAATATCAACATATCATTATTACAAAAAGGGGCCCTAAAGGGATAACAAAATCCTGATGGCTAGGGACACCAAATTATCAATTGAATGTATATATGGTGACCTCAACTAAACTTTAGCATACACAATTACACATGCGTTACATAGAGTAAAGAAAAAAGATGAAGCAAAAAGAAATGACATAAACTAAGACTAGGGAAACAATGAAAAGGAAAATTAAATGCTCAATACTGTTGAGTCAATAAAAAATGATTTAGACAATATAAAACAAATACGTAATTACTAGAGAGAGACCATACCACAAAGCATATAGAGGAGGAAAGGTACAGGTTGGATAAGTCGTTTGCCTTTCATTCAGTTCCTTCTATTAGAAAGGCACTTAATTTTTTTGGACAATCCAAAAGCTGGAGATAATCGCATTTCCTTTGGAGTTTTTTTAAAGGGCCTCCTTTATTGGCAAAAAACTGTATTGATGAACTGCTTAGTTGAAAGCAAACAAGTGGTTAGGCAGATAAGTCAGTGAAACTGGCCATGCCATCTATTCTTGGTAGAATGATTATCAATATTTTAGATAATATTAATTAATCAAATCCTGGGAAACTGTCAAACTCCAGCAGAGTAACGTGAGAGTTTTTAACCTGATTCACTCCATATTTGAGCCATAAATGCCTGTTATATATATATATATATATATATATATATATATATATATATATACCGCACTTTAGTTTTTCTTAAATTCATGAATGCCATACCTCTACAACATTGTTGCCAATCATCAAAGAATGAACGTAGATTCCTGGAATAGTCTTTTCAACCGTATCTTTGATGGAACCCATGCTCAGTGGATTGCAACAGCTATCTCCTGTTACGAACAATAACAATAATGTAACAAGTACATTGTAAAACTTGTCATCGTCTGTCACTCCCATATCATGTAATCTAACTGCGTAATCGTCAGTTTGAATTAATAAATTATCATTATCACCATCATCGTTGCCATCACAGCCATCATCATCATCATCATCATCACCATCAAGTAAATATAAGACTGAAAAGTGAGTGATTTTCTTGTGGTTGCTCCGTTTCAGGGCATCACATCCAAAAGTACATAGTCTGGGGTGGCAGATTATCACAACTTTTACGTGACCAATACTACAACCATGCAATAGAGAGTAATTTAGAATGCTAAACATACAGAATCTCCAGAAAAAGTCCGATAAAGTCCAATAATTGCCTGCAAACATCATGCTTTGCCCATTCCAGTGTCAGGTCAGAAACCGAGAACTAAATCCGACTAGATGAACGAGAAGTGACCCAAACTTGAATTTTAGCACATCATGACGCTTTCAGATCATGACCAGAATTCCTGCAGCTGCAGCTCTACCCAAATTTGCACGAGTGCTTTACCCTGCTGCTGGTGCACTGTTTAACGGCACGGCGTCATTTGTGGGGCGCGTTGATGTAGGTGTGGGCTCGGTGCCTTGGAGCCGGAGGGTTCCAGGTTCGAATCAACCTCAAGCCGCCACGTAGGTAGTAGGGAGCGCCTCCGAGTAGTGAGCTTGAAGGGGCGCTACAGCAAATGCGAGAAATAAATAAAGATGATAAGTGTCGTCCTCCTCTTTTACCCAGGCTTGGGACTTGCACTGTCAGAGTGCGAACAGTGGCGTTATTCTTTTCCCTTAAATAGGCCCTAGTTGTCCAGCTCACATGATATGACTATACTTCCTGGACCATTGCAAACATATTTACCCATTCCGTGCCATATCACCAGCGGAAGCGAAGCGTTTGTGAAGCGCGTTGACCCGATGTTCACAAACAACAATATGCAATAAAAGCAGCATGCTTTAACAATCATTTCCATCGCATATAAACCGTCGTTGATATAAACCAACATGTAAACACACGCCGCTCTTTTAATTCTGTCTTTCCTTATAAGTGCGTTTATATTAATCACACCACTGAAGTCAGCAGCTAAAGAGAGGGTTCGTTTTTAAAACCCTTCCAAATTAAAAGACATTTCATACGAGTTAGGCCTACAATAATTTTCACGCGTGTCGGACATTCATTCATTTATTCATTCATTCATTCATTCATTCATTCATTCATTCATTCATTCAGGCCTAGAGATTTTATATCGCGCCCTTAGTTAAATCCACTCAGAGTCTCAGAGGCGGTTCCAGTCCAACCACGGTGAAACAAAAAAGTTTTAGGCCTAAGGAGCCTGTAAAAAAACACTGACGAGTCCACGAGTCAATCCTAGGTAGGCCTAACAGGTGCATCTGCAACGGGTAACTTTCCAGACAGATGAACCTACAACTGAGATAGTCCAGACAGCAGCTGGCAGATGATGATGGTTCTCTGCCCGAAGGCAGCTTCATTGGCTTAAATACGCCACTGGGGATGAGATGAGATGAGTGAGGTGCATGGTTTCCCGTTGCCTTCCCCACAAACATGTTGCAATGATGGGTAAGCAACTTGCCCAAGGTCGCTTCGCAGCAGGTTGCGCCTCTAGCTGCGTCCCACACGTGCTACACGGTGCTAGCTCGAGATATCTAAATCTCTGAATGTCAACTCCCAACCTGCAGGGTCTTGAACTGCAGTCCGTTGTAGGCCTATGACTTGTATCCATCAGACGCATGCCGCTCTCGCTTACCGGTGTAGCTAACTAGGCCAGTAAGTCTATAGGCCTATGTAGCCTAGTATGTTGTTGCATGTTTAACGACACTGCCATATCCAAGATGATTTGCCTATAGGCCTATTATAGTACAATAGCCTACATCAGTGTGAGAATCGTGGAAAACTAGGCTAACTGGGAGGTTGCACCACTCCTCAAGCCCCCGGCAATTCTCACCCTGGCCTATATGTACAGAGCCTATAGGCGCCTAGGTCTACTGGTGATAATACTCGACTAATTATTTTATTGGCGTAGAAATTACCTTCAGCCTAAAAAGGTCATCAGGTTTAAAAGTATGAAACTTAGCCTACTTAAGTTAGGCCACTACCGGAATTGCCATAGCCTAGGTCTATTTATGTGAAATTTGGACGGAAAGACTAAAAAAGGTCGTCAGAAATGTTACCGGTCAAAGGATCAGCGGTTCCCAAAACGGCGGTTTTTCCCGCCCCTCCCAGAAACCTCAATTTCCTTTATTCGCCCAAACAGAGGGACTAGATTAAACACGGGGGGAGGGGGGGAAAGAGAAAGCACATTGGATAACGCACTGGGTAGATTATTATGGGGATTACTCTATTTGAGAAACTAGAGAGTGGGCACTGGGCAGATTGTTTTGACACCGCCGTAGCCATGGGCGTCCGCAGGAATTTTTCTAGGGGGGCGCAAACTTTTAAATTATTGTCACATGGTCTAAATTTAATGGGTGACAGTTTGAATTTCCATATTACCACGAGAGAAATCTATAGCCTACCTAGTACCTATACATTATGCGCCCAAAGAAAGTTTTAATGAGCCTATAGGTTCAACTTGTGGAACGAATCGATAATAATATTTATCACATTGAAAATCGCGTTGTAACAATCACAACCAAATAATCTAAATTTATGTGCAACTATGCGAAAAATCCAGAGGGGCGCACTTGCGCCCCCTTGCGCCCCGCTGCGGACGCCCATGGCCGTAGCCGTACTACCGTAGGCTAAGTTGCATAATTATTAGTCCTACTCCGTTCGTCCATTATTTTGATAAGAAAGACTGCGTCTTGATCTGGCGTCATGAGTCTGTGCGAGCGAGAAATCGTCATAGGTGCGTGTTATATATACAGGGTGGCTCAAAAAAAAATGTCCCACCAGGAAAAATGCAATTTCTCCGCAGCCAATCGAGATTATTCTATGAAAATAGCAGGATTTACAGAGCAAAGAATTTGCAACAATCCCTGAAAATCTCAATAATGAATCTGTATTACTTCAGAAGTTACAGCTGTGCAAAAATTGTTTTTCATTTTTTCGAATTTCCGCAGAATCACGTTCCAATACATGCGATTTCTTTAAGATTTTTTGGCAAATTTCAGCAAACAAAGTGATGATGATGTCATATGAGCTCACTACGAGCTCTAAAGAAGCTGTTTATGAAGCAAGCTATTAATATTTGATGATATTTTATATATTAAGGTCACAATTTGTGAATCCCATACTGAACGTCATGGACAAAGTTTCTGCGGAAGATAAAATGGGAATTCAAACGTTGCGTGAGCAGAGACTGGGACATCGTACGATCATGGAAAAATCCACAATGAAAAGTGGAACCTGAGCACAATGAAGGCTATCTGCAAACGTATTTATGTAGCGAAGGTCATGTGTCGGTAGAGAGGCAGGAAGTGGTCGTTTGGTGTGATGGTAAAAGCGCGATATTCACGAAGTTCGCTTGGTAGTCGAAGGCATCAAGTTTGCAAAGCACATCATGGTTTCAGCATCAGCTATGCTGGCGTGTGTTACGGCTGCAAGGAAAGACTGCACTTTATCCCATTCAGCATGCAGGCTAAATGTCAAACTTACCGTTGAACTCTGTTACCCAGACTCATTGAACACTGGTTACATCTGGTTTTATTTTCCTGCGGGATGGTGCGCCTGCTTGCTCGCACGGCGAGGTTGATTATGATGCGCTATACCATACTGCCATCAACTGCAGTAAATTTATTGGCAAAGGTGACTAACAACCTCGCCAGACCTTAGTCCTCTTGCTTATCACGTCTGGGGAGCTATGCTGGAACGATGCAAGACATTTCATCCCAAGTTGGAGAACATTGGCTAGCTGAAGGATGTCTTGCTGCTAATGTGGGATCAGTCGCCGCAGGACTCGAAACACAAGCCCATACTGAACTTCACAAAGAGTATTCGAGGTCGTAATAAAGCAGGAATTGGACCCTCCCATCATACTCTAAGATAAACTGTAAAACAGAATTCTGAGGTCGTAATGAAAGTGATATTATTTGACATGGAAATCTACAAATGACGTTTATTTTTCCCGCGGATTTTTGAAAAAACGGAATTGAAGGTTTCAACAGCTGTAACTTTTGCAAACATGAAAAGTCTCAAATGAAACTTTCAGGGATTGTTGGAAATTCATTCCCCTACAAATTGGAAAATTTTCGCAGAAAAATTTCAATCGGTTGCGAAGTTATCGCATTTTTTCCGGTGGGACATTTTTTTTTGAGCCACCCTGTATATATAATTTTTATATATATATATCTACATATAATAAAAATTTATATATATATACATATATATAATTATATATTGTGTATTGGTAGGCGGCAGCTGCTTGCTGCTGCTGCTGCTGCCTTCGTTGCATGTCATGCAATGTACGAGAATTGAGGGAGGGATAGAAGAGGCTGGCGAATGGCTGTAGGCTGATTGCTTCGTCGTTTGGCACTGCAGCAAGGATGGGCCTACTACGTCTGTCGATGGGTCGTCGTCGTGTTCTGCGTCAAGGGTAGATGGCTGGCGATAGACCACGGCGGCAGTGATACCGCTCCTTGGCTTTTTTTCCAAGATCTTGGCTTTTTCGGTGTCACGACAACTCGTCTAACGACAACTCGTCTAACGACAAGTGGTCTCCGGACAATTCGTCTAACGACAACTGGTCTACTGACAACTGATCCAGCGCTTGAGAAATGGAAGCTGGATGATAGTTTTTAGAGGTGAAATGGAGATTGGATTGATGAAAAAACGCAAGATAAATGGAATCTGGATGATGGTTCTCTTACAGGTAAATTATAGAAGCTGGATTGACGAAAATAACGCATGATAAATAAAAGCTGGATGAAGGTATTTCTAGATCTGAAATGGAAGCAGGATTGATAAGAAAACCGCTTAAGTAATGGAAGCTGGATGAGGATAGTTTTATATATGAAATAGAAGCTGAATTGACTAAAATAACAGGCGAGAAATAAAAGCTGGATGAAGGTATTTTTAGATTTGACGTAGAAATGGATGCATGTTGGAATACATGAATGAAAATTATCAATCCAGCTTCCATTTAAGCAAAAAAACATTTTCGTAAATCCAGCTTCTATTTCATCAATACTATTCGTCAGTAGACCAGTTGTCGTTAGACCAATTGTCCGGAGACGAGTTGTCGTTAGACGAGTTGTCGGTAGACCAGTTGTCGTGGAACCGGCTTTTTCAATCGCATCTTGGGATATTGGCTTTTTTTCAAAGGACCTTGGCTTTTTTACTTGGCTTTTTTCTGCCAACTAAATGACGATAATCTTAGCAATAATCCACGAAATAGCAATACTTTAAGCAATAATCCACTAAATAGCAATAATCTTAGCAGCAATAATACAACTATGGCAGCGGCTACATCTACTGACTAGGATTTATCCGGTTCCACGACAACTGGTCTACCGACAACTCGTCTAACGACAACTCGTCTCCGGACAATTGGTCTAACGACAACTGGTCTACTGACGAATAGTATTGATGAAATAGAAGCTGGATTTACGAAAATGTTTTTTTGCTTAAATGGAAGCTGGATTGATAATTTTCATTCATGTATTCCAACATGCATCCATTTCTACGTCAAATCTAAAAATACCTTCATCCAGCTTTTATTTCTCGCCTGTTATTTTAGTCAATTCAGCTTCTATTTCATATATAAAACTATCCTCATCCAGCTTCCATTACTTAAGCGGTTTTCTTATCAATCCTGCTTCCATTTCAGATCTAGAAATACCTTCATCCAGCTTTTATTTATCATGCGTTATTTTCGTCAATCCAGCTTCTATAATTTACCTGTAAGAGAACCATCATCCAGATTCCATTTATCTTGCGTTTTTTCATCAATCCAATCTCCATTTCACCTCTAAAAACTATCATCCAGCTTCCATTTCTCAAGCGCTGGATCAGTTGTCAGTAGACCAGTTGTCGTTAGACGAATTGTCCGGAGACCACTTGTCGTTAGACGAGTTGTCGTTAGACGAGTTGTCGTGACACCGATTTATCCGACTTATTATTATTCTCTGAACGTTTCTATTTCTCAAAACTAGCGCACTATGTTCCAAAATGTCGTTAGTATGTTAGAAAATTAAATTAGCGAACGGAACCAATTATTAACAATTTAACATACATTAATTTCAGGATCAGTTATACATAATTTCATTAACATCACAATTTATAGGATAAAATAGTTTCTGTTGAAAGAAAATAGGTGGCATATATAGACCATATTTATAAACTTGGCTTTTCTTGGCTTTTTTTAAGACCCCATCTTGACTTTTCTTAAATTTTGGAGCGGTATCACTGCACGGCGGTCGCCTCCTCTGCGTCGTCGTCTCATCTGACTGCAGCCGCCGCCGCCGCCGGTGTGTAGCCGAATACATTAGATTATTATTTCGAAGGCGGAAGAGGAGGGGGACGGAGGAGGAGGAGGAGGACGACGACGACGACGAAGATAGAATCACTGCACGGCGGTCGCCGTGCAGTGATTCAGTGTCCAGTGTCCGTGTCCAGTCAGGTATGGCTGACGCTGGCAGCAGTGATTTGGGTCGAGATGGAGGGCTACAGCATCAGGGCCCATTATCAAAGCGTGACAACCATCGAGACAATAAGGGGATCGACTGGGAACGGCTAGGGCTTCAGGGTGATCAGTCGACCGATGAGAGTAGGATGATGCCTGATGGCCAAACTGCCGAGGGAGGGGTGGCCGAAGAGGAGGAGGAGGAGCCGACATTTGACAGTAACGCCAGGGTGGAGAAGAATGAATTGTATTCGGAAGATCAGGTAACCAGCCTTTTTTTTATCAGAGTTTAATCAATTGATTACAATGATTAGTCCGACTATTGTTAGGGAAGCAACTATTTCAGTAAAAGTTAGACACAAAGCCGGGGAAGGACCAGCTGCCAGTCCTTAACACTGATCCAGAATAGAACGTATTTTCAATTTTAAATATTCTTTCCAACTTTGAGATGGATGGATATTTGTTGGCGAAATATATATATATATATATATATATATATATATATATATATTATATATATATTATAGAGCGGATATGCAGTTGTTCTCTGACAGTGCATTGCGCACTGGACCTACGCTTCTAGAATTCTAGGTCTAAAGCAAGTATTTGTGATGTGATACTATAGAATGCATCAGGAGTGCAAGTAACTATTACTATATATTACATAATTTCACAAATTACTAAGTACTGTTACAAGGCTATGTAGGCCTATGTCTTGAAATACTGGACGAGTAAAACGCGAAGGGTTCCGCGAGCAAATACGTGCTTTGGAAGGGTTCCGCCACTAGAAAAAGGTTGAAAACCACTAGTGTAGGCGCAGCTCAAAAGGAAGGCTATTCCAGACCACCGGACCAGCCACAGAAAAGGCTCGATTCTTCATGGTAGCAGTACGAGCAAAAGGAACCAAGAGGACTCCCTTATCAGCAGAGCATAGCACAGAAGACTACTAATTATATTCATGACAATTGGATACCCAATGTAAGACTGCATGGCTCTCGGAGATAAATTGGGGTGAGGCCCTGACAACAACATGGTTACATAATAATAAAATTTACATTAAAAGTTATTTGATTTTGCAGAATGTAACTGAGGTTACAAATTACACAAAGTAATGTAATTGAATAACACATTACTTTGATGAAGAGCATAAAATTACAAATTACCAATTACAAATGTAATGTAAATTACGTAATTTCGATTACTCAATTACGTTACTGCCGATCCCTGCATATGTACATGTAGGTGTGTATGCAGGACCATTGCAGGTGCTATACTTTATGCCTTCCAGTATGCTGACATGTGATGGTGATGTTTTTGCACAGCAGCAGTCGATAGGCAGCCAGCCATGGTGGAAGGCGAATTTCTTTGTGTCCCAACCAGTTCTTTTTGGAACATGGGATGGTGTCTTCACGTCATGCATGATCAACATTTTTGGCATTCTGATATTCTTACGTACAGGATGGATGGTGGTAAGTTTGTTTAACAATTAACACCAACGTTTGCTTTGATGTATTGAAATGATTTCAGTCATGTCCTTTCAGGTTCTTATTGGATTGAATTTTTTATAGTTACAGAGTATAGTTTGAATTCTTCTGCTGTTGAACACAGGCTCAACATGCAAACCTTTTAAAGGGTAGAATCACAGAACTGCAACAAATTGATCATAGGATCATATAGGACGTTTGATCACAGGGACCATTGATCATTAGGACCATTGATCATAGGACTGTTGGTCATAAGTTGTTTGTTAACATGGTGCAGTCAGCAGTCAATATAATTAAATATATATATATAAATATAAATAAGTATAAATATAAATTAATGTAAATATAACAAGCACTGTTCCAGTGCAGCCATCCGACGATGTGGACATTTATCAGAAGCTTGGAGAGCGACTGTTCTCAACAAAGCGTCGTTCGTTCTCTGTTGCTGGTCCTACAACCTGGAATGGCCTCCCTGTTACACTGCGCTTAATTCCCAGGCATCACTCCACTCTGTTCCCTAAGAACTGTTTTATTTAGCAGTGATGGGGCCGGGAGCACTTCTGAGTAGCCTACCTTGAAGAGGCGCTATAAAAAATTGCCGAAGTAAATGAGACTGTTCCAATGAATTGAAGCCATTGGATGATGGCTTGTAGTCTTCTGTGTTATGCTATCTGTTTTAGGGTAATGCTGGTTTAGGTTTCTCCACACTAATTATATTCATGACAATTGGTGTTGCACTGATCGCTGTACTGAGTGCAATTGGTGTTTGTGAACGCTGTCACATGGAAAGTGGAGGTGTCTATTTTCTTGTTTCTCATGTTCTTGGAGCAAGAACAGGAGCCACTATTGGGATACTTTACTGTTTCGGTCAGGTGAGGCTCATGATATTCACGTAAAAGTGTGCACAAGGAGAGGTATACTCTAACCTTTTAACGATGAGCTGCATCGGCTTTCTAGTTGCTGTTAGTACACTGTTATTGTTAAAGTGTTGATTGAAATTCATCAACTTGACCCTGACAGTTTGTCAGTTTTGATTGTTGTCATTTAGACAGGACTAATTATATTCATGACAATGTAGACAATGCTGGTAAGAGTTACTGGCTATACCAATACAAATCTTCTTTCTTCTCTTCCATCAGTTTCCTGACGATGAGGCCCTAATCTTCATTTAGAGTTTCTTGGTCGCTTTGTCAGGTGATGACCAGTTCTCTCCTGACAGGGTAAGGACTAAGAAGACAACTTGCTGGTTACTGTAGAGACCGGTGGGTCTTTGTTGACCTCGTTTGCCCTGAGGTGTCCTTCCAACATCTGCTGCCTGCGTTGGCCAGCCATTTGGGGTTCATGGTAAGCCTGTCCGCCTTGCATCTACAGGAGGTACTTCGGTATGAGCCTTCACCCCCTGACAGCATAGCCTCACCAGTCACCATGCATTCCCTTACTTGGCTGTTCAGTGTGTTCATCCTCCCACCACGGTGAGGTGCAGGTTGGGCTTTGGGGGGGACCAATCCAAATAATATTTCTTAAAAGTATTGCAATGCCAATACTAGTACTTTAACCAATACTTTTTTTATAAGTATGTTTAGTTGTTTATGTTTAAATGCGTGAAATATGTGCTGAAAGTATGAAGCAGTTCTTTCCAATTGCACCAAAGATCACAGATGGCAGAAAAATATGCATTTCTGAAGCATAAAGAATTGTTTCTCACTGTATCTTGATTGCGACGTATTGATGCGGTTAAGGAAATAATAATGGATGGCAGAAAACAGTATTGCCAATAGGATGAAAAAAGTATGGATGATGCACATTGCACATGCAATATCAGCAAAATAAAACTATCATGATATTCACTGTGATGGTGAAAAAAGGTATTGAGGATATGAAGTAGGCCTAATGTGATGTTTTGTCATGATGTTAACAACCCTGCAATTACATGCTATGATTTGACTTGACCTGTGCAGAGGCTGATGTTTGACCACAATTATATTGGTATCAGATGCACCACACCCATCTCAGTTTCATGGCCTGACTCAGAACGCAGGGCAGCGCACCGAGCAGTTAGGTGAGTTATGCGCTGTTTGAGCAGTACGTACAGGGCTGGATAATAGTGGATACAGAAAGGAAAAAGCACTCAGTATTTTAAGACAAGAAGATTTTGATCAACTGTCACTCAAAGACTTTATCATAGAAGCTCTGTAGGGGATGATGTTCTTTCAATGACCAAGAAAGTTTGAGATGTCTGTAAACTGGATATTCAGTTCCACTAGTGTATTCACCAACACAATGCCCCCATGATCAGTTCAAAATGTTCTATGGCTTGATAAAAATGGCTTGACGGTAAAGAGCTAAACTTGTTTCCACTGTTTTTTCTGCCAAATGCCTCGTGTGCATTCTGAACATTCACCCTGCAAGGCACCTATCAAAGATGACTTACTTTTTACTCACATAAATGTGCACATTGTTTTGCGGTTTTATCCCTTCAAATCAGTGACAAGACAATAATTGATTTAAACCGTCAAAACTGAAAATAGTGATTATTAAATAAAGCAATTTATAAGCTGATAAAGTAAATGTTGTTTAAAAATCATGACATTTAAATTAAATGATATATAATTACTTATATATCAATGCCGCATCCAATAGTGCACCAAAACCAGGTCATATGGATATGCATATTCAAAGAAGGATCAGACAGAAATGCAGACTTAGGAGGGTAAGCAGTACATAACTTAAGTCAGTTCGTCGGTTATCGAGTTTCTTGACAATCTTGGAACATGAAGAGCTATCTGTTTCTCTGTTTAATATTGAGCTGACAGTGTCTTTTATATACATAGTGCTTTTACTATAACACCTCTCACTGTTAGTCGTACTTTAGTGATGCTCGTCATTTGTTTTCTTAGGCAGTCGCTTGTTCATTGTGTGTTGTTGGGTTTGGAGAATCAATTGCTGGTCTCATACATCAGGACAATGTTTGGATTTCCAGAGGAATAGCTGTGGCAGTTCTTATCATTCTCTTAGGTGACTATATATATATATATATGTATATATATATTATATATATTATATGATGACTAATACTATGGAATCACTGCCTCAAGTTAGTTTTGCTCTATTCGGTGAGGAAGTTGATGTGATCACTAATTTATTAGACACTCTTTCCAGAGGTAAAGCTAGAATATGTTGCACCCAGCTATGAGCTATGACATTGGTGCCCCTCTCTGTTTCATTTATTTCACATTTACAAATGCATCAAATGACATTTAAATTTCTGTGCAGAAATCTTAAAGAGGTGCTATAACAAGTGCACATACATACATACATACATTTGATTAGAGACAATGTGTAGCATAAATACATTGTTACAAAGCTGCGATTGTTATTTAATTCATATATTGCATAATTTGTTGTACTAGTGTAATTTTGCTGACATTTGCTTGTTAGGTATAAATGTTGCTGGAGTGAAGTGGGTTATAAGACTGCAGCTGGTTCTTCTCATCATCTTGTTTGTTGCTGTGCTCGACTTCGCTGTTGGATCGTTTGTGCACACAGATCCAGGTACAGATCCCAGATTCACTACAGACGACACGCTATTCTCACTAGAATATAATATATGCTAAATTGCTAATCTTAACGGGTGAATTCTATCATAGAACGTGAGACAGCATTCAATGGCTGCTTATTTGTAGACTAATCTCAGTGACTTAGTGAAGCATTGGAAATCCTCTTTCAAGTAGCATTTCGAAAGCAAAAGTTCAGCAAACGCCTTGTAAAGTAACTGAATCAGGTATATAATTTTTATGTCAATTGTTTACACAAATGCTTACACTTCATTTGAAGAACAATAAAGCAACAGTACGTTAGGTCTATGCTGTTGTATTACATAGTTGTATATGGCAATGTGGGTAAACAGCCACAGAATGTTCCCTGCCAGAGCTTTTGCCATACCAGAATTTTTGCCCTGCCAGAATTGTACTCTGTCAGATTTTTTCTCTGCCAGAATTTTTGCCTAACAGAACTTTTGCCCTGCCAAAACTTTTGCAATGCCAGAGAGCGAATGGAAGGACGTGAACAGTAAGAAACAATATGCCCGAACAAATTCTGGTAGGGCAAAATTTCTGGCAGGGCAACGATCAGGGCAAAGGCTTTTTTACCAGGGCATTTGCCCTGCCATGCCCTGGCGTAGCGCCGCCACTGGCAATATGTAAATCCATAGAATGAATGAATGATTAAATAAAGGATGTGAATACTGGAATTGCGTGCCAGGCATCGCAACATCGATTTCAGATTGTCTGATGTCGTGAAGTGTGCAGTGAGGAGCAGCATCACAACTGAACTTCAGAAAATCATCGCTCTGCATTGTTTTCTTGCAGTCATTTGATGTTACCAATTCATCTAGGTTGGCTGGGTTCAAATTCTTTCAATTGTTTGACTGTTTGATTTACAGGTACACCTTCAGGATGCATTGATTTTGGTGAGTGTAGTATCATCATAAATGTGAGTGTTGGCTGCAAAAGATGTACCAGTTACTTGCAGATGGCAGTGATCTAAAAAAATTAAATACATAGAACTTGCATTGTTTTTAGGTCATGGCTTTCTTGGTTACAGAACTGAAATTTTTGTCAACAATACCAATGCAGAATATGAAGCAGGAGAAAGTTTCTTTACAGTTTTTGGAGTTTTCTTTCCAACAGCCACCGGAGTTTTTGCTGGAATCAACATGAGTGGTGATCTGCGCAATCCATCCAAAAGCATCCCTGTTGGCACATTGTCTGCTGTTGCCGTAAGGTAATTCTAGTTCATATGATTAGACTTTATGGGCGAAAATCTTAATCAGGCTCAATGTAATGTGCAAATTTGTCAATACGTGGTTGTTGGGCCATCAGCACCCTGACGAAGTGTCAATGGACTGCTTAGACTCTTAGTAATGTATGCTCAGTTAGTATAGTTGTGCGCGTTGTTCTGTAAGGTTCTGTGCGTGGTGCTATTTTGTGTATATTATACGAAACAACAATTACGAACACTGCAAATGGTCTTTTCTTATGAAACAACCAGTTGTGGTTCTTCCATGCAGACTCTAGACAAGAAGAGACTTTTAAAGTTGGATCTGTGAGGTTGCTTGAACAAAATCATCGTTGTTGTCTTCACCACAGCTACAGACAATTAGAAAATTGGAGGCAGCTGCGTGATGTTGCGTTTTGAATCCAAAGAACAGCTCAAATTTCTTCTTACTGGTCAATGGTTATGCGCCAGAGTTTGGCAGTTTTAAATGTCCTACAGATAGTGTCTTTGAAAGGTGTGCTAAAATAATGACTGAAGCTGCTGCAGCCGTAGCTGTGGTCAATGTTACAACAACAAAGATGATTTTGTTTAACACGTTGACTGCTGATTTGCTGTGTTAAATGACTCAATGGGGGGACGTGTTAACACGTCCCTCGCGGCCAACGTGTTAAGCAACATTACATTCGTAAGAACTGAAGCCGACATTTGATATAAAAAAACTCCTGCGGTCACTCAAAAATATAGTGGTTGGCAGAAACTTTCAAAAAACATGATTGGTGATGAGTGATGGTGATTGGTGATGCATGGATTGCATGTGAATGATGTATTCATGAAACAAATGTCGGACGTATTGTAACTTTATCCTACTTTGATGGCAATATGATTTTCATAAAAGTCTATAGAAATGCTATTTGTCATGGTGTCTGTTAGGCATCATCCCAACAATATCGGACATGTAGAATCTTGTCTTACTACACCGTGACTCAAAAAAAAGTAAGCCAAATTGTTTTTCATATACCTCTAAAGCCCGATAACATATCACGCTAAAATTTTCCAAATATTTAGAGAATTGGACCAAGAATATTATTCCAAAATTTCATGAGATAAAGTTGAACGGATAAAAAGTTATGAATATTTAAACTTCATATACCGAAATTGCAGTTTACAAGCAATTTTCTGTCAGATTCAATAAAAAGTAAGCTAAACTGTTATTCTTATATCTCCAATGCCTGATAATTAATCCTACTAAAAGTTTCCAGATATCTAGAGAATTGAACCAAGAATAGGATTCCAAAATATCGTGTCATGACTTTGAGCGGATAGAAATATATGAATATTTAAGCTTAATCTCCAGAAATTTCAGTTTTCTGCAAGTCTGTTATGGTGTTCGTTGCGGTTTCGATGCTTGATAGTTCCCAATTTTGGTCTTCAGTGATCCTAGAGTAAAATTAAGGGAGTATATTATCGCAACGTTCTACTGTAACAACATCTTCCACCTGTTATCAGAAATATGTAGCCCCCGGAAGGCTGTTTTCTTTTTTCAACGGAACAGCGCCAGCCCACAGAACCAAGGAAACCATCGAAATGCTGACGCCAGACTTCATTTCTCCCACATTATGGCCTCCGAACAGCCAATATTTGAATTCTGTCGACTGTAAAGTGTGGAGCGTGCATGATGCAAGACCGGGTCTATCAGACAACAATCCATGGCATAAACGATCTGAAGCAACGCTTGTTGGAAGTGTGGTATGGCCTGGATCAGAGGATATTCGACGATGCTGTTGCCTAATGCATGGCGCCAGCGCCTCCAGGCTTGCGTGCAAGCAGGAGGAGGACTTTTGAGCATGTTATTTAATTAAATAATCAAACCATACTGTCAGGGTCATATTGTTAGTTCAATTCTCTACATATCTAGAAAATTTTAGAATGATTAATCATCAGGCATTAGAAGGAAACATTTTATTGAATCTGACAGGAAATTGCTTGTAAACTGCAATTTCGGTATATGAAGTTTAAATATTCATAACTTTTTATCCGCTCAACTTTATCTCATGAAATTTTGGAATCATATTCTTGGTCCAATTCTCTAAATATTTGGAAAATTTTAGCGTGATATGTTATCGGGCTTTAGAGATATATGAAAAATAATTTGGCTTACTTTTTTTGAGTCACGGTGTATACACCGTTAGAAAGGTGGTGCTAAACTGAAGTGAATGACGTATCACGTGTCGATATATTATCTCAAAGGATAAAAAAGTTATTAGTGTTTTACTTTTCAGCAGGCTTAGCAACATTTCACTAGAGTGGGGTATTAAAAGGTTAGGATCTGCTACAAATATGGGACTATTCTGATAATTAATATATCATATTATTCAGTTTTAAGGGCTCTTTCTAACGGTATATTGCTTGGCAAGAAATTATTTTGTACTAAAAATATTTCATAAGAAAACCTGAAATTTTCTCGCAAAACGCAATTTTTCATAACTCTGGTGAAGCGGAGGACATCAATATTTTTAGAAACTTTTGGACATTTCTTGACCCCATGCCATTGGGCATTGGAATTTTGGTTGCTGTTACTTTTTCGGATTTCCAACTTTCATTTTTTCACTCAACCCTAATAATTGTGATCCTGTAATGACCAACTATCTATAAGTAATTTGGTTTACATTTTTATGACTTTTAAATAAGATAAATCTTCCTCATTAAAAACGATTTCCTTGTTAGGTTGTTCGCCCTAGCAATAATTCTATCATGCAGTCTTGGCGTCATGGAGTAAGCCTGTCATCTCAACTGTTGGAGGAGTGGGTTCAAGACATGTCCTTGATCAAGCAGGACAGCTCACAAGAGCCTTATGTCCACCGTTCTACATAACTGCTCTAAAGAAGAGTTGTCCTCTGGATGATATCGAATGGTCTAATATGGCCTGCAGTCTATTGCATTCTGCTACCCTGCAAATCTCGTCTAGGCCGGTGCGAGCCCCTGTGGTTATCTTTACAACTTCATGTAGACTTGGTCCCTTGAAGCCATGTGCAGTCATAATTATAGGGATTGTAAAAAGGTTGAAATTTAAGTTGATGAAAGCTATTGTATCAACTGCTAATGCATCAGTTCTTTGAGTCAATTATGTTTCAGAGATTGGTAATGCATGTTTTCTATTATTTTTGTATACAGCACTTCATTATATCTGGTGTTTGAGCTTATACTTGGTGCAACTTGTATTCGATCTGCACTGCAGGGCAATTACATGATTGCTGAGAAGGTGAGACTTCTGCATCGGATGGATGATGATGGGCTGAAGACAATTTTCTGTAAAGTTTAAGCAATGTCCAGTGTAAAGAGTTTAAAGCTGTTTGAAAGGGGCTGTTTAAATAGTTTGTGATTCAACAATGAAGCCTCAGACTTAAATGACTGCATTTCCAAAAACAGTCTAGTCAGAACATTTGGGCGTAAGAATGTTTCATTTTGAATTCTGATAGTTAAATTGGGCAGTTAGCACACGTTGTTAAAATATTATCTAAAATTTATAAAGTACTCTTTATCACTTGGTATTAGAGTTTAACAGGGAAGTATTGTATATTTAATTTTTACCTGCTGGTAGCCTACTCATTCTCTTGTACATTATTTTGACACAGTTTTTTCATCTATTGCTGCTAATTTGCTGTCACTGGCTGTTAATTTTCTAAATTTTCATGCAGCCTGCTTCTGCTTCTCTTTAGTAAAACGTGTGATATACTTCTGCACCTGACATGGGCTAATAACAGCTAGGCCTACTCAGTAGTCTCAGTATGAGAATTGCAGAAAATATCTTGGGTTCGATGTTGATTTATGTGTACTTGGGGTGTGCAATGTTGATAACTTGTGTGCTTTATGTTTAATATAGGTATCTATTACTGGTTTTCTCTTCCTTGCGGGACTCTACATTTCTTCCATATCTAGTGGAATGGGTGGACTGTATGGGTCCCCGCGAATCCTACAGAGCATTGCCAGCGATGGTGTCATTCCTGTGATCAGAAGCCTCTCTAAAGGGGTAACTATCGAATATGAGATGATTGCAGTCTGTGTCGTCTTCTAAAATACGTATGTTCACTAAATGTGCATCGGATAATGAATCTCTACCGCCATGGGGGCCAGGGTGGGAGGGCAAAAATCCTAATTTTTGCTATAAATTTTCATTCCATTGCCATACTTTCAGTTTTTCACCTGAAACGTTGCAGCTAGACAGCTATTATAATAGTGCTACGCGGGCCACCTCGCCCCACCCAACACACACCTCATCCAGCAGGGGCCAGGTGGAGCCAGGGTATCGTTGGGGGGAGAAAAACAATTCGCCCGTATTACAAGAGGCATACCGGTTAGGAGGTCAGAGTGTGATGAGGTTGGGGCTGGGTGGAGTGGAGTGGGGTATGGTGGGGAACGGGTTTTTGGGGAGCCGGTGGTTGGGGTGGATTTGAGTGGACCAAAAACCAAATTTATCGGGCAATGCAGAGTGTGAAATGCAGCCTGAAATTCTTTATTGCAGTCAGATAATAACTGAACGTTACTCCTGAGTTATGTCATGAAATGAAACTTACCAGGTAATGGTCTTGCTTTGAAACATAGTCAAAACATATACGGTAAAATGATTTGTGTCTTTTTATCACTGAAGAATGGCTTCATACAAACATACTTTATAGCTTGCATGATACAATAATACACTAAGGATTATTATGATAATTCGGTTATAGATGATAAAGGATTGTTGCATAGCAATGCAAGTGCATATGATGGTAATACTGTATTGATGCTTTGTTTCTGTGTCTACTTTCATAGAGAGGGGCAAATAAGGTGCCAGTGTTGGCCCTCGTTGTCGTTTCCTTTATTTCATTGATCTTCATATTCATTGGACAAGTGAACACCCTCGGTCCAATCGTGACAATGCCATTCATGCTGACTTATGCTGCTGTTGACTATTCACATTTTGTGCTTGTCTTGAGTTACAACAAGTCACAGGACAGAGGGTCATTGGATGCAGCCTGTAGTGATGATGCAGAAGGGTTTGATTCTAAGCCATCCCAAACACTTGTTGCTCCTATAAGCTACGAGTATGGAGCAGTGATGGAAACAAACGAGAAGAAACAAGCAAAGAGAATCATTCCAGAACATGGTGGATGGATTCCTCACAAGACTTCAAGAGATGAAATTGTTCATGAAAAGGGTGATGTTTCAGAGACAACTAGCCTGGCGAGTGAAATTGATGCTACCAAGTCCTTGCTTAGAAGTGGTAAGAAATTGTGTTATCATTGTATATCTGAGCCATCCTGCAAACTTACCAACATGACTTCTTGCAATACTTGTCTTTGTAACGAATTAGAAACACTCCTATTCATTGACATTTGGCACCTATGTCTGGTCTTGTCTTTACCTCTTTTGCCCTGAATTATTTACACCATCTTTCGTAACCTTTCGCTGTGGATTTTACCAGGAGCCGTTTCAGACCTCATCTGCCTTTAAATTAGGTTTTCAATGAGTTCCCCGATGAATAAATTGGTTTCCATGGCTTAGCTGTCTTTTGGGTGCTAAAGAAATCTAGAGATTACAATTTCATTTACAAACAAAAAAACTTTCATTACCCCCCCCCCCCACTCGCTTCCATTGACACGGTTTATACAGTATGGTAAATTTGTGTATGCCGCAAGCGACTTCGCGCATGCGTAGAAGCTAAAGGCGGACAGTTTGAGCACAAACTGAAAATCCTTTTACATTGCCTGCCATTTAGCTATTATTTTCCTGAATTTCATTGACATTGTATGAATAATGTTAAAATTATAACAATTTTTCTTGGGGCTTTGTTTTTTATGCCTCACGGTGTGCATTATACAGCTGTTGAACTGCTGGATGTCAAATGCAACAAGAACGTTTTATGCTATGATTGATCTGATCCTGGTGACTTGCACAACATGATGCCTCCTCTATGAAGAAAAGCATGTGTTAAAACCATTTTAGAAAATGTTTCACTAACACAAAGTTTATTTTGTAACTATTTTACTGTTAGATAACATCATGAAGCACCTGAATGCAGCGATCACGAACCAGCCCAAATCTTTTTATTTAATTCTCTGTAATCCCTGGCTTTCGCTTTTTGGGGTGAGTGTTATCTTTAAATAATTCATTAACTTACATTATGTAAGTAACAGTAATTCAATCACATTTGAATTTCTGAACAAGAATGAAATAAGTATGATGTTGAAGTTTTCTAATGATATGTAAAGTCTCTGTGCTTTGGTAAATTATAATCAATGAAGAGAAGGAATAAGTACAGGCAATGCAGCAGTTGGCTGAAGAAATAAAGCAAGTCGGTGCAGTGATGCAGCTGAGTAAAAGCAAAGCGTTCATTCATTCATTCATTCATTCCAAATACTTATATAGCGCCCCTTCAAGAAGCCTACTCAGAGGCGCTTCCAGAAGCAATCTTCTTATGCACTTTGTGTCCTTGTGTCGTATGGTTTGTCAGGCAGCCGACTCCATGATATCGTACGTTCTACCACCGTCATGCGAATGTTATATTCTTCACCAGCATGGTGGGCCCCATTGGTGGGGTTTTGCAAACGAGGGTCTGAGAAGTCATCTGTCTGCTATTATTACTGGAAAGCTGATATATTCCCTTAGGCCGGGCTCACATAATCTAGAGATAAGATAAGAATATTCTTTAATATACCAATTGCTGTCCGCATTTTGGTGTACAGACATGGTATAATAAACAAACGTACATAATTTCTATATATACTCAATGTCAAAATGTTTTCAAATAGCACAAAATCTTTATCCAAAAGGATGAGATTGCATTGGAGGTTAGGCAATGAGTGTACACCTGGAGGTTGTCCTCATATGGCCCAAAAACCACATGTACCACAGGCTTGGGTGAAGACCTAAGGTGTAGATTATAAATAATGGACCAATAATATTGTCTTGCTCGGGGAAGACCATAATTATTATGGTCTCCGAGCAAGACAATATTATGGTCTTCCCCGAGCAAGACAATATTATTGTAACATTTTGTGGTGAATGTCTTTCTCAGTCACAATACTCCCGTTTTGACCCCCCACTCGCTTCCATTGACACGGTTTATACAGTATGGCAAATTTGTTTGCCAATTTGCTGCTGCACTAAGTGTTAAAGACATATCTTGTCTACCAACCATTTTTGTAACTCAGGTCTAAACTCTGTACAAAATCATTCCATTTTAAGCACTTCACTCATGCATTTTAACGCTTCCATTGCTCCCTTGACCTCAAGCCAACATAGAAATGGAATTTGCAACCAAAATGCAGTATTTTTTTCCAGTTTCTCCTTCCCCATTAAACGAAATGAAATCTCTTACAATAGCATTCAGGGAATCTCACATACACTGTTAACAAGGCCTTTTTCATAACCTCATATTCAGCACATTCCTCAATAGATAATTTCTAAAATATCTTTTTCACCTTCCCTGTTAATTGTGGTTGTAAAGTGTCATCCATTTATTGCTTGGAAAGTTATATAGCGCCATTGATTTTTGGAATGACAACAAATTTACTGGCTGGTTCATAATCTGAATGATTTGTCTCCAAGCCACGTTTGTCACTAATTTCTCCCATCTTAGTTCTCTTCATCTCTACTTCCAATTTTCTCAATTTTCTCCAGCAACCCACTATCCTCAATCCACGATCTTTCTTGCACCTCCAGCTTTTTTTCTTCCCGAGCAGCCAATCTGTTCTCATCTGCCTACATCGCTAACTCTCAATCTTCTGCTTGCATCTGTGTTGCCAATTTTTTACATTTTTCCTACCTGCAATTTCTCTCTTCTATATCTTAGTCTTTATAGACTAACTTCGTGCTAAGTATATGATTTGTTTATGATTGATGAATGTCATTTGTTTGATGCAGGCAGTTGTCACTCTAGTCATCATGTTTGGCATTCAGTGGATGTATGCACTGGTCAATATTTTTGTGGCATTTGTAGTCTACATATACATTGGACTGGCAAACCCCGGAGTCTTTCCAGGTTAGTTTATAGTCTATGGTAGAGCTGTATAATAGCTCAAGTTTCATTTCCATTCAGACATCTTTCTATGTGTTTTCAGAATAAACAGAATGACATTTTACTTAAGACAGTTTTGCTTTAGACCAGTGTCTCCCAACCGTTTTTGGCTGTAGGGCCACTTTTTCTTAGTTGGAGCTACACGAGGGCCACAAGGTTAAAATAGAGTAGAACACCGGAGGAATAGCGTTGTTATTAGACGGCGGTGAGCACATCGAGGAAGACATTGGAGGAAAGGCAGAAGTCTTCAAGGGTCATGATGGTCGACCAAGAAGTGCTGAGATGGAGGAGGACCAAAGGTGCTTTGGCTTCTTGGCATTTCGAGAGCTAGGCTGTTCCCAGTAGGTGGGTAGTTAGAGCTAGTATTTTAAACTAGTTCAGAAATGTCAGCTACTATCTAGCAAATTGCAGCAGCGCAATGTATTTCAATGTAATTAGTAAGAAGGTAAGTTTATTGCTGATGCATTGTACTTAAAATGCAGAGTAGTCTTCAGATGCATCAGACATGTTTACTGTCATGACGTGATTGTGATGATAAGACAACGTGGTTCCCCATGTAATCAGTTCAACTTTGATTTCAGGGATTGCTCAGTTCAGCATTTCGGAATCATTAGTACATGGAATAAAGAGGCTTTGCTGCAGGTAAGAAGAGAAATTGTGACGTTTTGCTATTTGGAAATTTACATGCATTGACATCATAATTTTGTTCACTTATCCCAGCCTTGTAACTTTGTTGCAATCTTGTCAACCTGTTTTTTCATTAAACGATTTTATACATGAATAATTGAATATGTTACCTTACCTTAGAACCTTAGTCCTTCCCGTGCAGCTCTGCACATCGGGCAACGCAGCTTCTCCACTCCACTCTGTCCATCGCCACCTCGACAGCATCGTTCCATGTCATCTCAAGATCTTGTAAATCCTCTCGTATAGTCCCCATCCAGTTCTTCCTTGGCCTCCCTCTGCCACGTCTTCCCTCCGGTGTCCAGATTGTTGCTTGTTTTGCTCTCCTCTCTTGCTCCATTCTTGTTACATGCCCCATCCACTTTAGTCGCTTCTTTCTGATGATAATCTCCATTTTTTCCTGTCCAGTTCTTTCTCTGATGCTTTTATTTGTTATCTTGTCTCTCCATGAGATGTGCAGAATTCGTCTCAGCCATTTATGATGTGCTGCCTCCAATCGCTTTCCATTTGCCACCGTCATTGGCCACGTCTCAGCTCCATACAGAAGTGTGCTCAACACAATAGCTTCATATAACCGGATCTTGACCTTCAAGCTACATCCATTGCTTTTCCATATCTTCTCTAGTTTTCCAAAAGCCGCATTTGCCTTTCCAATACGAATCTTTATTTCTTTATCGCATCTACTGTCGGCTGATAGTGTGCTGCCCAGATAACAGAAGTCTTCCACTATGTCCACACTTCTATCTGCAATCCTGATCTCATCTGTCTCACTCCACTTTCCCACCTTCATAATCTTCGTTTTCTCTGGATTTATGGCCAATCCCACTCTACTCTGCATGTTAGTTCCTTTATTCCCTCCCATGTGTTGTCCAGCAAAGCAATGTCATCCGCAAAATCCAAATCGGTGAGCCTGTCGCCATCTATCCACTTCAATCCGGTCTGTCCTTGTCCTGTAGCCCTTTGCATCACCCAGTCCACCACCAGTGCAAATATCACTGGCGACAGCACACATCCCTGTCTCACTCCTGTAACAATTCGAAACCACTCTCCCACCTCTCCTCCGCACCTGATCGCACATCGGCTGTTGTTGTAAAAACTTTTCACAATTCCTATGATTTTCCCCGGGATCCCATAGCTTTGCATGATTTTCCACAACGACTCTCTGTGGACGCTGTCGAAGGCCTTCCTGAAGTCTATGAAATTGATTGCTACAGGCACCTGCCACATCAAGGCCTTCTCGATGATCTGCCTGAGCGTGAAGATTTGTTCGCAACAAGACCTCCCTGGCCTAAACCCTGCCTGTTCTTGTCTCAATCTTTCGTCCACAGCATTTCTCATGCAGTTTAGCAGTATTGTAGCCATGATCTTTCCAGGTGTTGACAGTAGTGTGATGCCTCTCCAGTTGGAACACTCCCTCTGATCGCCCTTCTTAGGGATTGGTATGATGATTCCATCTCTCCATTCGCTCGGCACTTCTCCTGTTTTCCACACTTCGTTGCACAGTTTGGTCAGCTGTTCCACCATTGGTTTTCCACCGTATTTGAGCATTTCCGGTTGAATTCCATCCTGTCCCGCAGCTTTTCCATTCTTTAGATGTTTTAACGCTTTTTGAACCTCGTCTTCCGAAATGTCTTCCAGATCTATGTCAAGTTCCTCCATCCCATCATCCCACTCTAAATTGCGATTGCATGTTGTTGGCTCTGGGCAATTCAGAACACTCTCGAAGTGCTCCTTCCATCTCTCCATCTCCTCCTCGTGTGTCCTCGTCATCTGGCCATCCTTCTTTTTTAGCGGCATGTTACATATAATATATATTGATATACAATATTAGCAGTCAACAGTCAACACTGAACTAAAAATTTGAAATAACTGAATAATTTTGTACGAACAGTTTTTTTTTAATTAACTCAATTATTTTATAGCTGACCAATTTGTAAACATAGCTTCGTGAACTCTGTTATATTATTGGGGGGGGGGGGGGGCGACGAGATCAGAGGCTACGAGATCAGAGGCTACGAGATCTTGGTTTTACCCATTACTCACCTTAACTTTGTTAAATTTAAGACTGTCTTAATGTTTCTTGGAGGTCAGCCAAACCATGGAACATTTAATATATTATACCCCGCATCCCCACTCGATCGGCGATTGATCGAGTCGGTTGTAAATTGGCATAGCCGAGTCGATCAGAAAATCATCAACTTGATCAACTTGCAAGTTGAGTTGATTGTTAGGTTTGCCAAGTCGAGTTGATCTTTGTTTCCCCAATTCAACTCAACTCTGAAATATTTCACTTGATATTCATCACAAAATGACCAACATGATATAATGACACAATTCCATGTTAACACACAACTAGAATTGATAAACCTTTGGGCTAGTGGCACTTTCGGATTAGTGGAACTGTGGAAGTGAGAGAATATTGAGATACGTTTTTTAAGTTTTACAGTGAAAATGAGCAATTAAGATGCATTAAAACTGATTTAACTTCAGGAAATTTCAGCTTTGTAGTCTGTGTGACCTAGAAACATTTGAAAGTCTATATGTTGACTGAATATGTCTACTTTTCTGTCTGATGTGTGGCAACATTTATTCATTTTTCATTCGTTCGTATTAATATTCATGCAGGACTTGTAGGACCTCATTAATTACTTGTTTAAAGTATGACAATGACCAGTACATAATTCTAACTATCACTAATAATTATAGTCTAAACTGATCTGTTGTTTAGTCAACATGCCTGCACTAACTTTGTGAAATACGTCCATGAAATGCATAAAAAGTACAAGGAAGAGGAAAGAACACATTGGGAGCAAAAGATCGCCTGCCATTCAAGAGAGTCCAGGAAGCTCTGGTCGACCTTCAATGACCTCCTTGGATGTGTCCGACCAGGAGGCAACACTACCACACCTCTCTTCTTGCCTCATGCATTTTTAGACGCTTTCACTATGAAGGCAAACACCGTCAGAGACACTACGGTTGACTGCTCTCCACCGATCTTCCCGGTTAGCTGTGCTTTGTCTTTCTTGGATCCTGTCTCAGCCCAAGAGCTGTGACGAATCATTCTTACCTCTGCACTGAAGACCTGCGAACTAGACCTTCTCCCTACATTCCTCCTCCAAGAGTTAGTAGACACATGTATATACATACCACTTTCTCCCCCAGAAAAGTAAACATGTAAGTTTTTCCACTCAGAAAATTGACAGAGTGATAGAGAATTGACAGAGAGAATGGCTAAAAAGGTCATCAGATTTTCTGCTTTTTAAAGGTAGAAAATGGTGTTGAAGGGAAATTGTTGAAGAAAACAGAAAGAAATGTAAATTTGTGGGAAAAGAGAAAGAAAGACTAAAAAGTCATCAGTTTTTAAAGTAGCGAAATGGTATATAAAGGCTAAAAAAGGCGTTAGAAAATGGGCAATCATAGGGTGTCTTTGTGGGTTCAGCAGACGATTTCCGTCTGCCCAAAACTAAGGTTTTCCCACCCCAGCCCCCAGTAACCCAAATTCGCCCTCCCAAAAGCAGTGGGAGTAGATTAAACACTGCAAAGCAAGGCTTTCATTTAAACAGGCATTAGGACAAGGCCATACAGTCACTGTACAAAAACGTGTACATTTCTATTGTGTAGCTGTAGAGTCAGAGCTTGACTTGAACATCTTGCTTATTTCGAAACTTGGAAATATTGGTTCCTCGAACTTCAATATAGGTAAGTTTTGCTGTATTTGCTGCTTTTGTTGTAGATGTGGTCCAGCTACACATGAACAGGTTGTGGTTACACGAGGGCTGCCAAGCATGCTGACCACTTCTTCACAACTTACGGAGGACAATGAAGATTTTGCCAATAGGGAACGCTACCATCAATCAGAAATCGTTAAGGGAAAAAGTTTTGATGATTATGGAAGTGATTGAATCAAATAGTCTTTAAAACTTACTCATATGATATAACAATTACAAATACATGTCATAACATTCTATGATTTACTTCTTGAAAGAGATGAAGTCTATTATTCTCCTAATCACAGTTGTAATTGTTATTGATGTAGAGCTCTGCAAGCCTTCAACCACAGGTAGGCTGCTAATGTGAAACTTGTGAATTTGAATTAATCAATTATTACTTTATAGTGTGATTATTTATATAAGCTTATCTATTTTTCTTTACCTGTTAATTTTCTTATACTAATTCATTTGTATTTTTATGATTTCTTAGCGTTCAGTTTTGCTAAGTTTTCACTGAAGGACGGGGTTGATTATTATGAAGTTCAGTTGTGTTCTTGTGGAAATGCATCAGATGTCTGATCATGGGACAGATGAGACAGATTGTTTCAAGAATTTAATTTGACCCGTCTTCGTCGTTTCAGAGTTACAGTGGAACTGTCTTTACATGTCAGCAGACTCAGAACTCAGTATTGTTACCATTATTTTCCATTTCATCATAAATTTTACCATATTTATTTTTAGCTTGTGAACTGTGTCAATTACTCTTTGTTAGACATTGCTTCAAAAATGAATTATGTGTAAGTAAAGTTCTGCAGACCTATGGATCCACATTGACTAGAACTGTGATTGAGATCCAATTAATTGAAAATTTTAATTTAATAAAATGAGCGAATGCACATTTGTTTCTGATTAGTTGTTATTGGAAAATATTATTTCTGAAATAAAGACAAAATATGTATTAGTGTTAATTAGTTGTTTTAAATTTTACAAGTTCCAGAGATACAAAATGAAGTCTCTGGTTGTGAGACACAGATTTATGTTTGAATTGTTAAATTCTCTATTTTGTTTGTATGTGCACTTGTTATGACGCCCCTTCAAGCTCTTTCTACTCAGAGGTGCTCCCGAATGCAGAGCGGACACTGCTTCGGAGTTTCACGCCGAAGCAATGAGCAATTGTGAGTGAAGGACTTGCCCAAGGTACTTACGCAGCGAGGTGAATTTGAACATCAAACCTTCCGGCTTCAAGGCAATGATGCCACTACTACACCACCGTGTCCCACAATTATTAGGTAAATATATGGTGAAGTTGAGGTTAGTTTGTAATCAAGTGGTAATATATATATATAGTAGTACAGTGGTTAGCGCGCTGGACTGTCGACCAAGAGGTCGGGGGTTCAATTCCCCGCCAGGGCAGAATTTTGTAACGAGATTTATGTTCCACAAACACCCCCAAGCCGACTCAGCTATGATGAGTACACTGACCTCACGGTCAGTGGATGATGAGACGGCGAGGGAGAGGATTGGCCACCGCCCTCATATGCCGAGGCCTTGAAAATGAAGTCCCTTGAAAATGAAGTCGCTAACACTTCATCCCCATTGGCTAGCCCTACGGGCTAGCTAGACCGGATATCATCATCATATATATATATATGTTACAGGCAATGTGTAAAATCAGGGATTTTGTAAAATGCCTGAAATTTTTAGGCAATTTGTAAAATCCCCAATTCACTCGGGCACTTTACACAATCCCTGAAAAAAACAGGGATTTTGTAAAATCCCTGAAATCTTAAGCTGAAACTTTGACAGATTGCCTGAAACGAAATGACGAACATAACTGAACGTTGCCATCGAGTTGGTCTTTGTTCAACGACCTTACCGACTGAGGTTTTACAGCGCATGGTTACTGAAGATGACTTATTGGCAGCTTTCACTATACAAACATCTACAACTGACAACCTGACAGGTTCAGATACCCCGACCACATCCTCTAAAAACGAACCATCTGATCCAGGTACCTCAACAACAGCCTCTGACAACAACCCATCTGCTCCAGGTACTTCAACCACATCCTCCGACAACAACCTGTCTGCTCCAGGTACTTCATCCTCAGACAACAATCCATCTCATCCAAGTACTTCAACCACATCCTCCGACAACAACCCGTCTGCTCCAGGTACCTCAACCACATCCTCATACATCAACCAGACAGGTCTTTCCACATCAACAGAGGTAGCAGTCATCAATGGATCAGGTCTGGGTACATCGGAACAGCACAATCTCGACAACCAGCCTGTTTTGCTGGAAGATGTCATGGACAAAAATAGTTCAGCTCTGGAACAGAATCGTGTTACAATTAAAACACAACGTAAGCGAGCTCGGGATGCAATGGTTGATCAGGCAGAGCGTATGGTAAAGCGTAGCCGAGTGACAAACGTTGCTGCAAACACAGGAGACAATGTCACCATATAATTATATTCCCCTCGTTGACAGAGGCCGGGGAGATCCTCGAAATATAATGGGTGTTGTTTGTGAGCAGGCACGGATTAACCACGGTGCTGATTGTGCTGCAGCACAGGGCCCCCAGTTTCGGTGGGGCCCCCAAATTGTAAAAGTAAAAATAAATAAAGTGAGGATTCAGGAAAGAAACAATGCAAATTGCAATGCATAATGCATAGCAAATTAGCAATCATAGATAGCTATGACTAAATATAATGTCATAGTATTATGATGACGTCACTTTGATGTATCCCTCTCAAACTGTATGAGTCACTGATAACGTTTTGTGGAGGAAATGCGAGGGATTTTCGATGATATAGAGAAGAAGACCCAGGGTTACGTGGACAATCACCAATAGGCTATAAGGAAGCCGAACCAAGGGCGGTGGGCGGAGTTTATCAGAGGCTAAGCCCCCAAGAAGGCCCAGAGTCATATTTTTACCATGAAAATGGTATCTTTCCCGGGATTAGCTCCCCCCAGAATGCCCAGATATTGGGGGAGGGGGGGGGGGAAATGTTTCTTTTTTCACGAACCGAAGCTTCAATCTCATGACTAAAAAAGATCAACTTTTTGGGGAGTAAATGGCATGGTTTTATGAGATTTCGACCTGATGACTAAACAAGTTATCAACTTTTTTGTGCCGAGGACAGGGCTTAAAGCCTTAAAGTGTGGCAGGATGGTCATGGACGGCGTCCTGGCACTTATTTTCAAATCTATATTCCGTCCTGCCACTTATTTGGCCAGCACACCTAAAAATGTAAAGGGCGTCCTGGCACTTCTTTTGGAAAGGTAAGGAGCGTCCAGGCACTTCTCTTTCTTACACTTTTAGCACTGGGCCCGAGGACTAAAAAAATTCGGCGCCGCTGGCTCTGGACTTATTAAGTTTCCGTCCCAACCTAAGCCCAAGTTTTAAGCCACCACCACCCAAGAACGGAAACCAAACTCCGCCCATGATGTCAGTGCGTGAGTCATGAGCTCCTGACAATTCTCATATTAATAGGCCTACTACTTCTAATATATCTGCTGTAAAGTAGGCCTATAACAAATTGTGTTTCGGATTATTATAGCCTATGTCTGTCTGGCTTCTTAAAATTGTAAGGGGCCCCGTCATTCAATCAGCACAGGGCCCCCAAAACTGTAGATCCGGGCCTGTTTGTGAGCGTGACAACAACGACCTCTACAGAATCGCTGTAAGGGCTGGAATGTTGTCCGGGAAATACTCCCGTAATCAATTTGATTTGTGTGCCCACAAGCTACTAACTAACAATGACATTTCAACAGAACAGGAAGTAGGACTTCGAAGTGCTGTTCAATTTGAATCCAAATGTGGTGGGCAAGGTTTTTTTAAATGCAACTGTTCAGGGACTGGACGCTGCAAGACAAATAGGTGCAAACGTTTCAAAGCAAAGGTCAAATGTAACAGTCGATGTCATTCGAGTACGTCATGTGTAAACAAAAACTGATGTAGCCGTTTAAAAACTGAACTAAAAATGAATTTGGAACTGAACTTAGAAGAAACATTCAGGAGGGGTCTCGACGAGTAATTTTATGTAGTATTATTATTAAACTTTTTAAAATGTAAGTGGTAGTGCTGTTAGTATTCGATTTGTTCATAGCAGTTTACAAATTTGAAAAAAATTTAATGTATTATAGATGACTTTAACTAATTAACTTCGAAAATTAAAAACTAAAATTCGAAAAATTAAATCGAAGTAAACTTAAGTGGCTTGTTTCCATAATAAACAACGATTATGTTCATTTGGGTTTCAGGCAATCTGTCAAATTTTCAGCTTAAGATTTCAGGGATTTTACAAAATCCCTGTTTTTTTCAGGGATTGTGTAAAGTGCCCGAGTGAATTGGGGATTTTACAAATTGCCTAAAAATTTCAGGCATTTTACAAAATCCCTGATTTTACACATTGCCTGTAACATATACATATATAATATATATACAGGGTGGCTAAAAAAGTGTACCACCGGACAAACTGTGATAACCTCGCAACCGATTGAAATTTTTGTCCGAAAAATTTCCAATTGGCAGGGGAATGAATTTCCAACATTCGCGGAAAGTTTCAACTGAAACTTTTCATGTTTGCAAAAAGTAACAGCTGTTTAAACTTTCAATTTCGTTTTTTTCAAATATCCGGAGAATCATGTTCCAATGCATATGATTTCATTACAATTTTTTGGGAAATTACAACACACAAAATGGTGATGTCATACAACCGGACGGAGAGGGGTGGGAAGGGGAGGGGAATGGTGAGGGGAAGGGTGCTCTGCATGTCTGTCTCTGTCTGTCTGTTTGTCTGCCTCTGTTATGCCCTGTTGGAGTTGTGTGCACTTGCACTGTTTAGGCTATCTAGTTCAATCAATCAATATCTATATAGTGCCCTTCAACATCCATACTCAGAGTCGGTCCGATTCATGCCATGCGAGAAAATTCAGAAAAATAGAGTTGTACTTACCATCACACCTTTATACAGCTCCTGGCGACTACCGTGATTTGGAAACAAGCAGAAAGGAACTTAAAAGGCAAAGCAGAACACTCTTTATAGGCTGTGACATTTACCAATTTCACTTATTTGACAATTGACATTCACTAATAATTCTCTAGACACTTCAATATCAGGTCTCAAATGAACTGAGCTTGGTTCTGTGTCTAATATAGGCCCTACTATAACTATTCTTAGTTGTCTACTCCCACTCCCAAAGCTCACGCAGAATGATTTATGTAGGCTACTGACACATATACTGTATATATAAATATAGGCTATATACATATATATATCACCTGGTCACCTGGTGCCGTCAGCTTCTGCAGCTCTGGCGATATCCCTGATGTATCCTCTCCAGTTGATCCTCTCCCTAGTCGCCTCTCTTAGCTCCTCCAGTCTCATGCCAGACTTTTCCTGTACCTCATCCAACCATTTCTTCCTTGGCCTTCCACATCTTCTCCTTCCCTCACCGCATGCCGTCATCAGCTCCTTTTCCAAACCATATATCACATGGCCGAAGTAGCTCAGTTTCCTCCAAGTTGCTGTTTGCTGCAGTGTCTCCTCCCTCTCTATTCCGAGCTCCACGCGCACCGATTCGTTAGTTCTCTTCTCCGTCCATGAAATCCTTAGCATCTTTCTCCAAATCCACATCTCACATGCATTGATTTTCTTTTCCATATCCCGTGTCTTTGTCCATGTCTCGCATCCATATAGGACCACTGGGAAGATCAGTGCTTTTACCAGTCTTTTCTTTGTTTCCCTGCTCACGTATTTATCCTTCCAAATCTTTTCCAGACCGTTCATTGCCGTTTTCCCCATTGTTACCCTCCTCCTTATTTCCATATCACTTCTTCCCTCCTTCTCTATCATAGATCCCAGGAATGTGAAGCTCGATACTACCTCTATCGTTTCTCCATCCACCTCAAAGTTTTCCCATGTTGCAGTTGTCATAACCTTTGTTTTCTTTACATTGAAGTATAGTCCCGCCTTTTCGCTTTCCTTCCTGACTCTTCTTATTAACTCGACTAGGTCGTCCCTCTTACCCGCCAATAATGTCGTATCATCGGCGTACCTCAGATTATTCAGTATTTTCCCCGCTATCCTTACCCCCTCTGTTGCCTCCTCCAATCCAGCTCTCCTCATAATTCTCTCGGCATACAGATTGAACAGGAAAGGGGACAAATATATATACATATATATATAATATCCAAATCCAATACTTTATATATCCAGCTGTCTTAATCAATTTTCCAGTCCCCTAGCACTTAATGCGTCCAGTCTGATATATATTAGTCGTCACATTCCTCCTCAGACCACCTCTATTCCGGCTTTGGCATATCTGTCAACGACATCTGTTTTCGGTTGAATCGGGCCCAGACTAAGGTTTCCAGTATCAGTGTCCAGTGTCCACAATGATCGCTTTGTATCATCCTGCGAGACTTAGAAGTCGTCTAGCTTGCTGACCTTCCCTATGGGGTCAAAATCAGCCTTTCACCGCATTAAGATGTACAGTACAGACCTCGGTATAGATAGGGAGGAAGTTCCTCCCTTTCATCATCAGGATTTACGGCCCTCACTTGTACATTGTTGACCTCTATAGGGGTGTTCTGCCAGTTTAGCTATTTTCCAACCTAGCACACGAGATCCATTCAATCTCTTAGGAAGTTTCTATCACTTTAGGAAACCACTGTGTGCAAAGTTCTGACATCCAAAAATTACCAGATCACAGCAGTGACCATGGATACATGTAGTAATTGGTCTTCTGCTGTCTTAAATTCCAAGTGAAAAATAAAAATTTCTTATTTTGATCAAATGAGAAAATGCACTGATATAGGCTAATATAAAAAAGTTTTCCCACCAAATTTAGGGGGGGGCAAATGCCCCCCTGCTCCCCCCAAATGACGTCCCTGCTTTCGGCACCGGCTTTTATTATTATTGAAAAAATTATAACAGGAATGTTAGGTTTAGGTTTCGGTTTAGTTTTAACAGATCAATTTCAGTTTGCTTAGAGAGGCCGGTCCATAGCTCCGGGTAAACCAGACAAGGTGCACGCCTTGGTAGGCAATAACGGCGTTGTAATGCTGGATGGTGACTGATATGCTCTGAAATAGAAAGCCTGCTTCACGTGAATCACCAGAGATCTTCAACAGCCGGTGTCCGATCTCGGACAAAAAGGCGATACCTTCATTGTTGATGGGACCCATTGTTTCCACGGCTAAGGGGACGAAGAGGTAGGCCTATGTCCTTTGGATCCGAGGTCCAAATACTTTGACAATTTTCTAGTGGCGGCTTTCTCTGCTGCTCTCCCGGCTTCGGTCGCGTTCTCGAGGACGTACGAGGCGGCCAACGTGTCTACCACGGTTGCCTCCCAAATCAACGCCCTCCCGTTGCTCCAGAGGATTCTATAGAGTACGTCTGGCCATCCGGTCTTTTCCCGTTCAACCTCGTATAATATAAGACCCGACGGCTCCTTGATTGCTGGAGTACCAGCTCTAATTAAGCCCCGGTAGACAATATTTATTATTGTTATTATTGAAAAACCACTCAAGCCGAAAACAAAGCAAAAAACAGAAATGTGTTCAAGCATAGAGTGCATTGCTATCGTCTCCGGGGTGTGGTGCAAAAGTTCCTCTAAAAGCAACTGCATTGAAACGTTGTGTGCAAATAGAAAGTCTCTGGAAGAGGTAGACAGTTTATCTTGGGTCACCGGAAACAGCGGCACAACGGCGGCCCAACTCCAATAAAAACTCCCGACCCGCGCGATTGATGGGGCCCAACGTTTCAATAGCGATCGGCACAAATTCGTGGGAGACGGGAAGAGTAGAGTATTTGTTCAATTTACGATCCGCCGCATGTTCCGCAGCACCTCCTGATTCCGTTGATGAAAGATGAAGATAAGAGACAGCACACGTGTGGATGGCTGTGAAATCCCAGGCGATATATTTGCCTCTGGCCCATGGGACGAGGGTGGCCCCGTCTGGTCTTTTGCCGTCCGTTCTTATCAGGCCTGGAGGCTCCTTAGAACTGGGGATGTTCGCCTTCGCGAGTGCCCTCCACACCAAGTCGTTGACCGCGAAGTGTCGGGCTGTTCTTCCAGATGAACGTCTGCAGGCCAACCCGTGGTGTCCTCTTGAGTCGGTGGTCTCTCCGCATTGACACTGGTGTGGTGTACACAGGTCCAAACCCAGACGCAATCCAACATCCACCCGGATTGCCTCGTTGCTTAGGTCCAAGCCGCAGGCGGTCACCGGAACGGTTGATAACCAGTCCCCCGCATGAGGGGAGGTCACTGCGAATAGCCTGGCCATGTTGACCGGATCGCTGTAGGCGGCCCATATCGTTGCCCTGTCTACCTCAATCAGTGGTGCATCCCACACGCTCTGCCTGCTCCAAAGGGACTCTGCGCTGCTCGGCTGGGTGTTCTTGCGGACCTCGAGCAATTCGTCGATGTAGACATCATCCCACTCCTCCTTGCACAGGATCAAACTCACGAGTGACTTGGTCGATGCGGCTGATGCCAAATAAGCTGAAGATGCCAGCATCGAGACACGTCTAACTCCGAGTCCACCATCTCTAATTGGGAGTGTGGCTTGAAGCCATTGGATGTTGTTGAGGCTAATATTGATGATGTTCTCTAACCCTTTGCGCATCAGATCATCCATTTTCTCGAGCAGTGGATGTCCATGGCAAGAAGAAGTTCTCAGCAAATAGGTAAGTTTTGCTGCCCCAAAACTTGCCCGCAGCAAAATCAACGCTGACTGGGCTCGAAGGCAGGCCAGGTCCGTCACTGCTCGTTCTAGTATCTCGCTGTGCCTGAGCAGCGCCACGTCTAAAGCCTCTCCTCGGAACAGTGGAGCCCCCAGCAGGAGGAGCGACTCCATGTTCATCCTCTCGAATCCTTCGAATTCTGGCTCCGTTTGTTCCGTCTTTGAATAAAGTTCACATTTCTTGCTATTAAGGCAGATACCCAGCGATGACTCCAAGTCCTTAATCGAGGCCAAATCGTGCAGTACGTCCTCCTTCTTACCTCCCAACGAGATGTCATCCAGATAGCCAAGCCTGAAACTTGAGCGCATTGCGCGCAGAACTGGCTGTAGAGGCAGGCAGAACAGCAGGGGCCCCAAGGGATCACCCTGCTGCGGTCCCATCATCGAGCGAACCACGAAGGAACCAAACTGCAGCTGAGATTCTGCTGAATATGCCTGATGTGTGAAGGCGTAGATCTCCGGAATGGTGTCGTAAACCATCTGCAGCATGACGTCTCTTCGCAAGGTGTTGAAAGCGTTTGTGAAGTCAAGTTTCACGAAGATCTCGTCCTCTGTCATGTTTGTGACGAAGCTTCTTGCTCCATGTACAGCCCCTTCACCGCCTCCTGGAACTGCCACTCCGATTTGCAATGGGGTGAAGAAAGATTCTAGCCTACCAAGGGCGTGGCTGTTGGCACACTTCGCTGCTAGCCTCCTGAAAGCGTACCCAATCGCTATTGGTCGAAGACCTCCTGATTTTTTTAGAGAGGGCAATTAGGGTGCCGCCAAACACCAGCTCCCGCATTCCTTTTGGAATTTATTATTATTATTATTAATTTATTACTATTGCCTTTTTTGCAACCAGTCTGCAACCGGTTTGATTAAAGATTAAGCGACTGCCTACACATCACGATGTATTCTAAATTCTTACATCGTGCTACACATTTAATATTTTTGGATAGACTTTCTTTCGCCAGATGGAGATGTGAGTTTCCCGTTGCTAAGCAAAAGCCCACGTGATCTTACCATCCGTCAATATAAAATGGTGGCGATTCGACGCAACATGGGAGAATGTACACAAGAAATCTGGGATCGAAGGTCGTGCGTTTTTGTTCGGGGTCAAGTCATTAAATTATCAATGGGCTAAGAGTTTTTCTGTTTATAAGTAATGCATCAAAACGTTTTGGCGAATTCCGATGTTTAACGGTTGTTGTGCGGAAAGTCTGTTAGTCGTAGCAGTGTTATCTGTGCATTTATTATAAGGCGTTGCTGGGCATGCAGACATCTTGGACGTCGTATCGACAACTCCGAGCAGATAGGATCAACTTACTATCAGACCCTGCATTAAAGTACTAGAACGCTTTGTTCTTGGAGAGTTGTACTTTATGCTTGGATATCAGTGCGTACTTGATGCAATATTAACGAACGTTAGTCGCCTGGATTTTCGGATTTGCTCAGCATTATTTCGCTCGCTGTATTTAGGACGTGGTTAGGTCTATGTGGGCAACAGAAAAGGGTTGATGTCTGATTGATTTATTTATAAGGCAATTTAAATTAGAAATAGGTCAGCCACACTGTTTTGGTAAATATTGATATCAAGAGCATTGAATCTATAGTGGGGGTTTCGGATTACAAATCTGCAGCTGGATCAGTGGTATTTTATTATTTCCTGTCACCTGTGGCTGAGACTAATCAGCTTTGAGTAAATATCATGTCAAGCGGTGGAGCATCTTCAGCGGGAATGAAGATTGACATAGATACCATAATACAGCAGCTGTTATCTGTTAAAGATACACCAGGAAAACAGGTTAGTAACTAAAGCCATTAACATTTGTCCTATACTGATTGTTGGTATTTGGATAGCTTGCTGATCTCTTGCAAAATGCTTCAAATTTCATGTCTGTACTCGAGAGTGCATTATGGCATTTAAGCAATTTTTCAAGAGGGGCAATTAATTACTACAATTACAATTATTACTATTGACTTTTCTGCAACCAGTCTGCAACCGGTTTGATTAAAGATTAAGCGGCTGTAGTAATTAATTAATTCTTCTTGTAGCATTCAGAAATCAATGTCAGCTGTCAGTTGATTTGTATTCAGCATATCTTAGCATGTGCATTACACTATCTAGGATCATTTCAGTTGTCAATATTGTCACTCGTTGAATGCCAATTTGAGCCAGTCAATCCTCAGACAAGGTGTATATTTGTTCTAAATAACCGAAAATTCAGATCAGACTCTGACATTTAATTTGATAGCTTTCAACCTTTATGTGGTTGTCCAGGACTGTGAGTTGTTTGGCCACATACACCGTTTGAGAGGCTGTGCACATTAATCTAATTTCTATGGCGCCGCTCACAGCCAAGGCCTTTCAGTAGCGCTTCCAGTGCGAGAACCGCAAGAGAGAAAATAGGTTACCACAGTATGGGTTGCCAGGCATGGGTGCCCGCACATAGGGGCAAGAGGGGGCACTTGCCCCCCCCCTCCTGGAAAGTTGAAACCTAATTTTATGACTACTACTTCAATATATTTCTCTGATAGTTGTCTTATCACGAACAGCTGGTCAATCGTGCCCCTTCCCTTTGTAAATCCTGCTTGCTCTTCACTCATCACTTCCTCCACATACCTCTTCAGTCGCTGCAGCAGTATCTTTGTGTAGACCTTTCCAGGAATTGCTGCATGCTGCTTTGTCACCTTTTTTATGCATTGGCACAATTATGGCTCTGTGTAGTAGTAGTGTATATCAAATCCTTGTTGGAAGTACCTTGTAAAGTAAAGGGGTAGAAGATCATGGATGAATCGATACATAAAGACCCCTATCTGAAAAGCCATTATTTGATGAAACTTTAATAAATTAAATGATTGAAACAAAGGACATTCATGAGTGAGTAATAGGCTTAACTCCAGCTATGATACGTATTGTGCGTTTTTGGAGAGGTACTAATTTATTGAGCCTGGATTTATACGTAGATGCCCAAACTAAATTACAAACGAGAGATAATGATATATATTAATGAATAGTACAGTTTAACTCGAATAGTGGGAAGGAGTATATGGGAGGTTCAATGAAGGATACCAACATTTTTTGCAATTTTTGCAGAGATATAATTTTATTTAACATGATCATTTCATGTGAGGTGTTGATCAATGTACATAGCAAGAAATTTAGTGTAGCTAACCTGCGCTATGGAGGTATCATTAATATTTAGACAGTTGCAATGAATCACCAACAAACAAGATGAATGAAAGAGTAGGAGATAAATTAGGCAATATGAAGGAAAGCTGCAGAAATCCTTTAATAAATTTTTAATTTTTTTAATAAATTTTCAAATTTTATTTGGTTTTATTGATATTTACCAACATTTTTTGCAATTTTTGCAGAGATATAATTTTATTTAACATGATCATTTCATGTGAGGTGTTGATCAATGTACATAGCAAGAAATTTAGTGTAGCTAACCTGCACTATGGAGGTATCATTAATATTTAGACAGTTGCAATGAATCACCAACAAACAAGATGAATGAAAGAGTAGGAGATATATTAGGCAATATGAAGAAAAGCTGCAGAAATCCTTTAATAAATTTTTAATTTTTTTAATAAATTTTCAAATTTTATTTGGTTTTATTGATATTTAAGTCATTGTGGGATGCATATTGCTGAAATAGTCATTCATTGAATCTGTTGGAAACTTTTCGTCTATTTATTCTATAATTGAATGTGTCAGTGCTATTGTACTGATCGGAATGTTAGTGCATACGAAAAGAAGATGACTGCTAGTGGCGAAAACGGGATGGCTGAGAAGAATATTGTGAAGATCCAGAAGGGACTGAATACACAATGAAGTGACTTGATACATTTTGATCTGGAACAAAGTGAAACAATAATCGATAAGGTCAGAAAAAGAAGACTCACATGATTCGGTCACGTAACAAGAATGACAGAAAAGATACTGCTGGTGTCATGTGATATTCTATCCCCCCTGAAAGTTATATGGGGGATGAATTAATCTATCTCCCGGATGGAATTAACCGGTCTAGACTATCCGTGAGGGTAAACCATTCTATCCCCTTTATTGAAAAATGCATGTAATTGAAAAAAATTATGCTGTAATCAAAATTTAAAGTGTCTCTAATTGTTTTAAATGTCCTAGAAGCCATGTTCAGAGAAAGGCAATTCAAATTTATTTAGGGACTGTGAGTGTTTTTAAGTTTTTAAAAAAATGTTCTAAGTGCTCTAAAACCAAAGCAAAAAATTATCTGGTAGTAATAAACATGCCTGATGGTGTCATTGTTCAAAACAAAGCAAAAATAAATACATGCGAAAATGGGTTTTTCGACTTCTCTGCATTTGGGAAGATACGATTAATACGGGGGATACTCTATTTCATGACACCGGCAGTGGCCGTGTATGGACACGTGGATGGAACAAGAAGCAGAGGAAGACAGCCGAAAACTTGGACGGACAATTGATCTGAAAGAGGACCTAGGAGCGCAAGGCATGGACATAAGAGATGCCGTGAAAAAAGCCAGAGACAGAACTGTTTGGAAAAGTCTAGTTAAAGCCTCCTTGTCTGCCCACGCCTGATGGAAGAGAGAAGAAGACGATGAAGAGGAGGAGGAGGAGAAGAAGAAGAAGAATAAGAATGTGTCAGAAGTAAGAGAACTGTGATTTTTTTCAATGATAATCTTTTAATTTTTCAATTTTTTCGATTTTAAAATAAATTTAAAAAAATTATCGGCATATTAAAGCAATTTTCAGTATGTTTACTGGGTTGTTCAAAAAATCTTGTGTTTATGTTTAGTATTTTAAGTTATCTATGATAGAGAAAAATTTATCTATGATAGATTTATCTATGATAGAGAAGGATGGAAGAAGTGATATGGAAATAAGGAGGAGGGTAACAATGGGGAAAACGGCAATGAACGGTCTGGAAAAGATTTGGAAGGACAAATACGTGAGCAGGGAAACAAAGAAAAGACTGGTAAGAGCACTGATCTTCCCAGTCGTCCTATATGGATGCGAGACATGGACAAAGACACGGGATATGGAAAAGAAAATCAACGCGTGTGAGATGTGGATTTGGAGAAAGATGCTAAGGATTTCATGGACGGAGAAGAGAACTAACGAATCGGTGCGCGCGGAGCTCGGAATAGAGAGGGAGGAGACACTGCAGCAAACAGCAACTTGGAGGAAATTGAGCTACTTCGGCCATGTGATGAGATCTAACGGTTTGGAAAAGGAGCTGATGACGGCATGCGGTGAGGGACGGAGAAGATGCGGAAGACCAAGGAAGAAATGGTTGGATGAAGTACAGGAAAAGTCTGGCATGAGACTGGAGGAACTAAGAGAGGCGACTAGGGAGAGGATCAACTGGAGAAGATGCACCAGGGCTTTCGCCAGAGCTCCAGTAGCTGACGGCACCAGGTGACCAGGTGATTTTAAGTATTTTTTGGCATCAATGAGATTTTTAAAATTTTCGACAAGGTGTCGTAACTTTTATAGAATTTAAGTAATGCACAGGCCATCCATATCCATTTTTTTGTCTAGTGCAGAGGTGTCAAAGAGCTGGCCCGCGAGCCATTTCTGGCCCACCGACGATTTTTTCTTGCCCGCGGAGCCTTCCCTAAAAATTACAAAATTAGAGGATGAAAGTTCAAATTTTGATATTTTACAGTCAGGGCCAAATACATGGAAGTTTTTTTTCTTACTGATGTCACTTTTGCTCAGATGCACAGCTCTGTGTAGAGTCACTGTAGACTGTGTAACAGTGTGTAGCCTATCTATGGTTTCCAGTTGTTTTCCTGTTTTAAAAAAATATGAAAATTACGAAACACTTATTATATTTAAAATGTTTTCAAAATTTAATAAGAAACGAAAGTGGACATTGAATCAAGACCTTTTCACGATATTTGGATGGATATGTATTTCTTTGTTGAATACAACAGTAACCGGTATCCAGTAGGCCTATGTTTAATTTGTCAGGAAAACGTTAGCGTTGTGAAGGGATAGGCCTACAAGACTTAAACTTAAGGTGATCATTTTTGTTATTGCGAGCTTACCGGTAGAATGTGAGCCATTCGTTTTATGACAATGCCTAGATTCCTAGAAACTCGAATACAATGACCTTAGGCTTAGGCCAAAAGCTTAAAGAATTCTATGTCATGTCCAAGACTGATAATGAAAATCAAAATTAAGATTTTATAAGCCTCCCTATTTGGCTGTTTTGTATGCTAAAAAATTGCACTGGTCATTTGAGATTTACTTATACAAAGTTTTTCTGGGAATTGGCTGACCAAGCCCGGAGCTCCCTCTCAGATCACTATACCCAATTTTGCTCAGGAGCTTCGACACCCTGGCCCGCCACTTGTTTGAAGATGTTCACTCTGGCCCACCACTCAAATAGGTTTGACACCCCTGGTCTAGTGCATAAAAATTGTCCGATCAAAATTTATGCTAGCAGTCAGGAAGATTTTGTCGAGTTTGTTTTTTGTTTAAAACTCTTGAATGAATGTAGCTAGATTTAGTTCTGGATTAAATTGCACTTTGTTTTGTTTTTATGTCTGAGGGCGCACAATAATTGCCCAGTTGGTGCATACTACTGTCATCTAGACTTTCACTTAGTACACAATTGAATGAATTTAAGTTACGACTTGCTGTAACAATAGTGTAACCTGCTCAGCAAACAGTTTCAATTGCTAAAATAGTTCTCGTAGCCAATCATAGAATTATGATGTTCATGAATCATGATGCTGTTATAATTAATTATTAAATTAAAATTTATAATTATTATCTATATTAATAAAGAGAGGATTCTGTCTGTCTGTCTGTGTGTCTGTCTGTGTGTGTGTTTGACCGGAATGCATTTCGACAGTTTTTGACCTTTTCATTCCAAACCTTCACTACTCTCTCCGTCTCGGCGTCGGACACCCAGTGGAGGGGTTGGCGATTCTCTATAACCATGGGGGCCAGGGTGGGGGGCGAAACCCCCCAAAATATTTTCAATAAAACGCAGCTATTGATTTCAAACTTTGCACCTAGACAGAGGGCCATCGGAACCACCCAGTGGAGTTGTTGGCGAATCTCCCCCACCATGGGGGCCACGGTGGGGGCGAAAACCCTAAGTTTATTAAACACCTTTTTAAACGCTTGCATGGTCATTATATAAACGCAGCTGATGTAAATGATCTTCCAATCCGCTTTGCTGTAAAGTCTTACTATAATTATAGTCAACTAGCTGAACCCGGCCACGCGTTGCTGTGGCTGAAAAGAGCATTCAACCATCCCTCCCTACCTCCCCCTCCCCAACCCCCTCACCCACCCTTCCCCTTCCCTCTGCCAACCCTCCCCTTTCGCCTGGCCCTCCCCTCTCCTCCCCTTCCCCTCCCCTCCCTCTCCAACCCCTCCCCCAACCCCTCCCAACCCCCTACCCCTCCCCCTCCCCTCCCACGTCCATCGCTCCCCTCCGCTCCCTCCCCACCCTCTTCGTCCCAGAAAACCCTAATTTCACGGGTGGCGTACAGGTGGAGAGGTCAGAGTGTGGTGGGGTGTTGTCAGGTGGGTGAGTTTGGGGTGTGTTGGTGGAGGGTGTGGGGTGGGGTGGGAGCTGGCTTGGGCTGGGGTTCGGGTGGTGGGGTGGAGGGTAGGGGTGAGTGTAGGATGGGTGGAGGTGGTAGGTGGAGGGCGGAAGGGGTGGGATGGGGCGGGTGAACGAGGTGGGGTGGACGGGGTGGGGTGGGGTTCGGGGGTGGAGGTGGGAATGTGGTGAGAGTGTGGGGTGGAGGTGGGGTGGAGAAGTGGAGGTGGGGTGAAGGTGGGGGTGTGGTGAGGGTGGGGGTGGGGTGAGGTGGAGGGGTGGAGGTGTGAAGCGGGGCGGGTGGAGGGGTGGGTGGGGTGGGGTGGGGTCTTTGGGGTGAAGGTGGGGGTGTGGTGAGGATGGGGTGGAGGTGGCGTGGAGGGGTGAAGCGGGGGCGGATGGAAGGGGGTGGGGTGTACGGGGTGGGGTGGAGGTGGGGTGGAGGTGTGGTGTGGGTGGGTGGGTGAAAAGGGTGGCATGGGGCGGGTGAACGGGGTGTGGTGAGGGTGGGGAGTGGGGTGAGGTGGAGGGGTGGAGGTGTGAAGCGGGGCGGGTGCAGGGTGTGGGTGAGGTGGGGTGCTTTGGGGTGGAGGTGGGGGTGTGGTGAGGATGGGGTGGAGGTGGAGGGGTGAAGCGGGGCGGATAGAAGGGGGTGGGGTGTACGAGGTGGGGTGGAGGTGTGGTGTGGGTGGGTGAAATGAGTGGCATGGGGCGGGTGAACGGGGTGTGGTGAGGGTGGGGGTGGGTGAGGTGGAGGAGTGGAGGTGTGAAGCGGGGGCGGGTGGAGGTGTGGGTGTACGGGGTGGGGTGGGGGTTTTTGGGGTGGAGGTGGGGGTGTGGTGAGGATGGGGTGGAGGGGTGAAGCGGGAACGGATGGAAGGGGTGGTGTACGGGGTTGGGTGGAGGTGGGGTGTGGTTTGGTTGTGGCCTGAGCGGGTCTAATCCTAAATTTCCCGGGCAACGCCGGGTACCCCAGCTAGTAAAATATAATTTAATAGTTAGGCCATCAATATCATATCATTCATTATTTTGTCATTTTTTTTTAAAGTAAGTAAGCCGTTTATTGACAAAGCATCAAACACATATGTAAAATAACAGCAATCAGTACAAACTCAATGACTTTCGAGTGATCGGTGCATAAGTCAAAGGATCAATCCTAAAAGGTCGTATGGACCCACTGAAGCTGGATTGACCCTTCCTTTCTCAATAACATTTGGCTACCGGTATTGTAAAACAGTGCAAAGAACAACATGTTACACATGAAACGAAAGCAAACTGAAACGAAATGACAAACAGATTTTAAAAAACAAAACAAATTATAACCAATAGTTTAAATCTAGTAAACAGAGATTAAACTGTCTTTTAATTGTTTCTTAAACATGTTAATGGTGGGTATAAGTGTAACATATTTTGTGAGGTTATTCCATATCATAGGGCCAGAACATTTAATCAAAAATAATTTCGTCCTAGTATGTGCAACATCGGTGCGGTAGTATAACAGAGTTCTAGTGAAATGGTCATGTACAGCAATTCCCTGACAAAAATAACCATCAAATGTCCTAGGCAACAATTTGTGATGATAGCGAAACATGAACAAACTGATTTGAAACTTATTTATATCTGCTAATCGCAATATGTTACAGGTTCGAAAAATTGGTTTGGTACTGACAGACCAGCATAACAAGAAAATAGTTCGAATGGCACGTTTTTGCAAACTCTCCAACTTTTTAAAATAAGAAGTATAAGTTGGAAAAATTAAGGAATAGTATAAGCCTTGTAATGTAGCTTGAGAGAGACAGTGATGGATTCTTGATAGCACGCTAATATTTTCTGCTATTTTTTTAGATATCTGCTTAATGTGTTTATAAATATCATTAACGTATGACAAGTCGTCGAGTAAACATATTATATATGATTATGTATATGATTATGTACGGTATATGATTATGTACGGTATATGATTATGTTAAAAGTCGTCCCTGGGCCGCAGGCCCATTGGTGAGGCGCTCATCTCCTTTCCTAAGCCCTTGAGCCGGCAATGGACGAATCCCAAGGTCCTGGGCACGGGGCCAGTGATTTCCCAGGAATATGATTATGTATATGATTATAATTGTGTGTGCTGCTGCACTGCTATGCTATAGTAAGGCTATTACTCTAGAAGTTTTTTCTGTAAATGTTCTGTAATGATGAGATATGGAACAAAACGTAAGTGTGCTGAATGGCACAAGCTGTGTGCTGGAGAGCCTGGGTGACTGTGTGTGTCTTGAGTGTATGGTGTATGACGAATATCTGTTATATGTCATACTCTGCTTCCATGATAGATGTTGCCTTAGGATAAGCAGACGTTGAGGGAAATAAGTCCTCTAGCTTAGAGGTTTCAGCATAATCAGCTGCCTGCAGTTGAACAGTGTTTCAGGGCAAGGCATGATGATGCTTATCGCCTGCTGTTGCTGTTGTGGGATATTAGTTACTTCTTGAGAAGTGTCCAGCGGCTTTCATATATTAGCTATTGGTTCATGCCTATATACAGTAGATATATCAACATCTATGTTGCTTACTGACTTATGCTTGACTGTTGCTGTTAGTTGGTGAGTTTAGTTTAATATACATGAAAAAGTTTGTTATTGTTATTTGAATATCTGTTATTAAGTTATTCTAAGAATTGCTGCAGTATTAAAACTGATTAAATTCAGTTCTAAATAAATTTAAATCTTTACACCATGTCTTTCATTAGGTTTATCAGTTTCCTATTTATCAGCTCTTGCCAACTGCAGTCGGTCATTCTCTTTCAAGCAGTATCTTGATTTTGTATGAGCAGATCAGTGATGTCTGACCTGTGGAACCATTGAGCTCATACCCTGGCAGAAAGTAGACTACTAGAGATCCCAGCCAATCAAGTATATAGATCAGTTGGTGTTGCTTTGGTACTTCAGCCTTTGCTTAACTTAAGACTTCCAACTAATCAGCCTGCTACTGTAAACTGAAATGCCACCAGTAAAGTGTGATAGTTGGAGAGGTAGATAAAGTAATGTAGAAGTGCTCTGATGTTTTAGCATCAATTGTTGAAAGTCACTTTTGGCAGTTTGATGGGGGTTTTTTGCATGAAGTATTAAGTAACTGAGAAGATATCTTTTAGAATATCTTGATAAATTTGAATCAAAATATCTTAATACTGGGTAGTAATGTTTTAAAATTGTGTGTGTGTTTGTATGTGTGCATGGTATAAATGATTTTATATCTCTGTTGATAGACATGCAGTTCTGAGCTCATTTCTTTTATTTATTGGGAACACTTTTCATGTGCACAAAGTCAATAAACTTGCATCACATTTACATCAATCTTTAACATATTCATATATATTTAGTAACATATTCATTTCTTAACAGAAGAGCTGATTTAATCAAGTCCTTTAAAATGGTGCACGGTCAAAAGCGCGCATGTCAAAAGCGCGCAGACAATTGCGCGCAGACAAATGCGCGCAGTAACAAAATCGCGCACGACAAATGCGCGCAGACAAATGCGCGCTCACGCGACGAAGAACTTTGTTTCCTGATGTCCATTTCTCTCCCACAGTTCGTGACTTGGGTTTCACTCTGGATTCAGCCCTTTCTTTCTCGGACCATGTCAACCGTGTCTCACGTACATGTCTCTACCACCTACGCCAGCTGCGAACTATTCGCCATTCACTCTCTCCGCAAGCTGTTAAGGCGCTTGTCCATGCCCTGATCTGCTCTAGGGTTGACTTTGGGAACTCTGCTTACGCCGGTCTCTCCTCACTCAACCTTTCCAAACTTCAGACAATTCTAAATGCTGCTGCTCGCCTAATTGCCGGTCTTCCCAAGTTCTCTCATATTTCTGTCTTTATTCGGGACACTCTCCACTGGCTTCCTGTACCACAGCGCATTGAGTTTAAGATTCTGACACTCATGCGCAATTCTCTTCTTGGGGTAGCTCCCTCTTACCTCCGTTCTCTCTGCATCCCGGTCTCCTCTTTCCCCGGCCGCTCTGCCCTTCGCTCGGCAGCCAGCGGCCTCCTTGTCGTGCCTCGCATGCGTGGAGCCACTGCCCAGTCCAGAAGCTTTGCTTATGCTGGCCCATCCTACTGGAACCGTCTTCCTCACAAACTTCGTATTGAGCTTCTTAGTCTCTCTCTCCCTTTGTTTAGGAAACGCCTGAAGACTATGCTATTCGTTAGCGGCAGTGCTAACTAGGGTCGGGAGCGCTACTGAATCTGTGAGCGGCGCTATATAAAAGTTTAATTACAATTACAATTACAATTACAACACATAGACCCAATACACAAAATATTTTTATACATGTATGTATTTATGTATGTATTGTATGTATGTATGTGTACATATGTGTATGTAGCATGTATGCATGTATGTATGTATGCATGCATGTATGCATGCATGCATGTATGTATGTATGTATGCATGTATGTATGTATGTATGTATGCATGCATGCGTATATGTATGTATGCATGTATGTATGCATGTATGTATGTATGCATGTATGTATGTATGCATGCATGCATATATGTATGTATGCATGTGTGTATGCATGCATGCATGCATGCATGTATGTATGTATGCATGTATGTATGCATGTATGCATATAATATGTATTTATGCACGTATGTTTGTATGTATATATGCATGCATGCATATATGTATTTTAGTATGTATGTTTGTATGTATGTATGCATGTATGTATGTATGTTTGCATGTATGTATGTATGCATGCATGTATGTATGCATGTATGTATGTATGTATGTTTGGTCGTTGCGCGCTTTTTTGCGCGCTTTGGTTGCGCGCTTTTGTCCGCGCTCTTTTGTCAGGGAAGGTTCATGTTGCGCGCTTTGCGCGCTATTGTCTGCGCGCATTTGTCTGCGCGCATTTGTCTGCGCGCTTTTGTCATGCGCGCTTTTGTTACGGCGCCCTTTAAAATCAATGTCATTGTTATCATAATTATTAAAAAAATGTTTAATTAAGTGTCTATTTGGATAATTCTCAGTCGTCCACTGTCATCTTCATCGATTTCTAAGTCCTCCTCTATGTTAGGTCGTAGCTTGTAAATGGTTTCAGCTTACAAATCTTACATGGCATTGCTGATGCCACTCCTTAAAATGATTTCTTGAAATGATAATTTTTGCCCTGACAGGACCTCTCTCATATGTAAAAGTTGAAAAGCCTGGACATAAACAATAGTGGTCAAGTGTTGCTGAATGTCTGAACTGTTGTTACTCATCGGTCTATCAAAGCCCTGCCTGCAGTAGCATTGAATCTATATTTGTTTTGCTTTGTAAAACATATGAATGGTGCAGAGCACAGCGTTAGTATTGCTTTCCACTAAGTGGAGGAAGGTTGTACCCTGTCCTCTGATTAGTCTGATCTTATTATCCAGGTCCAGCTGCCAGAGACTCATATTCGTCAGCTGTGCACCTTATCAAGAGAGATTTTCCTGCAACAGCCGATGATGGTTGAGCTGAGTGCACCTGTTAACATCTGTGGAGATATCCATGGCCAGTATGAGGATCTGCTCAGGCACTTTGACAAGTGTGGCTATCCACCTGACGCCAATTATCTCTTTCTCGGTGACTATGTGGACAGGTAAGGCATTCAATAATCAGTCCAATCAATATTATTGAGTTGAACAACTGACCAGGCAGCATTAGGGGCAACTTAGGTAGACTGTTGCAATGTTGCATTAACAGAGTCTTTACCACTCTGACCACAAACTGCATTGGTTTCATAGTCACAGTTTGCTCATCATTAAAGTGTTAACATGAAGGTCAGTATTATGTTACTGTAGTCACATTTAAGTACTTTAGTATTATGTTACTGTAGTCTTATTTAAGTACTTTAAGAAGACTAAAAAATTTAATTCTGTTTTTAGGTATATTTGGTCAATTTTATTAAATGTTAAATTAAAGTATAAAAAATGACTGTAAATACCAGGTACATGTAGTGTCAAGATTTGATGGTAAACAATAGCTAATGTTGGAAGGAGCGTCTACAAGACTGCCGACCTAGCAAAGTCTTACTTTGTTGCTAGAATTCTTGAGAGTTTGGGCGATGGGTGGCATAAAGTTGAGTTTTCGGACATCATGTTCTCCGTCAGTTTTTCTCTAATAGGCATTCTGGGAAATGCAATCTGCGCCATATGCCTCGTCTATTTGAACTTATCAGTAAGAACAATAAGTGCTTCATATCATGCATGCTCTTTATAAACGTTTACTAGTCTTTATCCGCTTATCTCTTGGCGTTTGTTAAATGTCATGTTGTGACGACTATGTTTTCTCAGTAAAAAAATATATCATAAATAGGCATGCATTCAAAGTTTATATCCACCATGCAATGACCAAGTTTTCATACACCAACCTGATTTTTTCGTGCATCTCTGTGCACTGCTTTCTATATAATAGCTTCAATATGCTATTGGATTGTTCTGTTAAACTTTGTCACTTCTAAATGAGACAAACTCTTTGCCATATAAAAAGGGACACACATATTCTGAAGCTTTTTGTTTAATTTTGCCAATTGATGAGAAAATCAAATGCATATAACTTCAGTTAGAATAAAGTTATTTGTGGTAGACAGTATTTTTGAAGCAGATTGATCGTAGAATATGACTGCACAGAAAAGCCAAAAACCAACATGCAATGAGTTTTGAGCCACTATGTCGCATGTATTGAATGTCATGTGATGCACTCGCTTCTTCAGTTGAATGCTGTCTCAGTTGTACAGTGCTTCAGTTATACAGGCTGAATGAATTTCATCTAATAGTTCTATAGAGAGGTTTGTTGGTTAGACATTTCCTCAAATAAATTTTTGTTTAGGGGGACGGGGGATTCCATTTAATAAAGGACAATGGAGTGAAAGAACTACAGACTGAAGGAACTACAGACTGAGGGAATCATGAGGCCTAAAAAAAATGTTGTGTTTCCGGTAATAGAGCTAAAAAAAATTGGGTGGGTAGGTCGGAAAATATTTTTATTTTGGTAAAATATTTTTATGCAGTGACTATCCAAAAAAGTATACCCCACTAGTCTTTTTTGCACGCTGAAACAAAGTATGTGTTCTAAGCAAGTATAAACTGCCTATTTTCCGACTGTTTGCACCTAAAACTGCTCTAGAAACAGTCCTATTAATTTCATTTTGTTGACGTCTCTTATGTTATGTCAATACAAATGTTTAAAAAAAAAATTTTGAAATTTTTTGACATTTTTTTTTGAAAATTTTAATTTTTTTTAATAAATTTTTTTTACAAAAATATTTGAGTCGCGGCCGTAAAAATGGGTCAGTTGGGTTACCGGAAACACAACAATTTTTTACGCCTGAGGTTAGGGAATTCAAGAGGGGATGGACTGAAGGATCACCACTGAAATTTTGCAGGTGTTCATCTGTTATATATATATATATATATATATATATATATATACATAGATAATATTTATATATGCATATATATAATTATATATATATGGATGTATTTGTATGTGTGTATCTTATTGTGTGTATATATATGCTTGTATCAAGATGGTATATATGGCACTCAAGTTCCGTGTCTTTGGTACTGTCTTAAAAGTGGTTACCGTAGTTTCTTATCTGGGTGACCAAAATTAGCAGGTTGGCATTCGGACCACTCAGTCTGAACCTGCTATTTGCACTGCTGGAGTGCCACATGAATCTGTTGTTCTCTGCCCTTTCTTCCTTACAGTCTTTATCTTCCCCAATCAATCATATGGCTAAGGCGTAAAAAATTGTTGTGTTTCCGGTAACCCGATTGACCCATTTTTACGGCCGCGACTCAAATATTTTTGTAAAAAATTTTTATTAAAAAAAATATTTTTTCCCCCAAAAAATTTTCCCCCAAAAAAATTTAAATTTTTTAAAAATAATATTTTTTTAACATTTGTATTGACATAACATAAGAGACATCAACAAAATGAAATTAATAGGACTGTTTCTAGAGCAGTTTTAGGTGCAGACAGTCGGGGAAATATACTTGCTTAGAACACGTACTTTGTTTCAGCGTGCAAAAAAGACTAGTGGGGTAACTTTTTCGGATAGTCACTGCATAAAATATTTTACCAAAATAAAAAAAATTCCGACCTACCTACCCAATTTTTTTAGCTCCGTTACCGGAAACACAACATTTTTTTTAGGCCTAATCACTTTGGAGTCCATTTACAGCAGCATGCAGATGATACTCAGCTCCAACTCTGTCTCACTCTGATGAGTCTGGTAAACTTAAACTTGAGGAGTACCTTTCATAGATGTATGTGTGTCTGGTTCCATTTCAATAGCCATAAGCCCAGACAAGTTTGAGGAAATTTTGTTTGGTCATGCCAGCAGCTGCATTCATTCCCTTCACTTTCTAGCATGGATCTTGTAGGCACTGCTGTGTCTCTATCAGATACTGTCAAAACATTTGGACTAACCATGGACAGCAAGCACATTCCGACCGCACATTAAACAAGCATTTTAAAATCTTGTTTCTATCACATCAGAGCAACCCATCACATCACTGACCATGAATATGTCACAAGCCATTGCCTATTCTCTTGTCTTCTCTTGCCTTGATCATGCTAATTCCGTTTCTGTGAGTATCTCAGACCTTTAGGTCAATTGTTGCAATGCATCCAAAATTCCATAGCTCGCATACTCCATCAGCTGCATTGGCTTCCTGTTGTGTTTAATTGGGACTGTTGAATTTAAATTGGTCTATTTGACATACAAATCTCAACACCAGCACACCTCCCTTCTTACATTTCTCCTCAATGCCTGCAATCATCAACTGCATGTCTTTTAGCTGAACCCTGATGCGGAACAGTTTTAGTTTATGTGCATTCCATGCCTCTGCTCCCATGGAATGGAATCGACTTCTGCTCTTGCTTCACAGCTCAAACTCACTTTTCCCCTTCAAAAATGGCTAATTCTCCTTGGCTTCAAGTGTTTGGATATCTAAAGTCTGCATCTGACCCTGGTACATGACTTTCAATATCTCCATGACTCATATTCACATTTCAATGTGCCCTTGTGTTCATTACAAATTTATTTAAATAGTAATAATAATAATTTAATAATAATAATAATAATAATAAATTAATAAATAATTTTGCTGGAGTTGGGCTGCCGTGTTGCCGCTGTTTCCGGCGATCCAAGGGAGATTGCCTACCTCTTCCAGAGGATTTCAATTTGCACACAACATTTTGATGCTGTTGCGTTTAGAGGTACTTTTGCGCCACTTTCCTGGGGACAAGAACAACGCACCCTAACTTTGTGCACATTTCTCTTTTTGGTTTAGTTTTAAGCGTGTGTGATCTTTTAATAAATGTTGTTGTTATAATAATAATAATAATAATAATAATAATAATAATAATAATAATAATATTAATAATAACAATGTCTCTCGGTAATGCAGAGCAATCCATCAGATTCTAGGGCCAAGAATAAATCTTTATGCTTCTTTATTTTGTGCCTAAATTTCAGTAAACTGCATTTGATAATTGCTTTTAAAAGGACAGCGAAGCTTGCAGATTGCGTATACGCTCTTTTAAATAAAAAAAATATGGAGAATTGATGAAGGAAGATGGAATTACCAAATGAAAGAGAAATACCAGGAAAAAAGATGATAGTTGAGAAGTCATTGTGGATGATGTGGGAGAGCTGCCAATGTACATACATGTACTTAACAGATATTTTTGCTCAATGTTTACTTGGGAAACTAGGAACTTCCCTGAGGCAACCAAACATTTGCAGGCAGTGTCGGGAAGGGAGTCGGGGACTATTACAGAAATTATTTACTACTTAAGGAAAACTGTGGTTGAATGGCTGAAAAGGCTGAAAAGGCTGAAAAGTTTCACAGCTGACAAGTGTCTAAGGATAGATGAGCTACATCAATAAACTTTTATATGATGCTATAATTTGCCTCTATACACTGCAATTTCATCTGGACTTCTGCTTATTTAATAAACTACAGAGCTTTCAAAAAAACATTGCATTTTATAACCAACTCGCCCTACCACTCACATACAGTGACATATTATATACTAGAACTTTATTGATTAAATTCTGAGATAATTAGGCATGTTCAGACTTGAGAACTTGATGCTGCTCCCATCAGCCTTTTCATCCTTCTTTGCTCCAATCTTACTTACCTACTAGAAGTAGTCACTCTTATGTGTCCAACTTTGCAAGAACTTATACCCACAGATTTTCAATCAGTTATCAAAAACCTCTGGTGTATATAACTGTATAATAGTTTACTCTTTAAAACTTAAAACATTCAAACTGTATCAGGTCACCCCGCTGTAAAAGTCTAATTTGTACATACTCATTGAATGAATGAAAATTCATTCATTCACATGCTGGATTATTTCCTGTTGTCACTTACGTATTAAATTTATTTTCCATGTTGCATTTCTTATTTACCAATTGCTCGCTAAATTGATTATGCCCTGATGTTCCTGAACAATCCTATTATTTAATTGGTTGAAACTGTTGGTTTGATCTTGATTGTGTATGTGACTATATTCAATATATATTGTTCAAGACTTGTATCTGTGTTTCTGGGATCAATAAATTGATTGGTTGATTGATTGAAGAAAATAATGGAGATTCATTAGCACATAATGATCTAATTGATCAAATGCAGGCAAGAGAAGTATCAGGGTGAGGAAGTGTGCAGAAACTAGTGCTTCCAGATAAGATCTGAGTACGAATTATAGTAGGGAGGCCATCTCACAGCAAAGGGCCGAGAGAAGGAAAGGCATGATGCTGGGCTGTAGCAGTCCGAGACAGTGGTACAAGAAAGTAATGACGGTCTAAAGAGCACAGCAGTAGTAGTTGAGATAGGCCACCTAATAAGATCACAGAGGTCGCAAAGAGTTTGATCCAAGAACATCTTATAGGTAAGTGAGAGAATTTTATATTGAATCCGGACAGTTAACCAATGAAAGTATATTTATGAATCTATGTTGTCCTTCGCCTCCTCAAAAGAAGTCATCTTGGGCCCCTTTATTGTCTTCCAAAGGAGGTTTTAAAAAATGTTATCCCTTTTGTGTCATTTGCTTCTCCATCTGCAGGCAGTTCATTTTATTCAAATTGTTCTAGTCTCTTTTTCTAATTAAATTTTGTCCAATTCTATTGACTTTTACGGCTCCCTTAGTTTGACTGGACGACAATGGACGACAGTGGATGACAACGGTCGATGATATCATTAGTCATCAATCATGGTGTTAATCCTGTAGAGCAATCAGTAACCAGTTAAACAGCCAAAGTTGAGAAAAAGTAAATCCTGCAGAAGCAAAATATTTTAGAAAAACATAGGCGAGCGTTGATGGTGTTTTTACACTGAAGTGCCATCTATCGATTTTATATTGTTCACGATCTTTGTTTATTGATTAATCTGGTTGCTACACCACATCCTGGTACAGGTTACATGAAAAATAAGAAATACAAAAACAAATACAAAGTTGGCAGCCAATGGCGGTGCCCATCATATAACAACTCTAGTCTACAGAGTCATCTGTTGGCAAATGCAGTCCTTGTAAAAAACAATTCACTATTGATAAACTCCAATGCATAGTGCATACACAAAGAGCCCAGACGACTGTTTCTTGTCCAATGTGGAGAGTTGGACAGAATTTAGAGTCACTCGTGGGCCGAGTAGTATCGAGAGGGAAGTAGAGCGACAGGCGTAGCAATTGCAATTGTGCAGCGCCTCTTTGGCATGTTCCTCTGTAGATGAAGAAGATGCAGCTGTATAGTACAACCCATGTATACAAACAACATAAATCATTTGCAAGGTGGTGTTGATGGTGTTGTGACCAACCTGACATCCCTTGCAAGTTGTAGGCAATGGACCTGTCTAAGGACTTGCGGAGTGAATTACCATCCACAAATCTGAGTAAAAATGTAAGAGACATGGTCATGACTTCCGCAGACATCTAAATATTTTTAAAAAATTCAACAACTTTTCCGCAGACACAATCATCGGCATCGGCGGTAGTAGCTTAGAGATAGGATCGTCATCCAACATGGCCGACAACCAGAGAGCTATATTGAGCCATATTGTTGTAAGTTTCTTGATTATGGACTTGCATATATTGACTGCATGTAGCGATCATGTAAGCTTAGGGTCATTGTATTCCTCTATGTTTCCACTGGATATGCATCGAATCTATCATTTATCATGTATTACCTTTAGAATTATGAACCATATATGAATGGATCTGGTCTGATTTGCTGTCTTGGCAGGCATACCTATGAATGCTGTCCAAATGCATTGTTGATAATGTGATTTTTTAGTAGTTGCCAATTGTCGTTGATAGGTCCACCCTGATTGTAGAGAAATTTTGATTGAGCTCTGAAGTACTGTTGTCATTGAACAGTTCGTTTTAATTAGTATGGAATATTTAATAAATATGAATGAAGATACGAAACTGTGCAATGTGCATCATGTCTTGAGTTAATTCTATGCTACATATTTGGTGAGTTAATGGTTTGAAGCCAAAATCAATGGACACTTAAGAAATTGTCAGTTGATCAGAATTTACCATTTTGTGAACTTCTTTTAAAGAAGTATTTTCATTTCAGTCATAACTTTGCTGCTGTTGTTGTATGGCAGTGTCATGTTACAACCTTATTAAGGTCGCAAAGATGCTTTCTTTATATATTGTGTATGCATGGCATAGCGCATTGACATACTTTTACATTTACGTGACAACAGATAAGCAATGGATAGAAGTCGTTCATCTACTGTCTTGCAGAGATTGGGTCATGCTGGATTTCTTCTACTTCTAAGTGAATATTTCTTTAAACAATTCATTGCACACAACAATGAATCATTTTCAAATGTGAGAAGATTAAATATTGGTCGAATTTACTGATTCATTCTGTAGAGGTAAGCGGTCACTGGAAACAATTTGTCTGACACTGGCCTACAAAATCAAGTATCCACAGAACTTTTTCCTGCTTAGAGGGAATCATGAATGTGCCAGTATCAACAGGTGATTATAAGTTTCTGTTTTTATTTAGTTTTTCAACTAGATAGTGGATAGTCATTATAAGCATCATTTGATGCTGTTGGTTGAATTGGTTGAAAGTACTATACAAGGAATTTAGGCTGTTGCTGTGTCTATAAACAGCAATCTCCTTACATCAGTTACGTTTGTCTTCACTTCATATCGTATCTGTAGATTTATTTAGCGCGTCTTGCAGACTAAGCTTGTTCCTGGTGACATTGTTAGTTATCTCAAGAAAGCATTTTGCTAATTGATGAATTCTTTGTTCACAATATCATTTGATGTCGTTTTGGCCACTGTAGATAGTTTTTCTCATGAAGCAACGGCACTATACACCGTGAGTCAAAAAAAAGTAAGCCAAATTGTTTTTCATATATCTCTAATGCCTGATAACATACTACGCTAAAATTTTCCAAATATTTAGAGAATTGGACGAAGAATATGATTCCAGAATTTCATGGGATAAAATTGAACGAATAAAAAGATATGAATCTGTAAACTTCATATGCCGAAATTGCCGTTTACAACCAATTTTTTGTCAGATTCAATAAAAAGTAAGCTAAACTGTTTTTATTATATCTCCAATGCCAGCTAATTAATCATACTAAAACTTTCCAGATATTTAGATAATTGAACCTAGAATAGGATTCCAAAATATCATGTAATAAATTTGAACGGATAGAAAGATATGAATATTTGAACTTCATCTCCGAAATTTCAGTTTTCAGCAAATCTGTTATGGTGTTCGCTGCAGTTTTGATGCCTGATAATTCCCAATTTTGGTCTTCAGTGATCCTGGAGTAAAATTTTACGGAATATAAAGTGTGGAGCGTGCATAATGAAAGACCGAGTCTACCAGACAACAATCCATGATATAAACGATCTGAAGCAACGCTTGTTGGAAGTGTGGGATGGCCTGGACCAGAGGATAATCGACGATGCTGTTGCCTAATGGCGCCTGCGCCTCAAGGCTTGCGTGCAAGCTGAAGGATGACATTTTGAGCATCTTATTTAATTAAATAATCAAATCGTACTGTTGGGGTCATATTGCTAGTTCAATTATCTACATATCTGTAAAATTTTAGAATGATTGATCATCAGGCATTAGAGATATGAGAAAAAGTTTGACTTACATTTTACTGAATCTGGCAGAAAATTGCTTGTAAACGGCAATTTCGGCATATGAAGTTTAAAGATTCATATCTTTTTATCCGTTCAACTTCATCTCATGAAATTTTGGAATCATTTTTTTGGTCCAATTCTCTAAATATTTGGAAAATTTTAGCCTGATATGTTATCAGGCATTAGAGATATATGAAAAACAATTTGGCTTACTTTTTTTTGACTCACGGTGTATATCACATAAATGGTTCAATGGAAGAGTAATGATGGTACCATAGTCATCAGCTGTAAGTCCAAAGTGCTTATACAATGGCACAATGATAAAAGATCACATTGACACATTCATAAAGGCAATAGATAACATTATAAAGGAAATGTACTATAAAAAGTGAGGTTTTTGTAAATGTAAATTAATATAAAATGCTGATAAGATCTGTTGGAATAAATTTATGTGTTCAATTTAAACCATGCCAGCTAATAAAGTCAGCATCAGTTGTTAATTGTTGTTCGTTTTTCTCAGAATTCTGTGCTTTCTAGGCAAGGCTAGTCATTCAATCATTCATCATTCATTCTATGGATTTATATTGCACCCCTTCAAGAAACCTACTCAGAGGCACTCCAAGCCTAGCCATGGCAAAAGAAAAAAGACGAGAGATTTATGGAAAAAGTTTGACTGGACAGATGTAATAAATGCAATAAATAAAAATAATAAATAAAATAATAAAGTTATTTGTAGTTATTTGATTTATTTTATTGCACAGAATACCGGTATTTGATTTTGACCAAAAATTTTGTAACATCAAAATGTGAATCACAATTGGCTTTTCCGGAAATTAGGTTGTAAATATGTAGGTGAAAATGCCATTTAGCTCAAAACTGCTGGCCATGAATGAATAGAGTTTCACTGCACTGGTCATTACCTGTCTGGCAGATATCGCCCATGAAACTAAGCTGTTGGTTATTTCTAAGCACAGAGTGAAAGGCCATACTGAAAGAAGAGACATTTCCAAGAGGTCTTGTGGTAAAACTCATCGCAAAGATGGTTGGATGAGAATGAAAGAAAGAATTGTCTGGAGCACAGGGCAAATTGTCAAGTGCAATACTCTTTTTAAAAAAGAAGCCTGCTGGGTGTGGGTCATGATGTAGGTCATGTTGGCCCACTTTTGCCAATCTATTTAAATCAGATGTTAAAGAATTACACACCAATATGCAAGTAGTCCTGGGTGGGTTAGAGTATATAATATGGCTTTTGGACATTTTCCTAAAAAATAGGCAATTTAGACCAATGCATTAGATAATATCTGACTTTGCAGCTATAACCAAACCTGATTTGGTTTTGATTTCTTAATGGCAAAGCTTACATAGAATGATTTGTCAAGAGAAATGGTGCGGCAGTTGTTTGAAGATATGGCTTTTGTAATCGTAATCGTGAATTTTTATATCGCCACTTCATGAGAAACGACCTGACACTAAGAATGACTTTCAAATGGTTGTGGAAAAGGGACAAAGAAAGACAAAGAAGTTCATCATGGAGATTGCTCAGCAAACTGTTTCCAGAAAGATGGACAGTGAAGCTTTTATGCAGCACTGCGGAAGTTCGAGCCATGATCACCTTGCATGGCAGAGTGAAGAACTGAAGATATCTATGACCTGGAGTGGATAGCACTGACACGCAAAGCTCCTTAAGATAAATCGTGGCTTGGCCTGCTAGGCAATTACGCAGGAGCATTAGAGTCTTGAACCCAATGCGTTATGTATAGGCAGTTCCTCCTGTATAAAACTTGATATATGCCCGAACTTTGGTATGCTGCCAATCAGACGAGCCATGGCATTAACCACTTTGCTGCCCTATTAACGAATGGTGCTCATCATGATGTATGTGTAGTCATGAATGCTCCATGCGCTCTCATGACGAGCAAGTGCCTATGTGCATAGTGAGGCACTGATTATTATTCAAAGTCTTCTTATTCTTCTTCTTCTTAAGTTCTCTGCACCTCGGCAGGTTTCAACTTCAAATGACGCCATTCTTCTCTTCGCTGTGCCCTTCATTGTATTTGTCAGTCATCATCCATCCCAGCATCATTTGTCTAAGTGGTCTTCCTCTCTTTCTTTTTCCCTCCAATCTCCCTTCTATGATTTCTCTCTGGAGTGAGTCTCCTCTTAATATGTGACCAATCCAATTCGTTTGCCTTGCTCTTGAAGTTGTCATCAGTGATGTTTCTTCTCCCACTCTTTTCAGCACCTCTTCATTCGTCACTTGCTCCGTCCAGTTCACCTTTTCCAGCCTTCTCCATATCCACACCTCGAAGGCTTGTCTATTAATGTCTAAGCACCTGAAAGTCAGTGCAGTGTTTTACTGCTACCCTTGGCTACTATTAGGCTACTTCAATGCTCGGTTTGTAAAACTTTTTGCTAGTTTCAGAAGAACTAAATATGCTGATGCTAACCATTCTTAGGTGTTTATGACGGCACTTTCAAAATATTTTTAAACATTGTTTTGCGATAATTTAGACTTTTGTGGTCAGTTCTTACCATATTATTTGGCACTATGGCTGCACGGAGCAACTTCTTAGTACGGTATGTTAGATAGCGGTTGTAGTGACATATAGACAGCGATATAAGTTCAGATGAATCTAGTGATGAGTCGGTGAACGTTGGTGAAGAAATGTCGTCAGTGAATCAGCGACGATTCACAGATGAACGTTATGCTGGAGTATAGCATGCACGAGATGTCATTGGTGACTTACTGTTAAGCACAAACGACAGTCACATTGATGAAACGGAATCTGTGTATTTGGACAACTAACAGAGACATTTTCCAGAGAAAATAACAGCAACAATCAACAAACAACAGATTGCAATGACAGGCCAACAAAGTGATTTGCTGTTTTGTTACAAGAAAGGCAGATGAGCTGAAAGCCATTCCTAAAAATATTGCACCAAATACCCATTGTAATGATTCATCCCCTAATCATAGGTAAGGATGGCCGAGAAGAATGGCGCCATGAGTCTATGGTACCATGCCGGGATGGTTGACCATCCACTCCTACAACAGTGAGATGTAGATGGTCCAGCAAGTGGAAAATTCTTTCCTTGGTGGTGAAATGCTTGTCACATTGTGCTGTTATTCGTTATTGAGGTTTGTTGTATTTGTCGTTGGTAGATATTGCTTGCGTAATGTTGATTGAATTCCTCCTCTTGGTCATTTTTAGTTGTTCCCTTGGTTTACACCCAATAATCTGTCCTACTGTACTCCACGCTTCCTCTGTTTTGTTCCCGGGTCAGTGCCCTGTAGGGCCTGTGCACTGTGTGCAGGCATGCCTTGGGTTTCTTCTCAATGAGTTTTCCAACACGTGTGGCTAGGTCTGAAGCTTCTTCAATTCTCCCTGTCCTCAGGAATTGGATTTCTTTAGAAAAGGTGTTTGATGACTGGAGTGATGAAGATTGGGTCAGAAGTGACTGTGCGTACTGGGTAGACCATATCCTCGACAGTTCGCAAGACAGCATCACATGCATGCAGACACGACTAAATTGATGGTGACTACTGTGAAACGGACATTGGCACAGGTGATTGTGTGTTTCTTGTTTGGGTTTTTTTCTTTTACAGAATTTATGGCTTTTATGATGAATGCAAGAGGAGATACAACATTAAGCTGTGGAAGACTTTCACAGATTGTTTCAACTGTTTACCTGTCGGTCAGTCATTCTCCTGCACTCATCAGTTTAATATAATTTGGCATTCAGCTTAAACTTTTTTATTTTTTAATACAAAGGACATAAGGTGAGAGTTCTTTTCTTCATTTCCTTCATCACGCTCTTATTGACCTATAGATAGAGTTCAGAGAAGATTATTTCCATTTTATTTGTGCTGAGCCAGTGCTGTTGTTGTGAGTTGTTATTGGTTGTAAATGATTCTAGATGACACAAGCAGAAATTTTTACACAACTTTTCCAACTTCGACTGACTCGGTAGACGCTTTATTATTGGCCTTGCAGTTTGCATGCTACTGTCTTGAGTGCTGTAACACTGGCCAGTTAGCTACATCGCTGGCCACATCTCTCAAGACGTTGTGAAAGAGGGCTTGCGGAATGCGGTTCATTTCCGCAGCAGGTGGCTTATTTCAGAGATTTAAATCTCGGGCTAGCATGGGCCATACACAGGGGACCTAAATGGGGGTGACACCTACTCAAATTGGCAGCGGTGGTGAAGGATCTCACCCAATAAATTACTTGAAAAACGAGCAGGGTCGAGGCCATTATACGGTCACTTTATAATTAAGCAAGTGCATTTATATTATCTACAGCAAAAGGCAGTGGTGAGCAGCATGCTTTTTCTGGTGGTGGTGGTGGTCAATTGTCATGGTGGTGGTGAGGAAAAGAGCCCTGGATGAAGTAGTGGTTGCACGAAATTTTAATTTTGAATTGTGCATTTGGGTTGTTGTAGCGGCTTTGGTTGAGAGTACCATATTCTGCATGCATGGTGGTCTTTCACCGGACTTGGACAATTTGCAACAGGTACAAAGCTCTGATTATTTACTGTTTAAAGAGATTGGGCTTTTGTCATTGAGTCACAATTGGGGGGGGGGGGGGGTAAGTATAAAAAGTGCTGATAATTTGACAGAGAAGAAGGCGGAGGTATGGTGGGAGTTCATTCCAAAGAGATGGTAATGCATAGATTCATATCTTTCTATTCATTCAAATTTTTGACATTAAATGTTGGAATCATGTTGTTGGTTCAATTCTCTAAATATCGGGAAAATTTTAATATGATTAACTATCAGGCATTAGAGACATATGAAAAACTGTTTGGCCTACTTTTTTATAGAGCCACAATGTACGTAGTGATTCTGCTCGGCCACTACTTAGTGATAGATCTGTCCCGACTGCCATCAATTGATATGCTGAATAGTGGTTCCTACACAGATTTCTAGTCTTCTGAACCACTGTAAACCATATTAAATTATGTATGTTATAAGCTAAACTAGGATGTAAATCCACTTGTCACTTGTCTTTGAAAATTGAATTTGTTGTTGCCATTCATGAGCTATGTTTGGCGCACCCTTATTCTTCTAAGCTGATCAAATCATGGAGAGATACGGGGAACATAAAATCTATATGAAGTACGAACAAAACATTTTCTTCATTTCTTTATTTGTTTTTTTTTGTTTTGCCGAAATGTACCATCCCTTGAAAAATGCGCTTTGTGGATCAGCCGCCTATATGGCCTATACCTAGAATTATAATTATCACTGTTTCAAAGTCTGCCTTACAGTGCTTAGAGTGCTACATTTTAACCAGTGTAACAGATATCTCTGATTATATACATGCTCACCTCTCATCACAAATAGATAGGGCCTACTCATGATGTGCCCCTTGCACGAGCAGTGTTGTTCACTTCAGCTATCTTGCAGACTAGTTCATACTCGTCGTCTTGCAGGTTGGTCCAAAGAAAAAACAGTTGAAAAAGCATCACTTAACTGCCTTGCACTGCCGCAGTGAAGCTGATTTTAAATAGAATAGAGAAAATACACAATACAGTTGTAATATGTGATAGGCTACGCCACTTAAGTCAAGACTAGACAGTATATACATATAGGAGGCACACATATAGGAGGCACTCATATAGGAGGCACACATATAGGAGGCACACATATAGGAGACATACATATAGGAGACAGTTAAGGCAACAGTAGGAGTGGAGCTCATAATTTCCATGTCTAGCTCTTTCCCGCCGGATGGGGTCACCCGTGACCCCATAAACAGCATAGGTATCAAAACAATTCCGGCTGGAATGAGTTAAGGACAGCTTTTTAAAAAACTTTCTAGAGACGTTCAAGTTGTTGAGTAAAATATACATTCCAGTATTTATGTGGCTCCATTTGGAGAAGTTGTTGATTTGTCTGATAGCATATTATAATATAACATATTGAGCTAAATTTGTACATGGTTAAATTATTCACTGAGCTAAAAGAGATTGCACTGCGTGATGTACGTTAGCTGAATCGTGTGTTGCTTAACATAGTTCAAGTCGAAAAGTTTGAAGTGTTATGCTGTCTGCTTTAGCCATTCTAATCTGATCAAGCATAGGACTTGCCATCATTAATAAAAGCAGAAGTGGGCCGTTTAGATTCAAGTGCCTGTGATTTGTTGAGTTGCAATTGAGAGTTAAATCTTGTGAGATAAGTTTGTGATAAGTAGTTTGCTGTTGACCATCCTTGACTGTATTTAGTAGAAAACATAGATACACCTGCAGTACAGAAACTACACTTGTAGCATGAGTCTCAACAATTGTGAAAGATTCTTGAAAGTGGAGCTACCCATTCCTGCCAACTTTAGCAACCCATGCCTCAGTCATTTCTTGTCACTGAAAGTTTTGTCTCTGCTCAATAGTGTGGCCAGACTTTTTCGGGGTTTTCATTGAGGGGGGAGGGTTCCAATGGACAATTTTGGACATGGATGTAAAATACACAGATAGTATGCAGAATTAGTTAACAATTTGGAAATTATGCATTTCGAAGGTTTGAACTCGGGGAAAAAAACCTGAGTATGCCCATTTGGACTTTGCATCTCACGAGTTGGGCTCTTTGGATAGAGTCGCAACTAATATGTAAATCAAAATATGAACTGCCTTTAAATCTTTGCATTGACTTTTCTTTCTGTTAACCCCTTTAGCGGCCGACCGGCTAATAATCGTATACAAAATCGATGATTATAATCGGGGTTGCCGCTAAAGGGATTAAAGAAATAAATTGATTCAAATTGTGGCTCATGGTTGTTATAAAACACTTAGCTTTTTAATTGCTGGACATTATTTTAAGAACTGTCTCCTGACTAAGAGGCAAGCCTTACCAGCATCAGATGAGAATGTGTTGTCCAATGTAAGGGATAGAGCAGCTTCACCCTAAGATCTAAAGTCTGATTCTGTAGACCTACTGGCAGCAAAATGGACAAAGCGCCTGGCTATTGCAGACTTTATTATATATATATATATATATATATATATATATTTAGCAACCCATGCCTCAGTCATTTCTTGTCCCTGAAAGTTTTGTCTCTGCTCAATAGTGTTTAAGTTAAATAGAATAGAGAGAATACACAATACAGTTGTAATATGTGATAGGCTATGCCACGGAAGTTATGTTAGTGCAATTTATTGATATTTTGCACAGTTGCGAAAGGTTGCATTGCAGCGATATTTCAATCCAGTAGGCTGTAATCAATACTCTTTGCATGGGCGTCTGCTGGAGGGGTAAAACCCAATGGTCACAGTGACAGTTTTTAGCAAGAGCTTGAAAAATGCAAGGCAGAAAATTAAAAGTGTGCTTATTTTTTTATGGAGGTTTCTAAACGTAGATTTCTTAGTTTCACTTTGTGCATCATTAGTGTCATTTATTCTGTAATGCAAAGAATTTTTTTTAAATTAGGGTTGCTGTTCGATTAAAAAATTGATTAAAATGTTTAATTGCAATTAACTGCAAATTAATTGCAACGCATTTCCATCAAGTATATTAATATTAATATTTTTCTATTGACCCCAGAAGCATAAATGACTGAACACATACTTTCTATTACACAACAGTTTCAATAGCCTTTATCTTTTATGCACAGATTGCACATTGTATTTCTCCAATCAAGTTTTTCAAAAGTTTTGTATAACAAAAAGAATTAAGCACTGTTCAAATAAGTCAGCTGCATGGAGTCTGTTAAGTTTTAGTCTGAGCAACCCTCATATGATATAATTATTTGAAAACTGTCATGTCATGTCATGTCGCCATCGTCGCATCGCGACGGTTGGCTACATGAATGGACCTTTAATGCCCAGAGTCTTCTGTTCCTTGTCGCGCTCATTAAGTCAGAGCCTACAAGTCCTGTTCAGTTCAGGACGTTGTTGATCCAAGATATCCTCGGCCTTCCTCGTCCTCGGTTCCCCTCCACAAAACCCGTCATGATGCTGCTTTCGATGTTACCGTTTTGCTGTCTCATGATATGACCAAAATATCGAAGTTTCCGAATTTTGGTGTGGGCCAAAACTAGAAAACTAGACAACCGATTTTCTGGCAAATTTGCTATTCAGTCAATGATTGCTTAAGCAGTAGGCTGTACCAAGATACAGAAAACAAACGTTCACAAGGGACTGTAGCGGCCATGGATGCTAAATATTTTCTAGCTAAATTAGCCCAAACTGGATATTTTCATCTTCATGTAGAGTTGTAGACCCTTACTGTTACAATGGTTTTCACCACTGTAATGTATGCTAATCTTTTTTAAATAGGTCTATGTTGATAAAGTCTGTAGGCTAACTTATTGCTCAACAACTCTTCTTCATGTGGAGAAGGAACGAGAGATCAGTGCGTCATCTTCAGAGTCTGATGACTGTTTGTGCAGTCGTACATATGGACCTAACTACTTTTTGGGAAGGTTCTTCTGTTTTGTATTGAACCTCGTCAATTTGGACAGAGTTTTTCAAAAGAAGTTGCAGCTCTTGCCAAATCTCGTCTCTTGTGTCCTTCTGTAAGCATTCATTTGAAACCTGGATCCATTGGTCTTGCCATCTTCTGAAGTTCAGCCAATGTAGTCTGATGGGGTGTTGAAACACCTGTAGTGGACGATGCGGCTGATTTCGACGGCTCATCATTAGCATTAAATGCATGTTACTATTCACATGCAGGTGATCATGGAGCGATGAATTGCTATGATAATAGGCCTACTCAAATTCTTTCTGTGAATATTTGCAAAGAAAAGTATCGATGGTTTTAAGTTTAAGCTTTCTGTTTAAAACGTTGGTTTCTGCTTCTGATTCCATTTTAATCGGATCTAATGAACAAATGTGCGATTAATGCGTTAAAAATTGTAATCACAATTTTTTTACTGCATTTATCTCACGTGTTAATCGAAATTAATCAGCAGCCTTATTAAAAACCTGAAAGCAGTAGTTATAAAAGCGGGTGTCAACTTTCCAGAGGGACAAGTGCCCCCTCTTGCCCCTATGTGCGGGTGTCCATGCTTACTCATTGCTGAGGCATTAATGATCATTTGAGGCACTGCATCTTAATGGATGATATCTGCATAAAATTGAGAGCCACTTACTTGACGATGACATGAGGATTAGTGGTTGGTAAATTATATTTTCATTTAATTTGACTCTTATAAGAGATCTATTGTTGAGCTGTCGATGCAGCATCATAGGCTAATTGATGCGGTATTTTGTCATGACCAATTCAAATGTTTCGTTGCAGTTGCTTGACATTGTTCGACCACTTGATGTCCCAGATCATGGCTTGGTGTGTGATTTGCTCTGGTCTGATCCAGACGAGGTACGTAGTACTCTCATTGTCTTTACAATCAAGCAGAAAACGTGTAGAATGAAGACAGAAAGAAGCAAATTGCCATATTTACTTTTGTCACCATTGATCAAAGGCTGTATTGCAGTCAATTCTTAATGACATGTGACATTAATGTATAGGATGTATGCTTAAATGTTCACGAAAAACCTCAGTCAGCTGATGTGAGATGTGAGATGTGGATGTTTAATTGTTTATGTCTCAGCACGACTAATCTTCTGGATATATTGACGAGATTACAGAACTTTGAGTTTTGGTGTGCCATCATAGGTTGAGGCTTTTCATTGCTCATTAAGCAGACTTTCATAGATGTTTCTGATTAATAAATCAACAGCGAAGAGAGTTCAAAATTTGACAAACATTGAATGTAGGGCTAAAAGTGCAAAAATTGGTTAGAAGTGTTATAGAGTGTGTTGACTGCATTTGCTTTATAGCTGATAATTATGTGGAGGACTAACTTTATGGAGACTGTGATTAAGATTTTTAAAAAAGCATTTTATGTAAGAACATGAAGAATCCTCTTTATGGTTCTTTGATTCATAATTGTAGTCAGAGTGAATGCTACATTTGCATCAAGAGAATATCTTTCACTCTGGTATAGTTCATAAGACAGAATTAAGGAAAGTGAAATAATATCATATTTGAATCAAAGTTCAACATAAACAGCTATATTGAGTACCTAGCTGTGGCTTCAACAGGCTACATACGTATAATATAATTTTAATGTTGCTTATCTGGAAGTAGTTCTAATAGATTGCCTTAGATTAATTGTTGATTCATATTAGTTAAGATAAATTTATATAAAGTTTCCTATCAGCAAAGATTTGATGTGAAAATTGAAGTGTCATGAGTCATTGTTTGGGAGATTAATTATGATCGTATGTATGTGATTACTGAAGCATCATTGCACAGATTGATGCTAAAGTTCTGCTAAGTATATCATCTCATAGGATTTTGTGGGATAAGTCTCTCTGTTGAATCTTATTAATGCCCACAGTAATGTCTGGACTCCAGCATTTGAAGGGTTTGCAATCAGGAACATATGCAAAGGATAGAGAATAAAGATTATTTAGCATTTGGGACTCAGAAAAGAACTTAATCAATTGTCGATTCTTGGTAGTAATTTTTGGATTATATCCAAGGAAGGTGTTAGGCTGAAGACAATCTTAGTTGTGTTTCTACACTTGTCTACTTTCATAGGTAGAGGGCTCTTGTAAAGGGAGTGCTAGTTAGTAATGTTTACAGATACCAACAATGTTTTATTTATGGGCATGAAGACAGTCTTATTGCTTCTCACTATTGCACATTTGCCTCTGAATTTGTCTGTTGCAAACCATCGATTAGGTATAGTTGCATTCTCAAGCTTTGGTGTGCATGTGGACAAGATGAAAAAATACATGGAAGTTGTGGCCCAGCCGGCACTAAGTGTCTAATAGTGCCCACCAAAGTAGCCGGGGAATATGAATATAAGGAACCATCACTGAACGAAGCATCAATGTTGTTTTCGCTGTAGTAGATACTTGTTTTTTTTTTGGAGGTTCAGTCAAACTTAGCTGGAAATATTCATTACGCATTTGTTTCAGTAGAAATCAAATCTGGAAGCAAAGTATTTAGAGTAGGAACTATTTGTGAGTGGTTTGTGTGCAAAGCAGTTTCAAAATATTTATTTGTCGACCATGTCGAAAATGTTTTCTTCTAGTTGCTGATGCATTTAAAAAAAATAGATGATAGAGTTGTTTCCTGTTGATTTAAATGAACTTCTAGAGCACTTAATTAAGATGGGGAGATGTGAGAAAACGCCGATGTCATGTCTGACTTGCAATGCAACACCCTGAATTTGCAGAGCACAGATCTCAGTTTGTCGATCATCTGAATGGACTTCTGACTCCGATCGTCTGAGAGGATCAATCTGCGTGTGTTACGGCACCATATAAGTTGTCGTAATTGCTATTATTATTATTTTTTTATTTTTTTTTATTTTTTTATTTTTTTTATTTTTATTATATCAACTTCCTTTATTGCAAAACAGACAAGTGCCTATTCTAACGTGAGTTATTATTATTATAACACACATTTATTTTTTTCAAAGAAACTGACAATGGAAATGCTCCTGTTCACAATAAGAGCTAACGTAGTCCTTCAGTGCAAGACCTCCATGTGTCTTGACTGTTCGACTGTCGTTCCCAAAACCGACAAAGAGTTCCCTATTTGTAGAGCGACTGAAAGGCACTGGAGCAGATGGCTCGTCTCACGCTGGTGATTATTATTATTATTATTATTATTATGTTATTTGAAACCTATGTCTAGCACTGAGAGTCATATTCTTCATCCACCCATGATCTCACAGCAGCATGAGGATCCTCTGACACAATCAAGAGTGCAGTGGAAGATTTTAGCCTACCTGGGCATGTATCACTCTCTCTTTATCACTTATTATCTCAATGGCCCAAACTGGTATTTCAGACCCAGTACCCACAATCGAACATTTTAGTAAATGAGTTGTTACTGATATTTGGCTGTGCTTCTGACTTTAGGACATAACAGGATGGGGAGAGAACGATCGCGGTGTCTCGTTCACGTTTGGTGGTGACATTGTGCGCCAGTTTCTCAAGAAACACAACTTCAGTCTCATTGCAAGAGCTCACCAGGTTCCTAAGAATTACACTAGTTCATTCATTCATTTAATTTAATTTAATTATCCTGTTTGAAAATAGTCTACTATATTTCCACTGTATAAGTCACAGTGTTTTTTGCATGAACTTCTAAGTTATGTCTCGCTTGATTATCGTACCGCATTTCAAGGTATACCGGTAATAATTTACTGAGAAGCACATTTGATCAATGTTTATTAGGTGCTTATTTCATGACTGACATCATACATTGGCATCCATGGAACGAACTGCCCTCAACTGATTCACATCCTACTTACATGGTCAAGCTGTTTGAAATGACCAGTCAATTGTTTCTGTCTGGCTGGCTCATCTTGATCCTGGCATTCCATAGGGCTCTGTGCTGGACCAATTTTTTCAGTTTGCAGTTCACTTGTTGTTGTCGTCTTATGTCTCAGTGTCGTATTCAGTGTCGTATTCAGTGTCGTATTCAGTGTCGTATTCAGTGTCGTATTCAGTGTCGTATTCAGTGTCGTATTCAGTGTCGTATTCAGTGTCGTATTCAGTGTCGTATTCAGTGTCGTATTCAGTGTCGTATTCAGTGTCGTATTCAGTGTGGGTGTCATCAGCAGCACACATATTTTGTATTACTCTCTCAGTCAGCAGCATTAAATTCATTCATTTATTTCGGTGTTTATATAGCAACTCTTCAAGGAAACTACTCAGAGATGCTCCTGACTCCAGCACTGCCAAGAAGAACAGTTTTCAAGTACTTATAGAGTGTGTCAGAAAATGACTTAGGTCACAGACGCAAAACTCAAATTCCTTACCACCTGGCCAACCACAGAAAATGCACTTCTTTGCATAATGGAGATACAAGCAAAGGAATCTGCCTTCCCGCTGATTGACTCGTCCGAGTCTCTGACACAGGCCTACAAAGATCAAGTAGATAAGTTGAAGCAAGGCCTAGCTGCATCACCATACCAAAAGAGGCAACAATGTTTTCAATGCGCTGATGGAGAGGGAGCCAGTGCAGAACTTCCAGCATGAGATAGATTCAGTACAGTTGTGGGAGTTATATATGTGTGTGTGTGTGTGTGTGTGTGAATTAATTTGTTCTAGCATCATCATCGTATCCTTATCTCTGTTTGTGATCTTGGTGTCACACTTAATCAAGAACTGACCTTTGTGTGTCATATCCATCGACACTGCCATAATATTGCTACTACCAGCTGAGACAGTTACGTGTCATCTCACGCTCTCTCTCACTCCTAATGACACTGTCACCCTTTTCCATTTCTTCGTTTTCTCTTTAATTCACTACTGCAGCTCACTTTATATTGGTCTACCAGTGGGGCATTTCGTATGCCTGGAACGGGTGTTTGTGGTTGGCAGCATGCCTCATTGAGCGTATTTCTAGGTATGACCATGTCTCTCAGTGCATGCATATTGTTCTGCACTGACTACCTCTCACAGTGAATTGTTTATTGGGTTTTGGCACTGGTGGCATTGCCTCCTTCGTTTTGCCACTCCACACACGATATCCAAACACACCATTCTCTTTGCTCCTCTGCACAGCGCGAATTTCTTGTCCCCCATGAGCATACTTCTATCAGGCAGCGACACGCTTTCTCTGTTGCTGGCCCTGTGGTCTGGAATGGGCTACCTCCAGACCTGCGCCTGCTGCCAAAGGTCCCCTCTGGCACGTTCTATCGAATTCTTAAAAGTGCCCTCTGTAGCCGAGGTTGGGTCAGGACTCAGGAGCACTCCTGAGTGTAACTTTTAAGGAGTGCTATATAAATCCTATTATAAATGAATGAATGAATGAGTGAATGATTGAATGAATGAATGAATTTATCTGGTTATGGATTTTAAAATTTTAGAGGTTTACTTATTTTGTCTTTTTATCTTTAATAGGTGGTTGAAGATGGTTATCAGTTTTTTCAGAAGCGGAAAGTAAGTTATATTTATTAAATTAATGAGAGGCTATTGTAAATAATTTATTGTGATGGGTATACTTGAGACCTGAGAAAACAGTACCTGAGCCCACAGATTTTCTAACTTGGACCTGGAATCCTGGATATCCTGACTACCCTAGATGCACCCTTTTTTGTTGTGTCAACTTCGCCTGTGGGCCAAAAGTCTATGTCAATGACTATAGCAAAGTCTTATATGACTTGATCATATGGAAGCAATGTAGTTCACAAAAATCTTGCACAATCGGATTTTGGACATAAAAGAAAGAGAAACTTAGTAAAACAATGATTATGCTGGATTGATAATTTATTTAAGAACTGTAGACAGAACGAGATTTGAACTAAAACACAAGAACAACTTTGAACTTGACAAGTTACTGACAAGAATATTATAAATTTTTTCACACCCTTTTCTGCCAAATGGCTCACAGAAATCGATGATTAGGAGGAGGTGGAGGAAGAGGAGAAGCACTAGGAGGAGGACGACAACAACAATGATGGACATTGTAACAAACTAAAATGTAGCCCATTGATTGGTACTGTAACAGGCATTCACTTTTGAGCCAGAATCTCTGTATTATATTATGCAGAAATGGGAATGAAAACATGGATTTGACTCCAAAAAAAATTGATTCATTTTGAATAAACCCTTAATCTTTTCTTTTCAAACCGCCTGAGCAAGGGACCCTTTACTCCCAATAATTGCTCATGTTCTTCGGCATGAAACTCCGATTCAGTGTCTGCGCTGTAGTCGGGACACCTCTGAATTGGAATCTTGAAAAGGCACGATAACAAGTGCTTATGCATATATACATCATGATGAGATAAGTTAAAGCTGAAGCTGTTTTAGACATATTTTGTCAGAATTCTTGTTTAAATTAAGTGTTTTACAGATTATTGAATACAAACGCTGTAATTCCAACTTTATTCATTCATCTGAGAATTTCTGTTATGCATTGTCATGGCATCTCAGAAACAACATCTGATGTGGTGATTATTTTATTGTTATTTGTGTTGTTATAGTTGGTTACCCTCTTCAGTGCACCGAATTATTGTGGCGAATTTGATAATGCAGGAGCTGTTATGATCGTATCACAGGATCTTACTTGCTCGTTCAGGATTTTACCGGTGAGGCTCTCTGCAATTACATCTTAGGATTTGAGTATTGTTCTTTCTACCTAGTTTCTGTGGATATCTGAATTCCAAAAATGAATACCAAACATTTATCTGGCCAATTTAGATGGACTGGTGTGGACCTTTTGCAATATCAGTTAAAGAGACCCAAGGTCTGATCTCAGACTGCTAAGACAAATATCTTGGCCTTGGTCCCAGCATGCTGCTATCTGCTACCTGGTGACCTTATTTAAATTGCACCTCATTATTTCTGTCAAAAGCCATGTTTCTGCACCTATGAGATGGTTCCTAAGATGTTCTTGATCAGATACACGACTCTGATGACCCGTCAATATGTCTGCTGTAGTCAGTCTCTATCTCACCAGCGCCGCTTCCTGTCTGCTGATGTCTGCTCTGCAACTGATACCAACTTTTATGGCATAACCGTCTCTAGCTTCTGTTCAAGAGGCTGGTTTTTTACATATTTAAATAGTCCGATTTACTAATTAATCTAAAATGTTGGCACTTGTACTGATCTCGTATAAAACATCCTATACATTTGATAGATTTGACGTTTGTCAACTGTCTTTAACTACTTAGAATGTTTCTGTCTGTTGATTGGTGATTTACTAGCGTGCCTTGTTCTTTTATATTTCAGCCAGCACAAGGAAAACATATTGCTGTTACAAGTAAAAACAGTAAGAAGTGAAGACAAAGAAGAGGGTGAGACGGGTTGACAGATCCAGAAGATGATGGTGATGTTAGAATTCCTTGACTGTGAAAAACCCAAGTATTGTTTTCCATTCGACTTAGATACTCTGGTGGAGTACAGTAGCAGTCTCTATCTCACCATCACTTCCTGTCCTGTAATATTTAGAGATTGTGACGTTGTAGTTTCAGTAAGACTCGTATTAGGGAATTTCCTGGTTCTGTCTAGAATCAGTGTGTTTCTGTTGATTAACAGCTCTTGGGCAGGTTGCTTGGGGTGATGATGAATTAGCCATGAATGGCACTTTGACCTCTGCACTCTATCAAAAAATGTATTTCAGACACGTAAGCAGAGGCAGCACTTCCCGTGAGCAGACAATAGTTGCTGCTGTTCTTCGCCATGGATGAAAGTGTGACTGGATTTCATGAAATCAAGAATCAACCTTCTGTTGAAGGTCTTCTAATAGAAATCTATGCATCTTCATCGCCATATATATACATATATACATATATATATACTTACATATCCTTGTATGCTCGTTAACTGCATTGGCAGGTTGTTAATTAATTCTCGGATTGGCAGAGTTTATTGGAATATCTGAAAGCAGAATGTTCTGGAAAAGGTATGGAAAACGCTTGATTTCAGAAGTTATATGGGAATAACTGCTGGACGATTTGCAAAATTAATGGTGGAAAGTTGATGGGTTTGTTCACAGCTGCAGAAGTAGATTTTGTGTAGTTTAGGAACCAAATGAAGTACAATGACCCTTGTTTATAAAATGTTTAGATTGTATAAGACTCATGAGTTAAAATGTAATTAGAATGTACAGTTCTCTACATGTTATTGAGCAAGGACAATGCACTTTCCTGTGGTAACAATGGATGGCGATACTTTATAAATGTGTGCTGTACTACTTTATAATTTGACATCAAAATTAAATAAACAAAAAAGAAATAACTAAGCATTTAGAGTGGTGTTTCTAAGTAGGAAACTGGCTAATTTGTGACTAATTTTGTTTAATGTAATTTTGTAGTTAATGGAAATAATTATATTTTTCTTTTGATCTGTTAGTTTATTATGCACTTACTTTCTAATTTACTTATACTAATTTACCAAGTGACTGACCCGTTATAATAGATGGTTTCTGCTGGCTGTTTTTCTGTTATGCTTATTTTATACAAGAGATCCATTAGCAAAGTTAAACTGGTGTTTGATAATTCAGTTCCAGCAGTTGTTACTTCATCACTGAACAAATAACTGCAAACTGAAAGGTTAAATATATATAGGGTGTCTCGATAGGTCATGAACGATTTTGAATGCAGACAAATATATGTTACACACATTATATTGTGGAAAGTTTTATACTGGCGGATAGGTTATTAAAATGAAAATGTTAATATAAAAAAATTAGATCGCTAGCTCACTTAATAAAATTGTAGCGCCAATATCCGTGACGTCATGAAATTCGTGCCAAATAAACGTCAGGTTAAGCCGCAAACAATATTGTACGACCATCATTGTTAATCCACACATAATTAATTAATATAAATTATCATTTAGTATTTAATAATGTTTCCTTTACTCTTTGTTACAGCCTCAAGTCGATTAGCCATCGAGCCAAATAGATTTTTCTGAGTTTTCAGAGGTAGGTCTATTGATGTCCATGCCTTACAAAGCCGACGTTTCAAGGCGTTCAGTGTCTGGGGTTCGGGTTCGGCATAAACAGTTGGATTAACAAAACTTCATATCACTCCAAATAAAACTTCAGTCACTTCGACATATTACATCAATTAGATCCCGGAGAAAGAGGTCAGACCCGCATCCCAGCGAAGTGCAGTAGCCTATGCGCTCAGTTCACAGCCACAAAAATGTTTCGTAATAACGGCGAATGATTATTTCAACAAGACGGTGTACGTGCACACACATCAAAGGCCTCAGTCGAATGGTGGAAGAAGAATATCAATGGATAGCCTACATCTCACCGAGGGACTGGCCGCCTAATTCGCCGGATTTGTCACCAGTGGAAAATGTTTGCAGTATTATGGCGGCAACTGTTTATGCCGATAGCGAACCCCAAACGACCTTAAAACGTCGGCTTTGTAAGGCATGGACATCAATAGGCCTACCTCTGACAACTCTGAAAAATCTATTTGCTCGATGACTAATCGACTTGAGGATGTAATAAAGAGTAAAGGAAACATTATTAAATACTAAATGATAATTTGTATTAATTAATTATGTGTGGATTAACAATGATGGTCGTACAATATTGTTTGCGGCTTAACCTGACGTTTATTTGGCACGAATTTGATGACGTAACAGAAATTGGCGCTACAATTTTATTAAGTGAGCTAGTGATCTAATTTTTTTATATTAACATTTTCATTTGAATAACCTATCCGCCAGTATAAAACTTTCCACATTATATTGTGTATAACATATATTTGTCTGCATTCAAAATCGTTCACGACCTATCGAGACACCCTATATATCATATCTAAGATATAGGCTACCAGTATCATAAAACCATGTAGGCATCAGGTGAGTGAAATGATAATTCAGTGGCATCCAGATAATTTCTATATTTCTGATTTCTGTGACAAATTAAAATATATTGATACTGTATAATATACAATACATTGTATACAGTATCAATGTCAATATGAATTGTATACAGCAGTAGTTCTTAAATCCAATAAACAATGATCTATTATGGAATACGCATTAATTTTCATCTGCTTATTTTACGCTATAATGTACCGGGCTGCGGTGTGTCATGCCTGCATCTTTTCATGAATTAAACGAATATAATATATATATTATATAGCCTACTTCTGCAGGCCACGGACTGGCAATATTTTTTTAAACTCACGTACCACTGACTTGAATGGCAAGCGCAACAAACTAAGTTCAGATTTGTCATTTTCTTCGCTCAGAGTATCGAGTGGTGATGCTGTACTTTCACTGCTACAGTCTTTAGCGATTATTAATCTGAAGAATAGGCGAACTGAGCAAGTGGTTATTTGTGCAAGAACAGAAATTTTCTGGCAGTGCACTTGCTGACATTTTTACCATTTATGTTCCTGCCATCCGCAACACTATTTGAACGACTATGAAAGAAGATTCAAGTATCTATATAAAATATAATATTATAGTAATCAAAAAGCCCTGTATTGAACATGATGTTTGTGGGAGGCATCTTTCTATAGATGTTAAATTCATGAGGCAGACACTTTCCATGTATTAAGGATTTAAGGACAAGAATGATGTAACCCATGATATTGAAATTTGTACGCATACTTTGTGGAGGCATATATTTAGCACAAGTGCATATAATTATTTCGGTACGTGACGTTTTGGCGCCGCCGTTTTGGCGCGACCGTTTTGGCGCCGCCGTTTTGGCGCGACCGTTTTGGCGCCGCCGTTTTGGCGCGACCGTTTTGGCGCCCATATAAAAATTGATCTCAGCAGCTTATTTTCGGTTCAGTTTACGAATACAACAGTATACGAAGTGATCGAATTTATTTTTCAAGTTTCATTCAGTGGTCTAATAATTAACCGTGATTTGTACCCTATACGGGACCGAATGACTACATTAACCCTATACCTAACCCTAACCGACCCTCACGACGCCTAACCTGACCCTAAGCGACCCTCACGGCGCATGTCATATACATACGTTTTTAGCTATTTCGGGCATAACCTTTGAATGGCGTGGAATATCATTACAAAATTTACCTCGAAATGTGCGTAAATGAACCTCCTATAATTACCTACAATATCATAATTTTTATAGTCTAGAAAGGGGGTGAAAAAAATTCCGGCGCCAAAACGTCCGGCGCCAAAACGGCGGCGCCAAAACGGCGGCGCCAAAACGTCCGGCGCCAAAACGGCGGCGCCAAAACGTCCTGCTTCGTAATTATTTGGTGCTTTCCTGCTTATTGTACATCGTTTTACCAGTTTCAACGTAGGCCTAGGCCTACAGCAGATGGACGACGACGCAGAGTCTCACGCATTTCTTCATTCTCTAAACGCCAATCTGTTGGCATAATTGACTACATGATCATTCATGTCATGTAGACAATTTCTAACGAAGCTTGCGCTTCTGACAAAGCCAGGGTGAGAATTGCCGGGGGGGTTGGGGGGGTTCAACCCCCCCAGTCATTTTTAGAGCCCCATGTTAAAGTATGTTTTTCATACCCAAATTTCAAGTTTATCATAGGCCAACCCCCCCAGTTATTTTTCCACAATTCTCATACTGGACAAAGCTGGTGCTACAATAAGAAGCTACGTATACTATGATCATTATTTTCACACATTGTGAGAACTTTAAAATATATAGTGGCAGGTCCACGATAATAGAATATGAAAAGAGCTGACATTGTACAATAATTCCAGCATCACTTTAAATCCATGCTATAGTCAATGATCGCCTTTCGTACGTGGCCCTTTAAGCGACACAAGCGACCAAACGCTCCCGATTGCAAGTCGTTGGCCCACGACGTTCCCAGTTCCATAATTCTGGCGTTATCTCGTTGAATTCTCTTCTCGTACAGCGCTATGTCGCCATCCATCTGCGTTATTTCGGCTCTGAGCATAGAGTCTGGCATATCTGGAGGAAGAAGACCAACAAATCAGACACTTTAGGTCTACCATTCAGAAGCACTATCATATCTAGGCCTAATAGTATTGAAGACGATAATATGAATTAATTTTCATTTATCCATTCACTCAGAGAATTTGGCTGTTATATAAGCCTAGGCCTAAAGTGTGTAAGAAATACCATTAGATCATGAATCCGTGGCAGTCCGTTTCAAACAGCCGGAACAACAGAAAATGTGCGACACTGTATAGGTCGATACATAACAGAGATAGCCTAAGCATATGCGCTTAGGGACTGAACAGCTGACATAGGCAGGCCTACATGCGTAGGCCTTCAGCTGCCAATTAGCTGCAGAGTGAGGAAAGCAATGTGCATGAAGAGTATACTGTAACCCTACACATTACACAATAGCCAAACATCCATTTGTTCATTCCGGAAATTTATATAGTGCCTATTCAAGAAGCCTATACAGAGACGCTCCCAAGTCTAGCCACGACTAAGGAATGTAATCCCGGGATCCCGAATCTCTGACATTTTACAATCCCGTAATCCCAGGATTGACAAGCATGGAATCCCGTTTTTCGGGATTACAAAAAAATCGGAATTTTCATTAAATTACTTGAACATTTTTCAATAATTCCTTTGATCAGTGGGGTAGAATAGGCCCTAACTAAGCTTATGACACAATGCACAACTTAGAGTAAAACAATGTACAGTTGACCTAGATTATCCCCTCGGACCGATTCCGGGCGAATCAATGGCAATGGGTGATAGCCTATATGTGTGTATATATATATAGCCTACTAGCTGAGATACCCGGCGATGCCCGGGAATTTTATGTAAATGGCCGTGAAGCTGTGTCGACGGAATGGAAATAGCAACGGTTTGGGGTTTCACGCCCCCACCATGGCCCCCTCCACTGGCTGGACCTGACGGTCCTCTGTATACATGCAAAGTTTCATATCAATAGCTGCAAAACTGCAAAAAATGCCCACCCTCCAAAAAATTTCGCCCCCTAAACAACGCCCTGCTCCACCCGGCCCCTGCGGGGCGAGGTGTGTTGGTTGGTGGCGAGGTGGTCCCGGTGACACCCTATTTAGCTGCAACTTTTCAGGTGAATAGCTGTGAAACTATGGCGATGGTAAAAACAATGTGAAAAATGGAGTTTTGGGGCCTCCCCCATTCTCCCTCTGGTGGCAGAGATTCGCCAATTCGTTTTCTGGGAGGACCTGACGGTCCTCTGTTTAAATGCAAAATTTGACATCAATAGCTGAAAACAATTTGCCTCCTAAAACTTTCGCCACCCCCTAAACAACGCCCTGCCCCGCCCGGCCCCTGCGGGGCGAGCGAGATGTGTGTTGTTGGGGGGCAAGGTGGTCCAGGTGGCATCCTATCTAGCTGCAACGTTTCAGGTGAATAGCTGTGAAACTATGGCGATGGTGTAAAAATATGGAAAATGGAGTTTTGGGGTCCCCCCCCATTTTTCCCCTGGTGGTAGAGATTTGCCAACTGGTTTTTTGGGAGGACCTGACGGTCCTCTGTCTAAATGCAAAATTTGGCATCAATAGCTGCCAAAAAAATTTTTTTCCCCCCTCCAAAGTTTCCCCCATCCTGGCCCCCATGGGGTTAGAAATTCGCCAACCCCTGCACTTGCTAAGTTTGATGAACCCCTGTCTAGGTGCAAAATTTCAGATCAATAGCTGCGAAACTGTGGGCGTGCATTCTGGACAAATATATATATATACATACATACATATAAATAAACAAACA